>JARHVA010002700.1:1467500-2020000 GCA_037957365.1 Torreya grandis | reverse complement strand
TGGAATGGAAAATTTAGTGTCCAACTAAGGGGAGACTTGAGTGTCTAATTAAATTGATTGAACTGTTGGCAATGGACTTATTAACATAGATAAACTAGTGGGAATGGAGGGTGGAATTACTTGAGGTGAAGGAGGAGTGGAGATGGGAGGAGGAGGAGGTGTTGAATTTGTAGGAATGATAGAGATAGGTGGAGGGAGTATCATAAATATGGGAATTGAAACTATAACTAAGATGGGGGTTGAAATTGTTGTTGCTTCAACAACATCTATATCCTCAGATGGGATCACTATTGGTTGATCTATTGTTGCTCCATGGCTACTTGATTGTCCCTTCTTGACCTTTGATTTCTTATTTCTCTTGTGGGAAATTTCTAGCCTATCTGCCTATTCTAGGAGTGCTCCATTGCTATAACCTTCTATTGATAGTGGTACTCCCTTCTCTTTGTTTTCTAGTAGCTTTTCACTAATTCTCACTATTTATTTGGTCACTTGGACCCCTTTAATTTTGAGCCAATTGAGTGTTCTATCAATTACATTGGTGGTTCTATCCATTAAAGAAAAATACTTAGCAATGGACCACCTTACTGCTATAAGGGGTAGAGTATAGATTTTGTTCTCATTGTAGACCTTGTCTACTAGGGACTCATCATCAACTAATTCCTTAGGGACTGATGCCATGTTGAAGGCCTTGATCTGATCAAGGGTCATTATGGATTAGTATTTTAGTCTTACTTCCTCTTCATCTTTCAATCCCTCCTAGTAGTCTTCATAGTAGGGGACATGGGAATATGTTGAGATTCCCAGTGTACTAGTAATTTTTTCATAAACATCATAGAATGGCCTTGCTTCTAAGGATCTCAAGGTCATTTGTTTCATTTCAGCCTCTGTACACTTATCTTTGGCTAAATAAGGGCATGTGTATCTCCCTATGTTGATGTGGAAATGAATTCCCACCTTATGTTTGTTGGATAACAATTTGTGAGTTTAACTAGTTGCCTTACTAGATCCATCAAAGCCCATTTATCATTCACATACCTTAGGAGGGTGTAAGGACAACCACTAAATCCACATACTCTGATGTATGGGTATGTGAAGAACTAGATGAAATAAGAATCCCAATTGGTAATGTTTGAAGTGGCAACATCAGATAATCTCTTCTTCTCTAGTTCCTTGTTGAACATAACTATGATGTAGTAGATGAATGCATCATTGACTTTCCTAAAGTGTTACCTACTAGCCTCAAGAGTGAGGTCAGGGTAATAATTGAACATTTTATTTCCCTGGTCAACCATTATATTGAGTCCTAGGAAAGCTATCCCTTTAGCCAATATATAAACTAGATAAGACTTCATATAAAATTTCCATATGTTTTGGACCTCCATTGAATTCTTGTTGATGGAGTCACTGATGAGCTATGCCTAGTGGATATATTTCTTATTCTGGTGGATCACCCAAATATATTAGTACACCCAATCTTGAAAATTATTTGCATCAAGGCTACCAGTGATCTTACTTAGTAGTATGATTAGATCACCTACCTCATCCTTAAAATCAATCATTGTTAATGTTTTAGGCAATCTTATGGATGTGGCACTAGGGATCCTTAGCCATTATTTTTTCATTACTCTATGACATCCTAAAAATTGGCACTAGGGAATTTTCTTAATGACTCAGGAGTTATATCTAGGTAACTCTCAAATTTGGGTATCAAGAAAATGGAGTCTATAAAATCAAGGTCCAGATTGAGAATCCTTTCCCCTTTGTCATTCAGTACCTCTCTCTTATCAGCATCATAATGGTTTATTAGTGGGAGTACCAACTCAGGGCTTTGCACATTCAGGGGAAAAGTTATTGCTTGAGGTAGTCCATAATCATAAATGCGTTGGATCCAATCATTCTTAAATTTAGCATTAACTCTAGTCCAAAAATCACCTAGGTCAATGTGACCTTAGTTTGTGTTTTTAATCTCAATTGTATTGGATTCCAGACTGAGTGTAACATTGGGTCTTTTAGATTTGAACTTCATCTCTTTTTGAGACATGGATTCTAAAGAGATTACTGGGGAAAACCAACTCTAGATTTGGCAAATTTTACAGGTGGAAACTCTGGCAGAAATTGGAGTTGCTCTGTGTAATAGAAAAGTCCATGAGAATGTGGAGTTGTAAATGCAAGATAAAATATTTGATGGAGATTGGAGATGCAAATTACACTTGCATTTCTCGATGAAAAATCCTACAGAGATCAGAATTATTTAGAGCACTGGGAAATTCTATGGGACTGTGGGGTTGTAAATGCAGGTTAAAATCCTATGGGTTTTGGAGGTGTAAAACATAGGTGGAAAGTCTATGGAGACTGTGAGGGAATCTTACAAAGGAATATTTGTTGGTTTGGGAATATCTATAAGAATATTCACTAGTTATATGAATTTTGACAAAACCCTAGGTTTTCAATGTGTAGGCAAAACAAACTCATAAGAAGATAATAGCTAAATAACCCCTTTGTGAGACCACTAGATAAACTAAGAAACCCTAATAATGTTAAAACAAGGAAAAACCCCTAAATGGCAACTAGATTCATAATTGAGTGCAAGAAAAATGAAAATAACTAAAATGAGCTTCATTGCAAGAAAAATTGGCTTGAAAAATGTAGAAGGTCCAAAGGAATACTGTGTAGGGGGGTCAATGGCATGGTGTCATTGCTTAATTATGTGGCCCATAGGGTTGATGCATGGTGGCATTGCTTAGCAGGTTCATGATTTGAGGTGAGAGATCCAAATTTGATTTAGCAAACTTAAATAATGACTTAAAAAAACCTTAATTAGATTTATATAAGACCCCTTGCAATAAATTCCCCAAGGGTAGTAGTTGGTAGAGATCCGAAGTCTATAAATAAATTTACAACTTTGTAATTTTGCTAATTACACTTCAACCTCTGAATTATATGAGTTTGGTTTGTTTGACTCTTTGAAAATGGGAAGGCAGAACTTGATGAACAATTTTCAACTTTGCAAGTTGCAATTTGCACTTGGAGTTATAAATTCTATAGGAATGATGGTCAGTGGGAATCAGAACTCAGATTGCAATTTATAACTAGAGTTCTAGTTTCCAATTAGATTGTATTATGGGAAGCAATTTGAAATTTTACAAGTTACAAATTGCAGTCCAATCTCTAGTTTTTATGAGGTATTTGGTTTGCAAAAAGTGTAACTTTGGTTTCTAGTTAGAGTGTATTGCAGGAAGTGGAGGTTGGGAAGCAATTTGTAATTTTACAAGTTGTAAATTGCAGTTCAATCTCCAATTTTCATTAGGCTAAGTATTTAGTAGGAAGCGGAGGTTTGGATGCAATTTGCAAGTTTACAAGTTACAAATTGCACCCAGATCTCTAGTTTTCACCAACTGATGTTTTGCAGGAAGTGGAGGTTGGGAAGCAATTTGTAATTTTGCAGGTTGAAAATTGCAGTCCAATCTTTGGTTTTTGCATACTTAGGGAAATGAGTGTTTTGGGTCAATTTAAGGCATTTTGCTAAAAAATTAATGGGTCTCCCTTAAGGTACTTAACATTTTGACATTTTTGGGACAAAAATATCAATAGTTCATGTAATATAAGAATGTTTAATGTGAATGTCTCCTAACAACTTTGTGTGTGTGTGTGTGTGTGTGTGTGTGTGTGTGTGTGTGTGTGTGTGTGTGTGTGTGTGTGTGTGTGTGTGTGTGTGCGTGTGTGTGTGTGTGTGTGTGTGTAAACCTTTTAGAATTTGAATTAAAATTTTAGTGGCACGTAAAATAGATCCAAAAAACATCAAAGAGAAAAACAATGACTAAGAGGGAAACATGTCAAAAGGGAATTTAAAGGTCCAAGGGTCAAGATCGACTAGAAAGGGTCAAGATCGATGGTTAATCTTGACTTTGTTGGTCAATATTGTCTTGGGATAAGCACAACATTTAAACGAAAAAAGGGGTTAGATTTTTTTTTTAAATGTGATTCAAATAGTATGGGTGGGAAAATGGGACCATAAAGTCATATAAAATCAAAATTAAAAGGGGAACATATAAAATACATGCACCACTAAGTACTTAATTCTTAGCTAATATCTATATAAGTAAATTGACTAAAAGATATTGTAAAACAAAGCTTATGTCAAATTTGGGTGTCCACACAAGCACGTGTTTTATATAGTGTGTAGGGTTCGATCTATCATACCTACATCACTTCAAAATTAGTAGTCTATGTTTTTTTTTGTCAAATGTCATCATTTCATGACCCCATCATAATAATCACATGTCACATCAATAAATGGACATGGTCATTGACATTGACATTGATGTTGGCATTTGTATGGACATTGGCATCGATTTGGAATTAGTTTAACACTAGAATTCATGTTGGTATTGGGATTGTGTGACTATAATTTAAATCTCCTAGCCGTTGGTTCACCATTAGCCACCCTATGGTCTGACCTGACTACCAACTGCCCAACCCATCGTGGCTTCTCACACTTCAAAAGGTTTTAATTTATCAAGTTATTTTTAAAATTTTAAATTATTTTAAAATTCAAAAGGAATTTTGGCTACTTATATTTCATGAATTATAGAGTATTGTAATGGCAAGTAATTTTCTTGCTAAAATATTTTATTGAGAAAGGTCCAAGGTTTAACTTCTTGAAAAAGGTCCAAGGTCCTATTCCCCTTGAAGCCTTTGTGGGCTAAATTATGTTTTAAAAGGAGGTAATATTTTTTTTTGTTATTGTTAAAGTTAGGGGCGTTATTTTTTTTAAAGGTGGAGGATATTTGCATTTTTAATGTGGGGGCACATTATGGTATTTGGAGGGGCATTTTTATGGTGACAACTTTGTATATTTTGGTAGATTTTTAGTTTTGATCTCATTTCATCGAAGACCAGTAGGTAGCACTTGGGTTGACAAGTGATCATACTCCCTTAGATCAAACTTTATTTTATAATTTTTTTTCTTTTTCTTGATTTCTTTTGTGAGCCATATCTTTTGCATATGAACTCTGTTTTCCTAACATTTTTTGAAATTGCATGTTTTTTCACATTTTAGAAATTGTATAGTCCATTGGTTCTAAAAATAGACTATTTTTCTTCACCTTTGTACATGTTACCTAACATGGCCTTGTTGCCAAGACCTAATTGATGATTTTTTAATTTCTTTTTACATCACATCTTCTAAGTAAAACTCCTATATTTTTTAAATATGTTATTCAAGTAGTGGATTCATATCACTTGTATATACAGTTCCTTAGTTTCTTGTACTATTCGACACTTCAACATCATGATCATTCTTTGTGATGATTGATTTATGGATCCCCAACATCTATCAGTTTCTACATGTTCGAGGTAATATAGTTTATATCACTTGTGCAATATTTTTTTGTCTTGTTATGAGTTTTTCCATCATATTGAATAGTTGGTGATTAGCTTAATCTGCCACTTCTGCTTGTTCCATTCCTTTCAAGACGTTTGAGGCCTCTTCTATGCACATCATTGCATTTTCTAGGGGAGATTCTATTTATTTTCTATAAAATAAGCACCTTGATGTGCATGTGTGGTTTCTTATTTTTACATAATAATCATGAGTTTAGATTCTGCGCTTGTACATAGGTATTCTATTAGGCACATTTTTTGTTGGAACACATATGAGGATTGTAATATGTCTTATCTTTCGATGACATTTATTGGTGTGTTATTATATATTTATCGATTCCTTCCTTAACAATATGATTGTCTCCTTGTTACGAGAGATCTTTGGTATCCTTAGATCTTATTTATATTTCGATATTCGAGTGGTGGATTCATATCACTAGTGCATATATCATGAGTTGTTCGCTTCCATTTTGCACAATATTGTCTAACTGGGGATTAACCACTTTGTGCTTTCATGGAGCCCACATTTTCTGAAGCATTTGGTGAAATTTATTTAGTAATATTGGCTAGGTATCCCCATCAAAATATTTTTGGAGTATTTAGAAGGATGCTGGCCAATTTGTGTGTCACTTTGGCCCTATTTGAGTCCTCTCCTCTTGCTTTCAATTTTTTGTCACTTGTCATTTGCTTCAATTCTTCACCATCATCCGATGAGAGACATCTATTGCTATCACCATTTTGCACCTAGTTCAACATTGTGGGGGGGATGGTTGTGCAATGTGTCTTCAGGGGTTTTCACTTATTTTTTAAGATCAATGTTTCTTTTGAGTGAGATTCATACAAAGCATCATTTCCTAGTTTGAATTGGTAGTTACAATGACTTAATAACCATGTATTCCAACAAGATGGATTGATGTCCATAGAGACACTTGACATCACACTATATTTTCTTGATATTTATACATAAGTATCTCATTAGGCTTAGTTATCAAGACCAATTTCATATGATTCTAAGTTTCATATTTTTTTGTTTTAGATCTCCTTAAATTACACTTAAAAGAACATATTGATATAATATTTCATATACACTTTTATTAAAGTGAAATTAAGTTTATCATCAAACCCTATAATTAATTTGATATATTTATTTTAGACTTAAAATAAATTATAAATATGCAAGTAATATCATCCAACATTAACCAAAATTACATGTTAATAATATATACCAATATTCTTATGGTCGATAAAACAAGAGAAACAAGTACTTACTTTACTATATATTCTCTTATTTTCCTTTGTTTTATTAATGATATGAATACTCACTTAAATGTTGTTATTCATTTATTCAATGTTTTTCGTCTTTAAAACCAAATTCTAAAATAAGCTGCTCACCTAAAACACAGACCAAAGTTTTTTTACCAAATTTAGAAACAAAAATGAAATCAACGCGATATAATACAAGTCTAATGTAAGAAAATGTGAGAACATCCTTGTGCACAAAGATCATATTCCATTAGGTCATCCGCAAAATGATTACATGGACAAATCCAAGGAGGCGATCTGTCTGTGTATATCCTCCCATACGTCTCGCCTCGCGGCCTTTTATATAGGCACGGGCTTAACTAGTACATCATGGGGCTAACTTACATCACTAAGCCCTAACTTACTTGAGTTATTCTAGGTATATATACATTGACTATCAATCGGTTCCATTACAATCCGCTCTCTCATTCTGTACTTGACGGCTCTTCCGACGAGGCCAAAGCCTTTGTTTGCATACCAAAATTTCCTTGATAATTGTCCAGAACAATCTCTGGAAAACCCTAAATTTTAAGTGGGAAGCATTGTATTTTCATTCTCCTGAAATCCTGTTTTTAGTTTGACTAAATCCTGCGGCGTTGGATCTGTCTCAAAAACCCTTTGTTTCCTTGATATCCTCATCTCGTTGAAGTTTATGCTTCCCTGATAGCTTTTTTGGGGAATCCTAAAATCTTCCTTTACTAGTGTAGGACTAGAAATTTTACTCAGGGCAGTTTCAAACAAATGACCATGCAGGTGACAAACCCTACATCTAAATGGGGTGTTTTCATATTAGGTATCTTATTTCAAGGTGGTTACCTAGAGAAAGATGTAAGCCCTTCAATTCTTGTTAACATCATCTCTCGCAAAACTAATGGTACTGTTCTATTGATATTTTGGACTTTACCGAATTCGATATCTTATTTTGTATATTTTGGAAACTTGTACCTTAATAGATGGTGTAATAATTGTGATATACCATGCTCCTCATCAATAACACTACAACTCCATATTTGATATATTCCATCATTCTCACAGATCAGATTACAACCTTTGATATTTGATCCTAATTTTCATTAAGAGTTGCTGCCTGAGAAAAAACAGAGAACCCAATGTGGCATATTATAGTCAGGGAATAGCAGAGGCCTGTAAAGGCAAATACACAGTTTGATCAATATTTCATTTTTTTGAGAAACTTTTGATCAAAATTTTCTTTTTATGACACCCAATCATAGAAGATGAAAAAGACAGAAAATAGACATGGTGGTCAAAGCCCTCTTTTGTTTCCACCTCTGTCCAGGGATGTATAGCACCATGGGATTTGTTGCTATCACATATGTCCAGTGCTGCCATGGAGTTTTGATCTGCTCTGGAAACCTAACTTACTTAAACTCTCAGGCTGAACAATCTTCATATAAATTTCAATCATTCTGATGACCATGGTGTTATAAAACATGAGATGAAAATGACGAGCCAGAGCATCATAAACATACAAGCTATCATCCATCAATATAACTAATATTATACCCAATATAATGCCTATACAATCTATAGCCTAATTGTTGTAATCGAAATCCAAATGGAAATCCCTCCGTCCTTGGCACTAAGCCGAAAAGATCGATTATTCCTTCACTTGATACCAGTGGATGCTAAAATATTCCAAACGAACAATAAAAAATAAATCTTAGATCTTATCCTACTTTGCCGACCATTAAATTTTATGCAATCTGTCTTCTTGCTTTAGTAGGATTAGTTAGCTACAAGGGTTAAGTTTTTATTTGCAACTTTGTTCCTCTAGTTAACGAATTTTAACTTCAAAGAAGAAAATAGACCACAGAACTGATTCAAGAGACAAAATTTGTATGATTATCAAACATCTCCTAATCCAGAATTTTTCATAATGTAAAAAGATAAAGGGGTACATGCCGAAAGCAAGAAAATTGATATTGTTGGCTTAATCTTGCTAGCCTTGTAGTAGTAATTCATTTGGTGGAGATATGTTCATGTCAAATTCAATACATATTCATCAGCTAAAGAAAGAAATAGATTATAGAACTGACTGAAGTAATGATATAATCAGTTTTCAGATATCATCAAATTTTTTTTAAATAAAAAAGGAGGATGCTTGAAGCAAAAAGTTAAAACAGAGCACAGTAATACCACCTTGTTATCAATGCTTCATCCCTATTACAATAGTCAATGAGACAAAGAATATAGAAATGTCCCAAATTATCAAAAGCTCCTGAAGGTCATGAATTCAGATCAGCCTTTCGTTTTACAAGTAGTCAAATGCACCAACAAGCCTTCCCATACCATTATGGATAAGTGTGCCCTTAAGACCTAAGACCTGTAATCCATTGCCCAAGAGAAAACATTGTCTTTGTTTGGCATTCAAGAGACTCTCTCGTCTGTGGAAGAGGATTTCTTGAAAAATTCAATGCAGTCTTGAATGGCCTCACTATAATGTGAGTCTGGGGAGAAGTGGCCAGGATAACACTTAGTTGAAGAAGTATTCCTCACACATGAGCCTCCTCCATTCTTGGAGCTACCTGAATGGAAGAGAGCATGCAGAAACCTTCCAATGATCCTCATTGGAAACAGATTGGAGCTCTTGAGCTTTGGAATGCAGAGCCTGTTCCTTAATGATTTTCCTTTACATTTTTTTCCTCTGCCGCTACTAGACTTGCTGCCCTTATCTGCATTCTCACCAGCTTTATATACATCTGGACTAAAACTAACACATTTGGATCCTTTTTTTGACATGGGTGTAAGCTCTTTTGATCACCAGCTCACAGCATAAATTTTGATCATTCATAAATATACTTTGTGTGTGTATACGTTTGAATTGCTATGCTTTCTAGTTATTTGACATGACCAGGCCTATACCCTTTTAGTATATCAACAGACACAATCTTGAGAAATATAACTGTGTTTGCATTGATCAATATACTTTCTAGAGATATGACATGAACACGCCTAATACATGAGCTTGGATAAAATATACCATGTGGGCATATATGTTTGATCAGTATGCTTCCATGCTATAAATATTTTTTCCCGTCTGCTTAGCCTCCTTCAACTCTGATTATCCTTTCTGTTACCAAAGAAACAACTTATCGGTGTACTGAGCACCTTCCTTCTTTTTACTGTAACACAAATGGGACAGCAGAGAAATGTATTGAAGCTGCTGCAGGGATAATCATGACCATCACTGTGAAGAATGAAGTAGGTATTGTCTTGTTGGTAAAAGGAAAAACAGAAAGAAAACAAAGCACCACTTACCTAGGCCAAGCAGCAGAGACTCTGGATTAGAAACATAATGGTGCAGCAAATGTTATGGTTTGAAGAAACAAAAGAGACACTGTACAATACACAGAAGCTCAGGAATGACAGTGTCCTGATTGTGGGCTATGGGATTGGAAGCTTTGATGCTAGGGTGTTGTTGCATCATACGAGAGCAACATGGGTAGTCCTAAGACGAAAAAGTGGGGGGATTCAATAGCATGTATAAGGAGAGGACAATGAGATTAGTGAAGAAAATGAGGGTGGTGATTCTATATATAAAGAAAAAGAATATATTGATTAGTACAAAGAAGAGAAGTTTCCATGTTTTTGTTTATCTATCCTCCTCAAATAGGGTGGTCAAAGAGTCAATTACCAGGTTATCTATATGGTTGATTCCAATGCCTTTGTAGGTTGAGCCGTCAATGAGTCAATTGCCAGTGTATTCATGTAAACAAACTTTGACCTATATTACTTCTTTCAAAATTAAAAAGAGGATATATATATAGAAACTTGAACTTTGAACTTTAATCTTCGAACAGGTGTAATTTTATAATATATTTATTAAAAAATTAATTAAAATAATATATTTAATTCTTTTTAAAGTTTATGATAATTTGAAATTTTAAAATATAAATAATTTGAAATTTTAAAATATTAAATAATTTATATTGTAGTAAATTTAAATTTTTCTTATTTTCGATCACATTTGAATAATTATAATATATATTTTTTAAATTTAATTAATAATAACATAAAATTTAAAAACACAAATTATTCTAACAATTCCAAATAAAATTTAAACTATTTATCGATACTAATTTACTTACCAAATAACTCATTTCCATACACATTATATAAAAAAACCCAACCTTAACCACCACCACTCACATTAATGAAATCATACTTTTCCCAAAAGGGTGCATTATTGAGATCAGAACACTTCTATTTTCTTTTCTTTTTATCTTTTGAAGTACATTTTTGAATGTTTAAAGCTGCAACAGCATTCAACCAGAAAAATGGTGCTGACAGCCATCTTAAAAAAGTGCCTAAGCAGGCTTCAGACAATTATCCCCTACACATCATCCCAAATTAAACATAAAATAACAAACAAAAGCAGCTGCAGAGAGCCCAGTACATGTATAGTGCATGCATTTCTTGAGCCGTTTTCCTTTTTAAAAATTCATGTCCAACTGTCTTGTCATCATTTCTGTTACATTGAGTTGTGTGTCATACTTGAAAGATTGTTTTTGGACTAGTTTGACCATTTACTTGCCTGTTTATTGCCTAAAGTGAATACTTCTCTGGAGTTTTTAAGTTGGTCTGAATATGGACATGTACTTATTTGTCAGCCTTTTTTCGGACTGTGTTCTTTTTTAAAATTGATAGGTATGGCATTTAATTTCGTGGGGTCATGAAGCCTTCTGAGCAGACTAAGCTTAAGAAAGCTACTTAGGTAACCTTAAAAAGGTTAATGTCTTCTCAGACTCTAATTAATTAATCTTTGATTAAGAGGGAAGTTGCATAGGGTTTATATATATGTATATAATGCCCTGTTGATCCATATTTTGATCCGATGTTTTTATTTTAAATTTGCAGTGTGTATTTGTAAATACAATTTCTCCCTTTTTTTCTTTGTCTTTTAATGACTATATAATATCTGATGTTTAAGGAAAACAAAGTGAGTTTTGAAGATCTATTAAATCTAGTTAATAGTAGAACTTGTTCAGTATTTATTAGGTAGAAGAAATTACTTTATAAAATAAATGTAAATTATTCCAATGATATATAAATCTTACGTTGTCTACTAAAAGTGTTTTACATGATATACTAGCTTAAAAAAATGATAAATACTCTAAGAAGTGTTTGATCTCTAGAATATATGTAAGTGCTCAATAGATTCTCTATTAATGATTTCTAAGTATTTTGTGTGTAAATTGAACTACCATGTTTGGCTATTAATAGGAGGTATCTAAATTAAAATATATATATTATGAACACCTATGGCGACTTCCAACGGCTAGAACCTAAAAAGGAAGAAGGAGAGGGTTATGAGTACATTAACGCATCTAAAATACAAGACATGATGAAGACTAGATAGAGAGTGCACAAGATAATATAGAAGATAGAATAAAATAACAATAAATTATGTCATATATGATGAAGATTAGATAGAGAGTGCACAAGATAATATAGAAGATAGAATAAAATAACAATAAATTATGCCATATTGGGAGGCAATTATACAGTCATTTCAAATGGATTGGAATGAATCCATGCTACGTAATTGCACTTCCATAAAGTCACCTCTTAATTGAAACAACTTAAAGTGTACATAGTTCTTTATAAACCTTCCTTGTCTTGCATTTATTATCAATGTGGGATAAACATACAACATTAATTTTATATATATATAATTTTTAATAAGTCGATAAGTATTATAGGGAATGAAATCCATTGGTGGTGGGATGTGCCACTTTGTTTAAAACAAGCTTATGGTTTCTAGAATAACTCTCACATTAGCAATATTCACCGGGAAAGGGAGCCCATCAAAAAATTATCACCTCTAGTGATGTTAGTTGATGCAAAGGGATTGAATATGTATTTTTTTATGCTCATATGTTGATGCTTTAAGGGAAAAAATACAATGAGTAAGAATACTCCATTATGTGTTAATTGGAGGATGGACATGTGTATCACTACACTAGACAAGTTCAATATGACCTTGGGATTTGCATGTTTCTAATATTTCTAGGAGATCCTCCCTTGCGTTTTGTACAAAGTTTGGGACTTGACATTGTCCAAAAACAACATTTTGAAACTATGGATGTGTTATTGGGTGGTGCTAAGGTATTAAGTGAGAAGGCAATGAATACTACTATACATTATGTTCACGAATAATTGGAACTTCTCTAATTGAACACAAGCAACACATATCCACACTTATTTTATAGTTGTGGTTCATGAACTTACTAATCTCCACAATGATATTAAAACATCATAGACTCTCTCCTTGGCTAAGCATAACGATAATGAGACAATATGTAATGTTAGGGCATTTGTCATATGGATTATGTTGGTTAAAAGGTACAAAAAAATAATGTTTATTGAAACAACTTAAAGGCTACTTAATCCCACTTCCATAAAGTCACCTCTTAATTGAAACAACTTGAAGTGTGTATAGTTCTTTATAAACCTTCCTTCTCTCACATTTATTGTCAATGTGGGATAAACATACATCACTTTTTTCTTTTTTATACATATTATTTTTAATAAGTTGATAAGTATTATAGGGAATGAAATCCATTGCTGGTGGGATATGCCACTTTGTTTAAAATAAGCTTATGGTTTCTAGAATAACCCTCACATTAGCAAAATTCGCCAGGAAAGGGAGCCCATTAAAAAATTAGCACCTCTAGTGATGTTAGTTGATGCAAAGGGATTGAATATGTATTTTTTAATGCTCATAAGTTGATTCTTCAAGGGAAAGAATACAATGAGTAAGAATACTCCATTATGCATTAATTGGAGGATGGACATGTGTATCACTATGTTTTACATTAATTTTTGCTCATTTATTAATTTGGAAGCAAGTAATGAAACTAGTAATAGGGTGTGTAGAAGAATACTTGATGAAGTGCACATGTGATCCAGACAACGATGGGAACTCCTCTTTAGATTGGAAGGAATAACTTGCAGATAAGAAAGACACTAGGAAAAGGGGTTGTTAGATGGATGGTTGAGTGGACTGCTTAGCGTGAGCTAGATCCATGAAGAGTATGCTTGCTAAGAGGCTATCAATCCACTGTTTATAACACTTAAGTTGATATAAATGAAAAGAAAGGAAACTTGCATTTAATAAATAGAAAGTAAATACACGTAAGATAATATGAAAATAAATTGCTTGTTAAACAAAATGACTAAATATAGCAAAAACAACTCAATACTCATGTTAAGATAGTTGGAGTCAGGTTCATAAAATCAGAAAAGTCTCTGTGAATAGGTAGGAACACATAAAATAGGGTTTGGTTGGCATCAAGGGGTGAAAATAACTTGTTATTTTCTGCCACAGTGATCGTTGGCGGTTGGGTAACCGTCAACGGTTGAGGTGACCATCGGTGGTTAAGTGAACTGTCGGTGGTTACCTATGTGACTATAGAAATGATAAAAAAAATGATTGCATATTAGGTAATTGGGCAAACAGAGGTCTGTTATGGATCATGGGAATATAAAATAAGATATTGATGGGTCTGATAGGGCAGGGAGGTTAGAAATAGAATATAAATTAAAAAAAACAAGCAAGAGATACCTGCAACTTGGTGGTGGAAGACTGAAGCAATTTCACTAGAGTGACAATACTTTGGCCTTAAAAAGTGATTCCAATAGAGGTTCAGGTCTCCATTGATGCTGCTTGCTTGTTGAAGGGATGCTAGATACCTAGGTGCAAGATAGCTTCGATACGGATTGCTAGATTTTTGGATCCCTTTCTTTTCCTACTTCTCTCTTTTTATAGGATGAAGTTACTAAATGTGTAGGAGGAAGTTACTAATTGGGGAGAGGATAAAGTTGCTACTTAAGATGATTTAAAGCTAGTTTTCATCACAAAATGGAAGTTACTAAATGTGTCGTGCTTATCTCATACAACAGGTAATGCTTTTAAAGCAAGCTTGGAGACGTGACCATTGACGGTCGAGCTAACCATCAATGATTAGGCTGACCATCAACAGTTGAGGTTCTAGAAGAAAATGGGTTAAAAAGGGGTGAATTAAGAAGTTAAATTAATAATTCAATAAGTGGGCTAAGTGAACTAGGTGGTCAACTAGATTCAGGGTTAGGTAGGGGTTCTAGGCATTTCAACATTTAAAACTGTGCATTTTTTGAGTGTCTACATTTTACCCCTTTTTGTTATGCAACTTTGAATTAATAAGTTGCAAAACAAAAATTGATTGATTTCTAGTCATACTCTGATTTCTCTAAGTATGGGAGGAGGTGTTCCCCCTTAAACTAGGAGTCGATGAGGCAAAAGCGAAATCAGGTTGGGGTTTGATAAATGGTAAAGGGAAATTCATGAAGTGGGTGACACAAAATGGTTGGGGCATTTGAAACACAAACACACACACAAAATACAACTAGGTGCGATAGTCAAGATCATGCAAAGACTAAAGTTACCAATGTTGATAAAAATAAGGTCAGGTTTTAGGGAGACATATGATAGGGTAACCGATCCATAGCATTGGTCGTAGTTGATCAGGTCATGCCTATTACATCATCTAGATAGGGTCAGTGTTTTTCATAGGTATTTAGGGTAGGAAGTGCTCCCATGAAATAAAAAAATTGGTTTGGTCGTATACGAGGTGGTGCAAAGTTCAAAATTTTATCATTGCAAGGTGAGTTGGTGTGGTCAAAATGATCAAGGTAAGGTTATCATAAAACATGTGAATAGTTTTGGTCAAAATGACCAATGTCAAGGTGGACGTGGTCAAATGGATTAGTCAGAGAAGGGTAATCTTTGAAAGGTCAAGTGGTTGGTTTTGGGGAAATAAGGCAATTTCCCAAAAGCGCAACACCTAGGTGGGGTTTTAAATATTGGAAAAATAATGTGGGACCCCAACCGTTGATGGTTAAGGTTTTGCTCCAAGGTTGACCATCGATGATCACCCTAACCATCGATGATCAGGAAAATCTTATAAAAGCTAAAAAGATAAAAGTTAAATGTGAATTTATTTTTACCATTTTGACTTGTGTCATTTGTGCTCTGGGTAATTTGTGCAATTTGTCATTTATGTTAGAGTTGGTTGAGATGGAGTGTTGTGATTGGGGAATTGAGTGCTTGAGTTATGATTGAGTGTGGATTTGATGAAGGGTAGACGAGGACATGGCCAAGCAGTGGTACAAGGACTCTGAACCATGTCAATGATCATGAAACAAGGTAGGTGGAGTTTTAAAATTCAATAGTTAATTAAATTATGTTGTTTGAAAGTTATATTGATTAGGTAAAAATGAGAAAAAGAGGGTTTGGCATGGGTTTAGGCAAATGATGCCCTTGGTCTTAGGGTTTGTATAATTAAGCGAACGTGTGGATGAAACTTAGAGTTGGAGGGTGTTTTAGGTGGGGAATGGGTTGAAGAAGTATATTAGATACTTTATTTGGTTCATATGGGTGTGTTTTGGGAGGAGTGAGGAGGTTTTGGGTTTGAGTTATGTGCGTCAGTGGTCACACACAGTAACCATCGATAGTTCAAACTCAACCACTGACGGTTGAGTGCTGAGGGTAAAAGATACCAGAGGGACCGTCAATGGTTTTATAAACCATCGATGGTTGAAGGGCTCGAGTAATTTGTTATGAAAAATGTGTTAGTTGGTTTAAAGGTTGTGCAAGGGGTTGTTATTGAATTTGTTTGGTTTTAAAAGTTAATCATTTTTAAGATTCTTGTTGGTAATTAGATTTGTTGTAAAATTTGATGAATGTGTTCAAGAGATTTGATGTTGTAGAAATGATAAAGGGGTGGTAGAGTGTTTATAAATGGGGTTAGGTATTGGAAGGGGTTGCAGTTGGAAGGTAGTATAAATGTTTTAGTTTGGAAATGGGTATAGAAGGTATATGTAATGTAGAAAAATGTGGGTAAAATATTTGAGAATGGGTTAAATGAGTTATAGGTAAAGTAAGTGTGGAATAGGTTTGATGAGGGGTTGATGGGGAAAATTTAGCAAATAGAAATAATTAGGTGGAAAAAATAATAGATGTAGAGATGTATAGATGGATAGGTGGCAAAGTAATTAGGTAGCAAATGAAGTTTTATGAGATAGTGTTGGGGTAGAAGTATAGGTTGGTTTGAGAGGTTTGGATAAATGTAATTAAGGAAGATGTAAATGGTTTGGTTGTAATGGGTTAAAAAAAGTAGGTATAGGTTAGCACTTAGGTAGATTTGGAAAACTAAGTATGCTTTGCTAATGTGATTTTTATGTAGGCCTATGACCAGATCCAGATGAGGGACTAATTCCTTAAGATCTTTGCCAAGGTTTGAAATGGGATGACTGATGCTGAGTGGAGACATATGGAGGAGGTTGGCCTAAGGGCCATGAGACACTACCAACACCTATCGCATGATGCATTTATGATCATGGCTCTCATCAAGAGATGGGACCCAACCATGAACACTTTCTTACTACTGATGGGGGAGATGATGATCCTCTGGGAGGATGTTCAGTGTATCACATGGCTACCCATTTGGGGGGATCCAATCTATCATGTAGAGAGCAATGAGAGATTATTTCATGGACCTGATATATAGAGTAAATTGGGTTCAAGCCAGATATCATGCAGATGGGGTTTGTTATAGGCCATTATACTAGAGGGCCCAAAGGACCGGTGCTTATTGATGATGATGATGATGATGGGGGTGTCTTGCTTCATGCTGTTAGATTTGCATAGTGATCAATTTTCATGTTTTCTGTTAGGAGTACTAGTGGAGATGTTGTTGGGGAAGACTATGTTCAATTGGGCTTTTGTGTTATTAGTGCAGATCTACAAAGACCTTTGGGCCTTTTGAGCACATAATTGGTATGGGATTAGCATTGGCTTTGTGCTCCATTATTGGGCATACGATCACATTCAAGTGCTGAGACCATTGGGACTAACTTGGGATGTTTATGTGTTGACTAACTATAGGGTTGTCTTTATGATATGGAGAGGGGATTATTTGTTGACAAGGGCTGGTGGTAGTGCCAAGGATATAGAGTGGTTCAGAGATGCTTTGGATGGTTTTGGTGGTAGGTGTTGTAGTGTGGAGGCCCTATGTGAGCTAGCTAAGTTGGGTAGGGTACAACTACCATACATTATCATTATAGAGCTAGCAATGGATCTATGGGAGGTAGGATGATGAGATAGAGCTTATCCTATTTGACCGAGTATAGAGATAGTTTGGATTGGTGCAGGGGATCCCACCATATTTACCTCAATACAGGAGGGAGGATGTTGAGTTATTACTCCTAGATCTACAACCACAAGACATCATATTAGACCAGGAAGAGTTACTAGTGAGAGCTCTCGTAGATGATGCTGGTGTTATAGATGGGTATGCAGCCTAGTACCAGGCTAGATATGCAATAGCTAAATTTACATGGGGTGATGGTGGTCAGTAGCCTATGGATATGGATCCTATTGGGGTATCGATATAGGGTGGTGGACTAGATGGATAGGCACAGGCAGCACTGGTAGTAGCACATGCCTAGATCATTGGATTACAAGGATAGGTGGCTACTTTATAGGCATTGATTGTCACCTTATAAGGGTAGGTTATGACTTTGATTGGTGAGCATGATCAGTGAGGATATCTCTTGGGTTAATGACTCAAGAGAGAGATTCATTGAGACAGAGGGTAGAAGTGGCCACAACAACAACATGAGGACCACCTGACATAGTTCTAAGGATATGGTACCTAGCCATCATTGAGGAGTTGAGATATTATGAGGTGATAGTGTTGGCATAGTTTCTATGGGAGATGAGATATGGAGATTACAGGGCTAGCTTGGTAGGGGGTCCATCTTTAGCTACTCTAGGATAGTGGGCCTTGACATTAGGGTAGATAGGGATATCAGGGGGACCACAACCAAATGGAAGTACAAGTGTAATTACATATGGGGCTAGTGGTAGTGGTGTAGGTAGTAGCAGTTTTGTGCCCCAGGGGCTTGACTTGTTTAATTTGGTAGACATGGATGTACATTATTTTGATTCCATCCTATGTGCTGATGATGAGAGATGTATATGAGCGAGAGAGACATAGATACATTATGACATGTATTGCTTTATTGATGTATATGATGATTATGTGTTGATTATGTTGATTATATTGTTGTCATTTGATTAGATTGATGACATGTTGACATATGACATGATGATATTATGTTCTAATGTTTATAGATGTGTATGATGTTTATTAATTATGTATTGATGTATATTGATTATGATGATGATATATGAAGGGAACTTTTTCCTCATGAGAGGATATGTAGATTGATTGTTGTTCATGTGTGGTTTATTAGGATGTGTTGATGATATTGTTTTATAAGTGATGACATGAGCTTAGGTATGTATGATTTTAGATATGTGATGATAGATTTGAGTGAAATTGATTTGATGTTTCTCATAGATGTATATTCTTTGTTCATTGGATGGATATGATATATATGTGATCAAAGATGTGAGTTTAGTCATAGAATGATATGGTTCATGATGTGATTATGGATATGAGATAGATGATCTTATGTATATATGATCATGGTGACTTTATGTTTTAGATAGACTATTTGATGTATAGATGATGATAGTAGAAAGAATGATGACATTGTTTATAGATATGACATGGTTATTAGTTTATAGTTATGATGTGGCATAGGGACAATTACTTATGATGTATATGACATGGTTTATGTCATTTGTTGAAATGATGTGAGTTATGGATATGTTGTTATCTCATGAGTTTTGATATTTATGAATGTGTGTTTTAAGGTTTATGAATGGTAGGATGCCCATGCCCCATTCTTTATGAGATGAGATGTGTATACATGAGGATAGACAATATATGTTGTCTTGTGTTTTGATAGGTATAGATTATGGAGGGTGAGATGAAGGAGTTAAAATGCATTTTGTGTTTAGACATTTGAATTTGATATATTGATAGTTTTAGGTAATGTTTTGTGTGTATATGAGGGATGATGTGTTTGTTCATGATAGATAGGATGGTTTTGATTGTTGATTTGGATGATGTGGTTTATGAGACGTATGATGTTTAGGTGTATAGATGGGATGGATCATAATGTTGTGAGGCATATGGATTAGTGTTGTGATAAAAATGATGTTTTAAAAGTTTGGATATGATATGTGATATTAGGATGAAGACACATAAAGTTTGTATAGGTAATAAACTAAATGTTGGAAAAAGATAATAGAATCATGAGACACATGTTTTCATGAAATAATAATGGGAAGGTAAGAAAGACATGATGTGCTTATTGACAAAGGCCTATAAAAACTGAAGGTGGATGTGGGTTAATGAAAATGAGCCTTTCGAATGCTTTACATGAGCATGATTTGATCAGAAAGAAGGTATCATGATCACTTTGTGTCAAATAGGCTCATAGTCCCTTTATTTTAGAGAGTGTAAGAAGGTAAAGTAGGTGATAGGTAAATGGTTGAATGGGAAATGGGTAATATGGTAACCTGATGTGGGTTAGTTTGCCCCTTCTATAGGTGACCTAAGAGCCATAATAGATAAGTCCATGTCTTATACACAGTGTAGATTGATCGATGCAGAAAATATACTAAATACATATAAAAGAGCTGATTATGGCCCTTTTGGGATAGCTCACTTTGATTTTGATATAACCCCCCCCCCCCCCCCCCCCCCCCCCCCCCCCCCCGCCCCCCCCGCTTTTCATATTTTTTATTGTTGATAAAAGGGGTGACGTTAATTGATGTGGGAGGCTTTAAATGATTACTTTGAAAAAATTATCTTAGCCATCCTTCAAGGGAATGGTCTATGTTTGGATTTGTTTTATATGTTATAGCTATCCTTCAAGGGAGTAGTCTACCTTTTATGCAATATTTAGTTGTTGGGTAGCCATCCTTCATGGGAGCAATATGTAATGCTAGAGATATGGACCCAAGTGAGATTTTGGTATCCCAATTTGATTATAAATGCTAGGTTGAGACATGGACAAGTCTATTTGGGTTTAGAGGTTTACCTTTATGGAGGCAAGACTTTTAGCACAAAAGGTTGATGATAGGTGAGGCAAAGTAGTTTGAGAGATAAATGACCATGGGATTTCATCTGATTAGAGATGAAAACTATCCATGAGAACCATTCCATGGGTAGAGCTATGGTATCCATGCTTAGGATGAGGCTATAACTATGATAGATAATCACATGGTCATGTGTTATAATCAATTGTTCTCAAAAGGATTAGGGTGAAAGTATAAAGGGAGTGAAAATCTTGTAAACCAAGGGTTAAGCTAGACATAAAGGTGAGTTTGATCCTTGCTTTAACAATAGAAAGGATATAGATGAAAAGCATTACGAGGCTCAGGTCCTAGTTTGCCTTCGAGTGAAGACAGATGATAAGCTCCTAATCCATACTTATGGGTTATGATGTAGGGTCCAAGCTAATTAAAAGAAAACTTGTCTTTTTTGATTTTCTCCATGTTAGTTACATGTTAGTTTTCCTTAATGATGAGGTCTCTAATATTGAATTCTCATTCTTTCAAGTGTTTTTTATAAGCACGCTTGATTCGTTCTTAATAGACATGAAGATGATTAAGCATGGTGAGGTGATGTTCATTAAGTAGTTCAAGATGTGTGAGATGTTATTGACAATAATCACTCTAAAAAATGATCTCATGCAAAGATATGTGAAGAGAAGGAATCTGGACTTTAAGAGGTAGGACTTCCTCTGCTCCAAAGATGAGAGAGAAAGGGGTAGTACCTATAGAGGTATAAATACTAGTGTGATAGGCCCATAAAGCGAAGGGGATGTGCAAGTGCCAATCCCATGTTGAAGCACATACTACTTTGGTTAGCATTTTGATGATGGTTTTGTTAGATGCTTCTACTTGTCCATTTGCTTGTGGATGATAGGGTGAGGAAAGTTTAACTTGATGCCAAAAACATCAAAAAGCCCTTGGACTTACTTGTTCTTGAAATATTTTCCATTATCAATGATGATATTATTGGGAACACCAAAGTGACAGATGATATGGTGATTGATGAAGTTAACAATATTTTCGGCTTTGGTTGAGATAAGAGGGATGGATTCTACCCATTTGGTGAAATATTCAATTGTGGTAATGATGGATTAGTGTCATTGTGAATAATGAGGATTGATTTCCCCAATAATATCAAGACCCCATTTTGAGAAGGTCCAAGAGTCTTTGGACACACAAAGGCCATGGTTAGGTGCATGATGTAAATTATCATGTTGTTGACATTTGACACACTTATTTACATAATCAAAACAATCTTGATTAAGGGTAGGCCAATAATATCCAAGGTGAAGGATATGTTTAGCAATGGCTAGGCCACTAAAATGTCCCCCATAGATTCCATCATGTGTTTCCTTGATAGCGTGGGAAGCTTCATGACTATGTAGATAATGGAGAAGGAGGCCATCAAAGCCATGTTTGTAAAGGATTACCCTTAGTATGATGTAACAAGAGGTAATTTGAACAAAAACTCTTCAATCATTCCTTAAAAGATTGGGAGGAACAATGCTAAGGTTAAGGTAGTTAAAATTTTGGTCATACCAAATGTCAGAAAGAGATGCTTCCACACTACAAATTCTAGGAAGATTAGAACTAATATATGAGGGTGTGATAAATTGATGGATGGTAATAAATAGTTTAGATTCAATAGGTTGAGATGGGATTTAGGAAGCAAGGGAAGCCATCATGTTCATGAATTTGTTGGTAGATTAAGGAACTGGCTAAATAAGGTAATGATCAAATGATGTTAAGAGTACATCCACAAGTTGTTTATACTTTAATAAGACAACATTTTTACATTGATAAGATCCATTGACCTAGTTGATCATAAGTTAGGAATCACCAAAGATAGTGATTGTTTTGATGCCTAAGGTTAGATCAGTTTGGAGACCTGTCGACGTAGTGGATTGCACCCAGGGCAAGGAGGTTGAGATCCTACCTTTCCACACGCAACAATGGAAACACTCATCTCACCTATGGGATGGGTGAAGTTAGAGGGGAGAGTCTCTAGGTAAGGGATAGCTCCCTTTGATGCATCTAATTTGTTCTAGTAAGTGCTAACACACACACACACACACACACACACACACACACACACACACACACACACACACACACACACACACACACACACACACACACACACACACACACACATATATAATGGGGGGGATGAAAAGGGAGAAAGATTATAGGAAAAAAAATATACTCTAAAGGAGGTGATGCACCAAAATGATCCGACCTTCTCACACTTAAAATCAGACAAACACATACATACACTTCAAACTTGCAGAAGGACTAGGCTACAAGAAACTTGGCAGGGAGGCTTTTAATGGAAAATACAAAAAATAGAGATTCACCAAAGGTGCTATGGAAAGGCACACTATATAGTAATTTCTCCTATTTTTGCACTTCCAAATATAGCTCTCCTTTTTAGCTATAGAAATGGTGCCTTATAGACACCAGGTATGTTGGTGTTGAACTTGTGGAAGCATCATGAAGCAATGACTAAACATAAACTAACACTCAGACATACACAAAGATATCTAGCTAGGATAGAGGTAAAAAGTGCATTTTATTGATTCAGGTGAAAATTTGCCAGGGCTATGCCTTACAAATGTGGAAGATGATTTCTCAAATGACAAGTCTCCAATATATAGAGGAAGAAAAGGGGCCTTTTGGCACCCTTTTTACAAGTGACCCATGGTAGGCACTGTGTCAACCACTAAAATAACTTCTTGAATTGACACCTTCCTACGTCACTTGGATCACTTCATCTGCTTTTGTGTGATGATCATTCTACTATTAGGATTTGAATTTATGAGCCGTGTCATTTTCTTGCTCTGCAATGCATATTGAATAAAACCAGTCACGTCGACCACTGTTGTGCCTCTTTAATGACCACATGGTAGGCACTGTATCAACCACTGAAATAACTTCTTGACACCTTCTTGCATCACTTGGATCACTTCGTCTACTTTTGCATGATGGCCATTCTGCTATCAAGATTTGAATTTATGAGCCACACCATTTGCCTGCTCTTTGTTCTTTGGGCTCTTTGTCCTTTTTTGCTTCTTCAGCCCTTAGGGGCGATCTTCTAGCAGGTCACTGCATTCTTTGGGCTCTTTCCATGGTTGGTTCTTGGGCATTTAAAAATTGACGGCTTTTTTTACTGGGTTAAATTTGACATTTGTGCACCCATCGCCCTTGGAATCTCCTTTGGCTTCTTGCTTTGCCCCTTTCACTGAGAGTGCATCTACTCTTGACACGCGTCGTAATCCACTACTTGGGCACTTAGAAGACACTTTGAAATGTAGACGTTGACACGTGGTGGCTTTCACTAAGCTAATAATGGGATGTGGCAGCATCCACTTACATTAGAGGGCCTTTTGAGAGTCAAGCAAAAGTTGACACATGGTCGCTTCTATAGAGCCTTTAGTTACCTTAGAGGAACTTTCAGGCCCTTTTCTAGTTCTTAGCAGATGCTAACAGTTGGCACACTCTGCATAGCTCCTATCAACTCATTTGGGCCCACCATAGTATTCTTTGAAGCCAACAGGAGAAACCCATAGATGTTGCCACTTGTCAGCTTCCATTGAGCCCTATAAAGGACACGTGGCACATTTAATTGCTCTTAAAAAACATGTTGAAGTCCTCTGCAATTGCCACTTGGTGCTTTCCATGCTTTGACTTCCCTAGTGTAAAATTTGATGTTCTCGAGCCTGTCACCATCCTTGGCAAAGTTCATCAGGCCTTTTTCCATACTTTTTCTACTTTGGGCACTTTGGATGCCCTTTGTAAGGGCTTTTTTTGGATCTTGAACTGCCCTCCAGCTGTAGGGCACACCCTTGAACCAAGCCATTGAACCAACCCGTTGAACCAAAATTTGGTTCAACGATTCAATGGTTCAAGATTGCGCACCAAGCCAATTGAACCGTTTGCTTTGAACTAAATGTCACTTGAACTGAAATGGTTAAATCAAGCCATTGAACTAATTGGTTCAACCAAAATTTGGTTCAACAGTTCAATGGTTCAAGACTGCGCACCGAGTCGATTGAATCGTTTGCTTTGAATTGAATGCCGCTTAAACTGAAATGGTTGAACCAAGCCATTGAACTAATTAGTTAAACCAAAAATGGTTCAATGTTGTGTGCTGAGCCCCTCTAAACTGGTCCCTGGATCTCCTTGTTGAACCATTCACTTGAACCATTCGCTTCAACCGGTTCAATGGTTCAATGCTATGCACCGAACCTGAAGCTGCTTGAACTTTTTGTTAAACTTTTTTGATGAACTAAGCACTAAACTTAGCTGATTAAACCAAAGTTGAAGAACTGTTGATTGAACTAAAGCTTGAAATGAAGTGATGGTTCAATGGTTTGAAGATGCTGACCTTCCTTGTGAATTTATTTAGACAAAAATCCAAAGAAGCTTTGTAAAATCTTGCCCTCTTCCCTTGGTTCTTCAACTACCGAAAGAAAACCTACAGAGTCCATAGAAATGAACCTGCAGAGTCTGTAGAAATCACTAGATCTATGCAAAATGAAAAATGAATTGGCCTAGAATAGCAGGGGAAGAAGGGGACCAATTTTTGGCCTGTGGGGCAAAAAATGGTCAACAAGACCTATGACTAAGGCTTCATAGTCAACCACATTGTTAGTGCATTATAATTCAAGTTTAAAGGAAAGGGGAAAGGTTCACCACTAAGGGGAATGAGAATAACTCTGGCACCTCCACCATGTTAAAATTTGGAGCCATAAAAAAACATGGTCATTTGGCAGGTAGGTTCCTCCTAAGAAAGAGTTACGATGGAATCATTTGGAAAGGCAAGAGGAAGCGGTTGATTATCTGGTAGAGGAGCTTTGACCAATTAGTTGGTGATGACTTGCCCCTTAATGGACTTTTGTTGAATGAACTCAAGATCAAACTCAGCTATGAGCATGAGCCACTTATCTATAGACTAGTTTTGGTATGGTTTAGAGTGCATGTACTTGAGTGGGTTAGTGTTAGTGATGACATAGGTTTTATGATTAAGAAGGTAGTAACAGATTTTGGAGGCCACAAAGACTAAGGCGAGATAAATTTTCTTAGGATGGGTATACCGAGTCTCATATTTTATAAGTGTGTAGATAATGTAGTAGACAACTTGCTCTTTGTTCTGTTCATCATGATGAGTGAGCATTGCCCCTAGGGAATGGTCCATGATAGAGATGTAAAGGTAGAATGGATGGTATTATTTAGGAGGGATGAGGATAGGTGGAGAAATAAGATACTCTATGATTTAATCAAAGGCTTGTTAACAGTCCTTGGTCCATTTAAAAGAGGTGTCTTTCTTTAGGAGATGGTGAAAGGGTTGACATCTATTTGATAATTAGGAGATGAAGTGACAGATGGATTAGAGTTTCCCCTGTAGGATGTGGAGTTGCTTAAGATTATTAGGAGGCATCTCCAAGATTTATTTGGCTTTGGTAGGGTCTATTTTGATTCCTTGAAGAGAGATGATAAAGGCAAGAAGTTTTCTAAATAGAACCCCAAAAATGCACTTCTTGGGGTTGAGTCTAACATGATAATGGATTAATCGATCAAAGATGATTGTGAGAATGGGTAGGTCATATTTTTTATGTTTGGATTTCCCAAGGAGGTCATCCACATAGTCCTCTATGATTTTATGGATGAGGTCATGAAAAATGTATGTCATGGCACGTTGATAGCTTGCTGTAGCATTTTTCAGACCAAAGGGCATGAACCTATAGTAGAAGGTCCCCCATGGGGTGATAAAGGAAGTTTTATGTTGATATTTGGGGGCAATCAAGATCTAATTATATCCCAAGAAACCATCCATGAGAGATAACATTTCATGGCCTACTATAAAATCAACAAGTTTTTTGATGTTTGGCAAAGGGAAGTCATCCTTTGGGCAAGCGAGGTTAAGGTCACTAAAGTTGATGCAAAGGCAAAGTCCCCCTATGGGTTTGGTAATGAGAATGATGTTGGAAACCCATTGTGGATAATCAATGGGTTAGATGAAGTCAATAGATAAGAGACGTTAAAGTTATTCTTTGACCAGAAGGGTGATGTAAGGATGTATCCTATGAAGCTTTTGCCACACTAGATTAACCTCAAGATGGGTGACAATGTTGTGGAGGGAAATAGAAGGGTCAATTCTGAGCATATATTGATAGGACCAAGCAAATGTTATGCTACGGTCACATAATAAAGAAGGGTAATCTTGTTGTTTCATGGAATTTAATGATTGGTCAATCTTGATGATATAAGGGTTATCTTGAGTACCCAAGTGTACATTGATAGTATATTCATTCAGCATGGTTTAGTTCTCAGGAGGAAGGGATTTGTGAATAAAATAATCCTTTTTTTTGAGGTAGGTGAGAGTGTAATCATCATCTTGATGCTGCATGGTGTTGATGGTAGGATAATCTCGCTCTATCATTTCAGGATGAATGATAGGAAGGGTTTTAGTTCAACCATCCGTTTGATAGGTCAAGGGGCCCAAACTAATACTATTGATAAAAAAAGTTATATGGGATGATATCAAGGTCCTCAAATTTGGAGGGAGATGGGGTTGGTGAAGATGGAACATGCTCATCGATGGTGGCGATGGGTTTTATTGAGGTAGGTTCTTTTGGTGGTACAAACCCAAGGCCAAATAACTCATGAGGTTTTTAAGTTTTGATTATGGGTAGCTCATGAGGTCCCTATTCATAAAGGCCAAAACCAAACCCCTTCCAAGCACATCTATAAAGGTAAGCTTTGGCAAAGGATGGTTTGTTGAGATAAGAGAAATCAGAGGTGAATGGTCCAATATGAGGAGTGGTAGTAGGAGAAAGAAGCAGATGATCGAGTCCCCCATAGATGAATTTTTTTTATTGTTGGGGAGCCCAAAAGGGATGATGGTTTCAATGTTGGGATCAAAGGAAGGGCCATGCTATAAGTTACCATACTCTTATGGAGTAGGGAAAACATCCAAGGCTAAAAGATGATACTCCCCAAGTGAGAGACATTAAAATTTGGATTCCAAGGGGTCCTCTATGAGAATCTAGGAAGAAGGGATAAATGAGCTAGTTGAAGCTTCATCACTGTTGTGGGTGGGAGTGTTGTGGGTTTTGGTTGGTGATGAGGTAGTGTTGTTGGTGAGGTGGATGAGGGAGGAATAATAATGTTGTTAGGCTAATATGCCATAAGGCAAAAGGACTTGGGTTAGCTTTGATGGTAATAACTTGACCTTCATTTTCAAATTTGACACATTGATGTAAGGTGGAAGGGACACAACTCATAACATGGATCCAAGAAAATTTGAGTAACACATTGTACTGGAACTTTCCCTTTATAACATAAAATAGTTTGGGAATGGTATGAGGTCCCAAGTGGATATGGAAGACAATAGTCTCCAAGGTAGTAGCCATGGTATCATTCAAGGAGCAAAGGACCACTATGCTTTCTGACATGATGTTCTTGCGTAACTGAAGTTGGTGATAAGCATGGGAGGAGATAATGTTGAAGCTATCTCTTCCATCAATCATCACCCTTTTGATGTAGGTTTGATTGATGTATGCGATAATAAAGTGAGGATGATCAAAATCCTCAGGATGAATATGAGGTATTTTAGAATCCTGAAGGGTGAAGAGGGATAAAATTTGGAGGGTTCCAATAAAGGGTGAAATAGGTTGAGGATCATTTGGTTAAACCTCTATAGATTGCATAACCTCTATCAGTCCCTGACAATGGTGGGGCAAGGTGTTGATTAGTTTATAAAGGCTCATTTTCACTGGTGTCTAGTGAAGTTGTTTCAACATGATACGCTAGATGGATTCAAAAGGGTTGGAGGGAGAGGGTTTTAAACTTGATACTTTGGGTTTTGGTAGTTGCATGGTGAAGGTGTAGGTATCTAGGTTTGGTCAGAAGGCTAAGGTGTTGAAGGGTATGTCCATGGGATGGACACTTTGGCTTTTACCTTATCCTTCTATTGGGCTTGAGATCAAGTAACCATATGAATAGTGTGGATGGGGGGATTTGATGGGTTTGGTGGTTGATTCAGTTCTTCCTTTTCACTCTTGAGTGGGAGTGGGAGAGTAGGTAAGTGTTGGGTAGGTTGGGTTGATGGTAGGATTGGTAATGGGGGTAAGAAAGGTTCATTTGATAACAAATAATCCTCATAATATAAGCTATGAATGAGTGCTTGGAGAGATTTATAGTTCTCCATGTCATGTCTTAGTGCCCTATGATATGCATAGATCAAGTTATCATTGAACTAGGAGGGTTTGGTATTGGAAGGGTAGAATGGTTTGATAGGTGGTAAGCTAATGGAAGAACTTTATAAAAAATGGTGTAGGATAGTTGAATAAGATTCATTCAAAGGTGTTTGAGGTGATGGGTTTATATTTTTAGGGATGGGAGCCTTTTTAGAAGCATTTTTCACCTTAGAAGATGTAGGTGGGAGAATGGTTTTAGTTAGTGGTTGGGATTGCTTAGTTATCGTTGGATTCAGGGCAATGATTTGGGAGTGGAAGGTTTAGATGATGAGAAGTTAGATATAGGTGGGAAAGTAGAGGTGGATATGTTAGTTAAGAATGAATTAGAACTAGATGATTTGTTAGGGGTAGTTATAGATATATAAAATGGAGATGGTTTATGAGAGGAATAATAAGTAATCGGGATAGTAGAAGGATGGGGTCCTTAGATAGAAGGTAAGTGGGAAGGAAGGGGTATGGGCCTAGTGTGAGATTGTGGTTTGGAAAATTATACCTTTGTAATTGGTTTAGTTGGGTTTTTTTTGGGTGGACTAGATGGAGTTAAGTCCAACTTCAAAGCGTGATGATTTCAACTAGGTATGGGAAGAATTCCCAGATTCTTGACTAGTTTGGTGAGAGATGCATGAGGTGATTTGGTAATGCTAATGGGAGGTGGTTAGGATGGTTTACCTATAGTTTTGGAAGAAGAGGTATTTGATGGAGGGGTAAGAATGGGTTTAAGGGTGGATTCAAGTGAGGTTGCGGATTTAGATTCAAGTGAGGTTGAGGTTGGATTCAAGTGAGGTTGAGGATAAAGGTGGCTCTATCAAAGTTCGGTCGAGAAATGAACTCCAAACTTTAGACTAGTCTAGAAAAGGGCTTGTAGATGGGTTTGGTTCCCTAGTCATTGGTTTCAAAAATTAATCCCCTAGGTGAAGAAGAGGGAATGGTTCCTTCATCCTTGTTCTTGATGGGAGGTTCCAAAATTGGTGGTTGGGTGGATGAGATAACTTTCTATTGTGGGATGGTTTCTAATGAGGGAATGGGTGGTTCTATGATTGGGGAGGTAAGTAAGATATCCTCAAGTGAAGGGATGGATATGGTTGTTTCATTTTTTTGGGTGTCTAAAGGAAGGGAAGGTAGTTTTATCACTTTAATGGGTGGATTAGAAGAAGAAGAAATAACTAAATCAATGGTTGTCTCCTTTGGTGTTTCCATCAAAGGAGAAGTGGATAAAGTCAAGGTATCATTAGGTGAAGAGAGAGGGGTGGTTTATTCCTTCATTTGGGTATTCAAAGGAATGGAAAGTGAGTGCACTAATTTCATGGGTTAAATGGGGGTAAAAGTAGTTATGGGAGTGGTCTCCTCCATAGTGGGCTCACTAGTAATAACATTGATCGTATGTACCTCATGTGAGTGAGATGATTATGGTTTATTATCATGGTAATGGGTAGGAGTGTGATTGGGAAAGGGTTTGTAGAAGATGTCAAGGTACTAATTAGGAGGTGTATTGGGGTTATCAAATGCAAGTTATCCACTATAAATTAAGTTTTGTAAAAGACTTTTGAAGGTGTTTCACTATTGATGTCATGTCCAATAACTCAATGAAAGGCACAATGGCCATTCTCATTGTACCAACTAGGCATGAGATGAGAAGCATCAAATTGTTGGGGTGGTTTGATAGGTAGAATTTGGATAATGTTAGATTTGAGAAATTTGTCCAAAATTGAAGCATAAGAATCCCCTATGGGAGTATATTGTTTTGAAGGAGCTTGGTTTTGGTTTTGGTTTTGTTGGTAGGAAGGGTTAGAGGAATTGGTTTGATGGGGCTGGTTGACAGTTGGTGGTGGAGTAGTTTTTAGGATAATTGGGTTTGTGGATGCTTTTTTCTTATTATTAGGATGATTGGATTGGTTAGTGCTTTTGGTGGAGGGAGGGTAATTGGATTTAAATATATAATTATTGTTCTGTAGTTTCAATTTCCCTTCATCAATGGCTCAATTTTCAAGTTTACATGCTATGGTAAATGCCTCATTAAAGTTCTAAAACTTTGAACTTGAAGAGTGGGGGAAATATGTTTGGCACAACCCTAAAAAGAGAGATTAATCAACTCAGGTTGGGGTTGTGAAAAAGTAAGCTGGTTGATGAGTCCTCTCCATCTAGTTATGAAATTAGCAATCGATTCATCATCAAATTTACTAACTAAATATAGGATGGTAATAGAAACATTTTTAGTTATGTTTACCAAAAAATTCTCTAAAAATATTTGGGCAAGTTGGGAGAATGAAAAGATGGAGTGCTTGGTAAGGGAACTATAACAATCAAAGGCTAGTCTTGATAAAGACATAGAGAAGGTATGAAGGAGGAGAGTATCATCATACACGATCAAATAACAAGAATGATGAAATGCTCTCAAATGTTGTTGGGGGTCCTCCTTGGACCTTAGAATTTGGAAAACTTGGGTAATTCCCATTGAGGAGGATAAGCATGGATAGGAATGGATGGATGGATGATTTCAATATAGTTTTGATCATAGGATAAAATATTATGAGACCTGAAGATAGATGACTCCAAGTTGGTCATTTTGTCAATTAACATGTTGACCAAATTTATTTGAGGTCAGGGAGCTACATAATTAGGTGGTAAGCTTTGTTGAGGTTGGATGGAAACAATGTTTGGGTAAGTGATAGAGGGTGTTGAAGAAGCCACATATTGGTATGTGGTGATAGGGGGTTGGTATAATTCCCCATAAGGATTTATTGACATAAATAGTTGGGTGGAAGGTGCTATGTAACCTTGTGGGTTGGAAACATATGGGTAAGATGTCATGGGTATTTATTGGGAGGATGATATGGGTTGAGTTAGAGGTATGATTGGGTTGGTGGATGGCAGAATGGATAGAGGTTGGGCTGTGGGTATAAATGTGCTCGTTGATTTTTAGTGGGTGGTAACTCTAGTGCTAATAGGTGGGAGGGTTTTAAGTATGGAAAGTGAAAAACTTTGAAGTGGGGTAAAAGTTGGTGGGTTGGTCAAACTAAGGGGAATGGTAGAAGTAGCAGTAGAAGATACTCCCACAATAAAAGGAGTATAGGTAACAAGAGGCAAAGTTGATCTAATGTTGGAGGTATTAGCTGGGGTGGTAGGTGTTTGGTTGTTGGTTGGGATGTTGGATGGAGTTTTGGGAATGGTGGTAGATGGGATATTAGAGGAAGAAGAGGCTTGGGTAATCATGGATTGGATTGAGGTGGTACCCATTAGAAGATGGGGAGGAATACCATAAGGAGGATATACATAAGGAACCAAAGCAAGAGAGGTACAATTAGATCAAGTGTTAAGATAATGTTGAAGAACCACGATGTTATTATTGAGGAAGGTAGTAAAAGCTGCATCACCCTCAATAACATTCTAAAACCTAGTAGGCCGGGAAGAAAAATGATGGGAAACCTCAACATAAAGAGTATACTCCATAGAGGAAGAAGAAGAAGGTGGTTGTTGGTTGGTTTGATTCCTTAGTGGTTGTCTAGTAAAGACCATGAGAGGAAATAGGGGATAAAATGATGAAACTCACACCTCAAACAAAGAGAAAGCAAAAGAAAAGAACTCAAGGCAATCCAAACATACACTAAAGCATGTTTAACAACCTAGGGTTAGTTTTAAATCACTTATGGCTTATGCCTTAAAAAGTGTGAAGAAGAAATTGGTTTGTAGATCAGGTACTAAAGAAGAAATCTAAGGTTGGTTTCAAGTTATGTTAGGTGCTTAAAAGATATATCTATGTTAAAATTAATTATGTGGCTTGATATTAGGGCCTACCCCCTCACTTCACACACCACAGTGATAGGGGTGTCGAGTGCTTAGCCAAAATATGCTGAATTTCAAAGTTTATACTCAACTAAAGAGCTGAGTTGGTTCTCCCCTTGGTAATGTCCTCCAAATAGGATCATCGAGAAAGGATAAAGTTTACCGCTAGGTGATGAAATCCTAGTTGGGCCTTGTCTCACATATGTTTTGATGTGTTCATTAGTTATGTGTTTTGGAAAAAGGTGTGTGATAACAAGAGTGAAATCTATGATTAATTACCATGCCTTTAAGTTACTAGGTGAACTAAAACAAACAAGCAATCAATGTATGCAAAAGATTTATTTTAAGCCTAAAATAAATTTTAGATGTCATTCGATAAGAATACAATAAAGGAAGAAAAAATGGGTGCTAAGGTCCCATCGGGTGTGAGAAAATGTTTTGGATTAATTTCTACTTATTTCTTAATTTAGAAGCAAGTAATGAAAGTAGTAATATGGTGTGTAGAAGAATACCTAATGAAGTGCACGTGTGATCTAGATGATGATGGAAACTCCTCTTTGGATTGGAAAGAATAACCTATAGATAAGAAAGACACTAGGAAAAGGGGTTGTTAGATGGATGGTTGAGTGGACTACCTAGCATGAGCTAGATCCAAGAAGCGTATGCTAGCTAGGAGGCTGTCAATCTATTATTTATAATAATTAAGTTGATATAAATGAAAAGAAAGGAAACTTGTATTTAATAATTGGAAAGTAAATTCATGTAAGATAATATGAAAATAAATTTCTTGTTAAACAAAATGACTAAATATAGAAAAATTGGGTCAATACTCATGCTAAGATAATTAGGGTCAAGTTGAAAAAATTAGAAAAGTCTTCATGAATAGGCAAGAACATAGAAAATAGGGTTTGGTTGGGGTCAAAGGGGTGAAAATAACTTACTATTATTTTTTGACACAATAACCATCAATGGTTGGGTGAACCATCGATGTTTGGCCTAACCATCAACAGTTGGGTAACCATCAATGGTTGAGGTGATCGTCGATGGTTAAGCTAACTATTAGTGGTTACCTATGTGATTTTGGAAATGATTAGAAAAAGGATTATGGATTTGATAATTATGTAAATAGAGGTTTTTTATGGATTAAGGGATTGGAAAATAAGATACTGATGGGTTTGATAGGGCAAGGAGGTTAGAAATGTAAAAAAAAAAAGAAAACAAGTAAGAGATACATGTAACTTGGTGGTGAAAGGCTGAAGCAATTTGGCTAGAGTGATAATAATTTGGCATTCAAAAGTGATTTTGATAGAGGTTTAGGTCTCTATTGATGCTGCTTGCTTGCTGAAGGGATGCTAGATACTTGGGTGCAAGATAGCTTGGATGTAGATTACAATATTTTTGGATCCCTTTCTTCTCCTACTTCTCTCCTTTTATATGATGAAGTTACTAAATATTTAGGAGGAAGTTACTAACTGGGGAGAGGATAAAATTGCTACTTATGATGCTTTAAAACTAGTTTTCATCACAAAATGGAAGTTTCTAAATGTGCCATGCTTATCTTGTATAATTAGTAATGCTTTAAAAATAGGCTTAAAGACTTGATCATCGATGGTCAAGCTAATCATTAATGATTAGGCTAACTGTCGATAGTCGAGGTTATATAAAAAGATGGGTTAAAAAGGGGTGAATTAAGAAGTTAAGTTATTAATTTAATAATTGGGATAATTTAACTAGGTGGTCAACTAGCTTCAAGGTCAGGTAAGGGTTCCAAGTGTTTTGGTATCTAAAACTATGCAATTTTTGAGTGTCTACACACTACACTAGCTAAGTTCAATATGACCTTGGGCTTTGCACATTTACAACATTTCTAGGAGATCCTTTCCTATCTTTTGTATAAATTTTGAGACTTGACATTGTCCAAAAACAACATTTAGAAAGTATGGATGTGTTATTGGTTGGTGCTAAGGTATTAAGTGAGAAGGCAATAAATACTACTATACATTATGTTCACAAATAATTTGAACTTATTTAATTGAACATAAGCAACACATGTCCACACTTATTTTATAGTCTTGGTTGATGAACTTACTAGTCCCCACAATTATATTAAAACATCATAGACTCTCTCCTTGGCTAAGCATAATGATAATGAGACACTTAATATGTAATGTTGGAGCATTTGTCACATGGATTATGTTGGTTGAAAGGTAAAAAAATATAATATTTATTGAAACAAATTGAAGGCTACTTAATTCCACTTCCATAAAGTGACCTCTTAATTGAAAGAACTTTAAGTGTGTATAGTCTTTATAAACCTTCCTTGTCTTACATTTATTATCAATGTGGGATAAACATACAACAATATATATATATATATATATATATATATATATATATATATATATATATATATATATATTATTTTTAATAAGTTGATAAGTATTATAGGGAATGAAATCCATTGGTTTTGGGATATGCCACTTCTTTAAAAACAAGCTTATGGTTTCATTCTCACATTAACAATATTCGCCAAGAAATGGAGCCCATAAAAAAATTATCACCTCTGGTGATGTTAGTTGATGCAAAGGGATTGAATATGTATTTTATTTTTTACACATATTATTTTTAATAAGTTGATAAGTATTATAGGGAATAAAATCCATTGGTGGTGGGATATGCCACTTTGTTTAAAACAAGCTTATGGTTTCTAGATCAACCCTCACATTAGTAATATTCATTAGGAAAGGGAGCCCATAAAAAAATTAGCACCTTTAGTGATGTTAGTTGATGTAAAGGGTTTGAATATGTATTTTTTAATGGTCATATGTTTATGCTTCAAGGGAAATAATACAATGAGTAAAAATACTCCATTATGCGCTAATTGGAAGATGAACATGTATATAACTACACTAGCCAAGTTTAATATGAATTTAGGTTTTGCATGTTTCCAATATTTCTAGGAGATCTTCTCCTACCCTTTATACAAAGTTTCAGACTTGACATTGTCCACCAACAACATTTTGAAACTATGGATGTGTTGATGGGTGGTGCTAAGGTAATAAGTGAGAAGGCAATAAATATTAATATACATTATGTTCACAAATAATTTGAACTTATCTAATTGAACACAAGTAACACAGGTCCACACTTATTTTATAGTTGTGGCTGATGAACTTTCTAATCTCCACAATGATATTAAAACATCATAGATACTCTCCTTGGCTAAACATAACGACAATGAGACACTTAATATGTAATGTTAGGTCATTTTTCACATGGATTATGTTAGTTGAAAGGTAGAAAAAATTATTTGTTATATGGGAAAGTTAATTTGCATCAACATGCACTATAATAACCATAAACAATGTCCAATATAGATTGATACAAATTTAGATAAATAAATAATTATAATAAAGGAATGCCCTAGAATAATGTAAAAGTACAAAGCTAGGGTTCAAAGAAAAATATAAAATTGTCACAGATCTATAAACTATTGGAGGTTGAAATTAGTTAGAAATAGATATAAGAAATGAGGCTAATATAACCTAATTTTTTGGAGAAAACTAATAAATTTGAAAATTTGAACAAGAGTGGATTATTACATGCTTTTGGTTAGACTAGGATCATATTTCTATACTCTTGGTTACTGTGTCCTTTCGAAAAATAAATTTTACAACTCTAATTCTTTGCTCCTAGGCTCTCAAAACTTTGATCACTTTTCTAGACTTCATTACAGATCACTGGGAAATTGATCTTCTTACTTGAAACCTAAATTCACCTTCAACACCTTATAAAATCACTAAAAAATAGGGATTGGATATGAGAGCTTGTGTTACATGACAACCTAGTCTAAACTATTTGTCACAAGTGCATTAGTCCAATCATGCTCTTCAATATATAATAAATTGACTCCTGCACTGACATATCATGTAGGGGACCTTAAGCACTCACCTAAGGTGTAGAGAGGAGAAATAATTATCAATGTTGGAATTCACCCTTGGAGGAGTTCCAAAACTTCTCCTTCTGACCTAATAAAATGGGACCACTCAAAGGTTTTGGGTCACCTATGGTTGGAGTTAGCCTCTAGAGAGGGCTAGTTCCCTTGATGGATCACCTAAAACTAATACTAAACTACTACAACTTATAAGTAAAAGGGAGAAATAAGACACAAAGTGAACCTAAGATCTAAGAAAGGTGATACACTAATGACTAATGCTCCCCATACCAAATTCTTAACAACACTATATGACTCAATGTGAACTCAAAATATCTCACACACTCTTCAAATTAGGCTCTTCATAGATTAGTGGTTTATATGGAGGTCTAGATTCATGACTAAGACTTGAAGGGATGAGTGGAAGGCCTTATATCAGACACAACTATCTAGTTTCCACAACAATTGACCAACATAGACCACCTTGACACAATATATAACCTATATAACTCAACCTACTAATAGCAAGGTGAAGAACAAAGGACATACAAGAGGAATAAAGGATTCTATCATAGATGTATATCAACTAAGCATGAAAATCACACAAACATATCATCATGAAAAAGGTAAATATTAGTTTATATTGATTCAAAAGACTCAAAGCTAGAGATACAAATGGGTAGAGTATGGTCATACCCAAAGGAGGTATACACTAATAGGCATCTTCTACCAAAATTATAAGAAAATAAGGGGGAGATAATTACCAAAATGCCTAAATACAGTGCTTACAACATGCTAACTACCTAGTCATGCATAAATTAAACTAAAAATAAAACCACTATCTCTTTTCCAACACCATCATACTTGTTGTAATGAAGAATTATTAGAGAGTGTGGCATAGAGGCAACTATCTTAGGTGTAAATAACCTTTGGATAGGCATGAACATGCTAAAATTATCCATCCACTTATTCTATTGTATTTAAAATAGTGTAACATAGTCTATTTGACTTCCATGAAGCATTAATTAGCCCACCTCTCCTACATTGCATGTCAATTAGGCCTAAAATTATCTTACTTTTCCATAATGATCATGAAATAGGATTTTTTGCCTCAAATTGGTAATTTCAAGTGCATTTATGACCTTATTTAATTCTCCTAACATCCTTATACTCCATTATTATATGTCTAACAAACTCTTTAAGGTACATCTCAATCATGGAAAATAAACTCTCTATATATTCATTGGAAAAGTTGCAACATCACCCGATTGAGAGGATTGAGAGAATGTTCAAGTCACAGGGCATTTAATTCTATTGTTATAATATCATCAAGGAATTCCTTGTTCAAGGAGATGCTATAATATGTCTAATAACCTATAATTTGTTCATAATCCTAAGAGTGCAACATGTATCATTATTACAAGGTGAGAGATGTTAGAGGGATTTTTAGAGAACCACTAGGTGTAGTATTTCCTTCAATATACACATTTATACAACTTTTTTTTTGTTCTTCCTTGAATTTAAGTCTCTCTTTATTTTTTATATATCAAAATATGCTTTTAAGTCTTTCAACATAGACCTTGTAAGTACGGGAACCCTACTCATGCCTTAAAGGACTATGAATTGTTTACCGAATGCTTGCTCATTTATTATTGTTTAGGATTATAAATCACCATCAAAATTTGGTCATCACTATGACCTTAATTAGTATATTGAGTCACTTTTATGAGATCTTCCTATAACCTATACCATTACCTTGCACATCTAATGTCAAAATATTCATGGAAACTTGTTACTTAGCCTCTTAAACTTGTAGATGGATCCATGTATGTAATTGCCATTTAAGCCCTATTAAGATATCCTCCATAAATAATTGAAGAAATCAAGAAGATGGTGGGAATTTTTTTTATACCTATAATCACTTGAGACAACATACACCAACTCTATGAATCAAAATCTTTCTTGACCCATCTTGTAGTTTACATTCTATCAAAACCAAGGAAAACAAGATTTCATGTTGAATTGAGATTCTAGGTAGATTTAGACCTATATTTTTGATTTTTATTGTATTATATCACCTTTAATATCTTTATTTGATCTATTATAATTCCATTCACTTTTAGTCTCACATCTACGTCTCTAACCCCTAGATGAATCAAGATTTGTACTTGATAGGCCTGAAATGTGTTTTTAGGTCTAAAAGCATGGAAACTTAGATAACTTTAATTTTAGATGTGATAACACCTTAAAAATTTTTCACACTTATTATATGGAAACCACCATATCCTCTCAAAATTTTACCATTTTTGGTCCATTATTTTCCAAACTATGCTCATTTTTGGGGTTCTTGACAAGGTTTTGATTATGTATGCAGGCCTGTAGACCCTACAACTTAAATCTCTCCATATTAATTAAATATATAATATTGAAACTTTTAAAACACATAGAACATTATTTACCCTATCTCCCATTAAAATTTCATCCAATTTGGATGGATAAAACAAAAGATAAATTTTCTAGGCATCTAAAAACCCTAGGTAGGGGTATAGTCCCGCACAGGCCAAGAGGGAGTGATTTTGAATGAATTAAATTTTGAGTGTAATTTAGGGGTAATTAATGGTTTTTTATAATCTCAATCATTCTTGGTTAATTCCTTTAATCACCTTTTTTCTCTAATTAACCCCCAACATGGAATCAATGCCTCTTACTAACTCTCCTAGCATGTTTAGTCATAAGTCCAAACCTGCAAATTTAAAGATTCTTGTCCATTTTGCTCTTTTATTTCTTATAAGACCATGATTTATTATGTAACATTTCCATTCTTACCCACAAATAATCTTCTTTAAGGTCTTATATCTCTCTTGTACTATGTTCCTCCTCTATAGACCTGCATATGCTTTACAATATTCTTTTGGCATGAATTTTGTCTTGACAGGTGTCTGATCTCTTTGATATTCTCCAACAATGCTTAGATTATTGATTCAAACTAATTTATGTGTATTCAACAAGGAATTATAATACTGTATGATTATGACTAAGAATTTAAAAATATAATACTAGAATTTGATCTTGCTTAGATACCTTAAACAACATTAAACTACATTAAACTATGCTAAATTATTCTAAGAATTGAATAAGGGATCTTGGAGCATGTAGAAACTCATGAGACAATATTTAAATTTTGGGGATTTCATGGTCCTTGATGAGATTGTGTGAAACTTGTAAGACCTCCACCCATTGGTCCTTCTAACTCCTCTTTGATATCACAACATTTGATAGTCCATCATCACAGGTCTATGTGAACTTTTAGGGACCTTGAGACCTCTCTTCAAGGTGGTTTCATGGTTAATAATAATATTGGGCTATTAAAACCTACTAAACCTTGTTCTTATCCCATGGGTTGAAACTTAATGAACAATTCTTATTTTAGGATGCTTTTCACTATATATCTTGCAAAGTGAATGTTCATAGATTGGCCAGGGATACCTTAGACATTGCTAGCATACCTTAATTATTGCTAAGAAACCTTAAATAATGTTAAGTGTATCTCGATCAATGCCAAAACATTATACACATTGAGTAAGGGGTCTTATACTCATGTAAGACTTTTAAACCCTATCATTGACCACCTCAACACTCCATCACCTTCTTCTTGCTCTTGATCCATAAAACCTTCTTCATTTTGAACCATATATATGCTCCTCTTAACCTGCATACTTGCATGGAGGTCTTAATTGAAACTGTTGTGGTCTTAATTTGCACCCATGGGGGAATTTATTTAGGGTCCCTCAAACTAAGACACAAAATGGGAACAACCTCAGGATGTGGGTGTCCTATGGTGAGTTTGATCCTCTAGAGAAGGCTAGCTTATTTTTGGATCTATCACCTAAACTAATCTCTAGCTTGGAAAAGGGAGATAAATAGAAAACAATGCATGAAAACATATAAAGGAGGTGATGAACCAAATGTTTTGAACACTTATGATTGCAAAAGATACACTATGAGACACTATCAATATTTTTAAATGTCACTTCAGTCACTCTTAACCACTTATATATAAGTATTTAATAAAAAGGCATGAACTAGCTATCAATCTAGCATGGGAGGGAAGTTGTCGACTTTTAAACTAATCAATGAACTATGTATGCACTTAAGATGACTTGTGAGAGATACAAAGCACTTTTTGAAGGTGAGGAAAATTAGCAGAGGTAAGGAAAGCATAAATTCACTTAACCACATTAATGAATTTATAGGACACACTTTAATTCAACTTGCAAATGGAGGAATTCAATATTTTATTACATCACATAGGTTTTACAGTACAAATTTGGCATAGCCTAGGCAAGACAAAAGTATAAGAGTATATGTCTCTAAAAAATGAGAATTATTGCGAGCCCTTTTCAAGGAGAAGAAATGAGGAATATATAGAAAAGGGGGGAGAGAGAAGAAATTGAGAAAATAACCATTAATGTATAAGGCCCAACCACTTTTGATCAATTAGCATTGGTTCAAGGATGCTAAGTTATGATTTATGAGGAAGGAACAACTTCCAAAGAATCTAGAACTTCATTAAATTCTACATTGTCTTCCTCAACCTCCAAATTATCCACCATGCTTGATCTTGTTACTTTCTTCACACTATCAGACCGTCACTTGAACTTGTTCACTAGTGTTCTGTCTAACATTTCTTGCACATCCATAATTCCACCATTACTCCCAAATCCTAAATATAGGCTTATCATTGATGAAAACCAATCACCATTATTGGTTTTCATATAGCTATGATTTCAAATGAGGGTCTTGTTGGGTGAATATTTTGTTGTCAACTAACTGAAGACATAATTGTTATATCAGCCACAACATGATGAGATACATCTCTCCTCTCAACAAGGGGAGGCTCCCTAAAAAATATTATAAATTAAACCTATACTAAGTACTAAATATTTCTCTTTTTTTAGAAATGATGTTCACAAAATAGATAACAAACTTCCTGGGTAGTAACTGAATCCACAAGAAACCCACGAAAGCACAAAGTCTTTCATTGCTTCTCTTACTGACTAAGCACGTAGGACACCATAAAATGAAGTGTAGCCCAAAGTCTCCACCACAAACTACAATAGAATAAGATGACAGAAGATATAGGTAATTTAAATCCTTTCCCAATATCCTCTATTCTAAGGCACAAGAACACAGACTAAAGATAATTATGTAGCACAAAGTCTCCATAATCAACTTCGAAACATCTCCTAGATTATCTTCACTTGCTCTACTTATTTGATCAGACAGATAAGATGATATAAGGAAAAATACATAAGAATAATTTCCTATATTACACAAGCTATTTCAACACAAAGTTTAAAATGTCACTTGTTTTCTCATTCATATGGTGAAAAATTTGATTAACAATCTGAGCTCAAAGTCTCAAAAATGGCTTTCAATTTTGGGTAGAGTTTTGCTTCTGATAACTTAGAGGTCCTCCTTTATCTAAAATGGAAGATTACAATATATATTATTTCCTCAAATACTTATGCACACCTTTCCACAAGTAGCCCATGCTACGCTTAATATATCAGAAAGAGAAAGTCCTGCAAAGAGGCCATGATGGAGGCATTTAAATCATATTTAATGTCCCTTCATAGGCATGGGTTGTCTGGTATTTTGAGAGGCAAGGCCACTCATCTTTATGATACATGACTATCCACTCACCTTTACTCAATTGAAGAAAAATGTGTTGTGCCATTGAATGCTAATGCTCTATGATATCCACTAGGTGGACTGTTCCACCCATTGAAATAACTCTTCAGCTGACACTTCTTGATTCCTATCAAGTTCCCTCTTTCTTTTCTCTATTTTGTCTCTTCCTCATGTTTTGAGCTCTCAGGGTCATCTTCTCACCTTTTGCTAGCTTTTCTAGCTCCTTTCTTGGTAGGGTGCTGAATTTGTCTTTGGTTTCAAACTATTTTAAAATCAATGGTTATTCCATTGCTCTGAATTTGACATCCATGGGGATGTCACTGGTCACTTTGAACCTCTTGAACCTTGAACCATTCTTTTAGAGTTCATCAGTTCAATAGTTCAATGGTTCAATGGCTCAACACTTATGTTTTTCAAAGAGTCACATTCATTCAGTCTTCTTATGAGTTCAATGTGTCATTTGAACCAACTGCTTTGAACCTCTCACTTGATACTTTAGCTTGAATATTTTTGTTGAACTATTTAGTTAAACCTTGAATCTTAAACCTTGAAGTGAAGTTCAAAGGTTCAAAAAGGTTCAATGGTCGGTCCTTATAGTTTATTTCATCTCATTGAACCTTGCTGATGAACCATGTATAATTGACCTTTGATGTTGAACCTTACTTAGCAATTCTTTAGGAAATGCCTTCAAGTCTTTTGAATTGTTCCTTGTTCATTTTCTCGACAGAAAAGCCCTTTAAAAATGAGAGATTTCCTTTTACCAAAAAGACTGGGGTAATTAGATAACTTGACTGCTCAAAAAAATTTTGAGAAGGAAGGAAACCATTTTTTGGCCTATTGGACCAAAATAGTTAACATGTTGACTACAAAAATGAGTGGCTGATTTTGGGGACAACAATAGGCTCCATGACACCAAGAACAAAAAGATGCCCAAAAAATGAAATGAACAACATAAAACAAAACAAACAAAGACTATACAAATGTACAAATGAACTTATCTAATACTTCAAGAATTGAAGTATTTTAGATGCTGCCCACTGCAAGGTAGTGAGAACAACATCCCATCTTGATATCTCAATAAGAAACTATTATCACCACTAAATTGATGGATGACGAATGGACCTCTCCATAAGGAATCAAATTTTCCATGCATTCCCTTTGGTTCTCTTCTCTTGTCCCATAACAAGACTTGATCTCCAATCTGAAACTCGCAAATCGTTACTTTCTAGAATGTGGCACCAATGTTGATCAAACCAAAAGGCATTCTACGATATGCAAACATGCCCCAAGGGGTAGTGAACGTGGTTTTATGTTGATCTACTTCATCAACTTCTACTTGATTGTACCCAAAAAAACCATCTAAGATTGATAACATCTCTGAGCCCGTTACTATTTTCAACACTTGATCCATGATAGGTAGAGGGTAGTTGTCCTTTAGAGAAGTCTAATTGATATTCCTAAAATCCACACATATATGAATTTCTCCATTATTTTTCCTTATAGGAACTATGTTGGCGATCCAGGTGGAACAGTGAATTGGAAAAATTATCCTAGCATTCAACATCTTTTGTATCTTTGAAAGGATAGTACTTGATATATTGGGATTGTATTGCCTTTACTTCTGTTTGTGAGGCAATGACCTAGTCTTGAGAGGAATTTCATGCCGAATTTATTTAGGCCTAAATGATTTTAGGTCATCATAGGAATATGCCAAAACATCAATGTAACGGTGAAGAAGAGTGATGAATTTGAGCTTTTCGTCAGTAGAGCAACATTTCCCAATGTTGACCATTTTGGGATTTTCTTCGGTACTCAGATTTACTTGATCAAAATCCTTGGATGAACTTGAATCCATTAGTTGCTGCTTGATACACCTGTCATGCTTATCAAATAGTTTATTAAGAGAAACCAAACCCTTTGGGATTTTATTCCATTTGAATTGAAGAAACTCTTTGCCAGTTTGTGAACTTGTTTTGGGAACTAATTCCTGTGCTGGAGAGGCACTACCTTCAAAATAGAGCTCCTTAAAATTGTCCATCTTTTCTAGAAAAGTGAAAATTTGATTATCACCATTAAACACCTACCAATGGTCAGCATTATTAGGTACACTTGGTTGAAAGACCAACTTAATAGTGTACTTGTTCCCTTTGAAATATTTATGAGGAACCACGAGGGTTGCAGAGATAGCCAATGTGTCTGTGTGACCATTAAATTCTCTAGGCATGGTAAAAATGTCGAAAGCATAAAAAATTTCAATGCAATCCCACACAAGATTATGATAATGTCATAGTCTTTCATTCCTAGTTTGGTACAGGATCCTCACTTGGTAGACCACCAATTTAGCATCTCCCTGAGCATGAAGAACTTTAACACCTTTAGCACGAGTAACTCGCAATCTGAGCAATAATGATTCATACTCAACAGTGTTGTTTGTATTTCCAAATTATAAATTATATGAATAACGAAAAATATCTCCCTATGGGGATATCAACACTACTCTGGCTCTTGACCTAGTAGAAGAGCAGCTACCATCAAATTCTAAGATCTAAAGATCATTAGGATTTGATATTTTTATAGATTTTTCTTCATTAGTGAGGGAAGATTCATTTTCCCCTGAGCTTTCCTCCACAAGTTCTTTTGATTTCCTGTCTAAATCATCTAAAATGTTACCTAATGAGCTTTGGTCTAATGAAACAAGAACATCTTCAGTGGATAAAAAATAATTATCCATTCTTGAAGATTCAAACAAAATTTGAGCCTCAGGGTCTGATGTCTGAGTAACAATGTACTTTGACTCTCTCTCAAGAAGAAAATTTCTCATGATCCCTTTAATAGGTATTCTAACTTTAGATAGGTCCATGTTCAACTCTCCACAACATTTTTGCATAAATTTTATCCGAGCAGGATGCCATATGAAGCTGAAACATTAGCCACCAAGATCGTCATCTTAATTCTCTTATCTAGAAAGGTCACAAATGAAAATTGGGCATATTTGATCTGACCTAAAAGTGGTACTTGTTTGTTTTCCATGGAGAAACATCTCCCAAAATTTTTAGTTAAGTTGAGACCAAGAGAATCTACTACCTTGGTGGGCATAACATTATCAGAGGCTCCAGAGTCTATTATACAATTTCTCAACTTATGACCATTTATCAACAGAGAAACATAAAAAGGTTCTATTTTCCTAGGGGTGACCAGAGGAGTAATGACAAGATTATTTTGGATGGATTTGTTCTTCAGTAGGTCATGAGTTTCTTTAAGAGAATCTTATCCTACATGGATAGTTTTATTTTTGATGCATTTAGCCAACCTATCCAACTGCTCAGGATTGGCTTGTAGGTATTCAAACTCAGACATTTGGATCTTGGTCTTCTTAGCATGATCAAATATATCAAATGACTAGAATGAACTAGAAATAGTGGAAGGAAGTCCCTCCTTCTGATTTTGATTTGATATGACACTAGGCTGAAGGATAGAAGTAGAAGGGAGAGGATTTTTTGAGGTACTTACTTTTTTGTTGGCCATCAGGTCCTTTGATTGGAAACATAGTGAAGTTCCCCATTTAGTAATCAAGATTACTAGCTGAGGATCTTTTACTACTTTTCCCCTATTATCTTGTTGAGTTTGCTCAACTTATGACCATTTATCAATAGAGAAACATAAAAAGGTTCTATTTTCCCAAGGTGACCAGAGGAGTAATGACAAGATTATTTTGGATGGATTTGTTCTTCAGTAGATCATGAATTGATTTAGGAGAATCTTATCCTATAGGGATGGTTTTATTTTTGATGCATTCAACCAACCTATCCAACTGCTCAGGATTGGCTTGTAGGTATTCAAACTCAGACATTTGGTTCTTGGTCTTCTTAGCATGATCAAATATGTCAAATGACTAGAATGAACTAGAAACAGTGGAAGGAAGTCCCTCTTTCTAATTTTGATTTGATATGACACTGGGCTAAGGGATAGAAGCAGAAGGGAGAGGATTGTTTGAGGTACTTACTTTTTTGTTGGCCATCAGGTCCTTTGATTGGAAAGATAGTGAAGTTCCCCATTTTGCAATTGAGATTACTAGCTGAGGATATTTTACTAATTTTCCCCTATTATATTGTTGAGTTGACTGATTTTGGGACCTAGTGAAAACAACATATGATCCATTAAACACTTCTTCCTTCTTTCTAGCTTCATCTTGGTAATCTAGAAAATCAATATTGGACTCACCAGCTAATTCTTCTTCTTCTTCTACAAATATATTATCATCTTATTCTTGGTCCATCTCAGGTTGGAAAGATGAATCATGTTTAGCTTCATAATAACTGACTACTGAGTTGGCCGGTGCTGCTTTAATAGCTAGCTTCCCCTGTGTGGGAGGAAGATGATTGGGCTGCCCTTAATTTTTGGTAGCATTGCCTTGATATGAATGGTTTGGAAATGTCCTCCTTGGTATATCCCTATAAGGAGGAGTAGACATACCTTGGGATATTTTCCTCTTCAAAGCTAGCAATTCATTTGCTAACTTCTATACCATAGGGTCAGTGGGGCATGTGGAAGAATTTCCAACAGGTGAATAAAATTTATTTCTATTAGGATCTCTTCTTATCTTACCTACAAGGATAAGATCATCTTTGACCTCTGTAGCCAAAATCTAAGCTACAAAAAGATCTATATGGCTAGCCCACCTTAACAAAAAACTTGCTTTAGGAAGTTGAGAATTGATAAAGAAGCACTTGAGATTCTCAAGTATTAGTTAGGCAATTGCAAGAATCCTATTCCTCAGCTTATCAAATTTGGAAATGAAGTCTCACATGGGCTCATGAGGTTCCTTCTTCATTTGCGTAAGCTAGGCCAACAAGGCATGTGCATCTTCTACTGGTTTGAACCTAGCCTCAAACTTGGTCCTAAGAGTGTCCTAGTTGGTTACTATCTGAGCTTGAAAATGATAAAACCAATCTGTGGTAGCACCTTGCAATGTTTCTAAAAATAATCTTACTACTATATATTCATATTCAACACCTATCACACCACAGGATATGTAGAAAGCGAAAATATGCTCATTAGGATGAACCTTCCCATCACCATAAAACTTGGAAAAATTCTTTCTTGAACTATGAGGTAGTTCATGTAAATGTGGGGTTAGATTTAGGGGACCAAAAGTGTTACCCCAAGGGCCTTAGGCTGCCATGATATGATGATTGAAAGAAGGGATAATAAACCTTGGTGGAGTACGTATAGACCAAGCTCTACTAGTAGAGAAAGGAGAAGCTTTACCTGGTATTGGAGATCTGACATTGGTGGGAGGGAAACTCTTGGTTCACTAAAGATGAGGTCAAAGAGGAAATAGATTGAAGCTATTTTTTTGCACCAACTCGAATATAGGATTAACAATACCTTGAGCTCTCTAGCTTCACGTATACTATGGATCTGCCAGAGTGTAGAATGGAAAAGAACTGGAACTAATTCAACTTGAAGCATGAGGATTCAACTTGAGTGTTCTTCCCCAGTGGAGTCACCAAAATGCTGTTGGGTGAATATTTTGTCATTAACTAATTGAAGACAAAATTGTTATATCAGCCACAACATGATGAGATAAATCTCTCCTCTCAGCAAGGGGAGGCTCCCTACAAACTATTATAAACTAAACTGATACTAAATACTAACTAGGGGGTAGAATCAAACCATCCATTTCTCTTTTTTTAGAAATGATGTTCACAAAATAGAGGAAAAATTTCCCAGGTAGTAACTGAATCCACAAGAAACCCATGAAAGCATTAAGTCTTTCATTGCTTCTCTTACTAATTAAGTACGTAGGACACTGTAGAATGAAGTGTAGCCCAAAGTCTCCACCACAAACTGCAATAGAATAAGATGATAGAAGATACAGGTAGTTCAAAGCCTTTCCCAATATCCCCTATTCTAAGGAATGAGAACATAGACTAAAGATAATTATATAGCACAAAGTCTGCATAATCAGCTTCAAAACATCTCTCAGATTATCTTCACTTGCTCAACTTATTTGATCAGATAGATAATATGATATAAGGAAAAAGACATAAGAATAATTTCCTATTAACACAAGCTATTTCAACACAAATTTTGAAAGGTCACTTGCTTTCTCATTTAACTGGTAAAATTTGATTAACAATCTGAGCTCAAAGTCTAAAAAATGCCTTTCAATTTTGGGTAGAGTTTTGCTTCTGATAACTCAGAGGTCCTCCTTTATCCAAAATGGAAGATTACAATATATAGTATTTTCTCAAATACTTGGGCACACCTTTCCACAAGTAGCCCATGCTATGTTTAATATATCAGAAAGAGAAAGTCCTATGAAGAGGCCATGCTGGAGGCATTTAAATCATATTCAATGTCCCTTTTTAGGCATGGGTTGTCTAGTCTTTTGAGAGGCAAGGCCACTCCTCTTTATGATAATTACATGACTATCCACTCGCCTTTACTCAATTGAAGAAAAATGGGCCGTGCCATTGAATGCTAATGCTCTCTGATATCCACTAGGTGGACTGTTCCACCCACTAAAATAACTCTTCAATTGATGCTTTTAGATTCCTATCAGTTCCCTCTTTATTTACTCTATTTTGTCTCTTCCTCATGTTCTAAGCTCTTGGGGTCATCTTCTCACCTTCTGCTAGCATTTCTAGCTCCTTTCTTAGCAAGGCATTGAATTTGTCTTTGGTTCTACATTATTTGAAAATCAATGATTATTCCATCGCTCTAAATTTGATGGCTATGGGGATGTCACTAGTCACTTTGAACCTCTTAAACCTTGAACCATTCTTTTGGAGTTCATTAGTTTAATGGTTCAATGGTTCAATGGCTCAACACTTATGTTTTTCAAAGAGTTGCATTCATTTGGTTTTCTTATGAGTTCAATGTGTTGTTTGAACCAACTGCTTTAAACCTCTCACTTGATCCTTCAGCTTAAATTTTTTGGTTGAACTATTCAATTGAACCTTGAAACTTGAAGCGGAGTTTAAAGGTTAAAAAAGGTTCAATGGTCAGTCCTTATAGTTTATTTCATCTCATTTAACCTCGCTGATGAACCATGTACAATTGAACTCTGACATTGAACCTTACTTAGCAATTCTTTAGGAAATGCCTTCAAGTCTTTTGAATTGTTCCTTGTTCATTTACCAAACTGAAAAACCCTTTGAAAATGAGAGATTTCCTTTTGCCAAAAAGACTTGGGTAATTGGATAACTTGACTTCTCAAAACATTTTTGAGAAGGAAGAAAACCATTTTTTGGCCTACAGGACCAAAATAGTTAATATGTTGACTACAAAAATGAGTGGCCGATTTTGGGGACAACAGGTCTGAAGGCTAGGGTTTCTTGAACTTGAGTAAGATGTAAAACCTACATCTAAAATACCTTTAGCATAGATTTAATGGCATTTAGTCAAACCCTCAAGGCTTACTCTTGGTTACCTAGATCATGTTTGATCTTGTAATTATGTATTCTACCTACTTGGGGTGGTGAAATCTTTAGCTCCAACATGTCTGCCTTCATGGTTTCCTCTTGAGTTACTTGTTCTATTTTGAAACCTGACCGTTGCAAGTTTGGAAGTGTATCCTCATCTTATGCCTTTTGAAGATTTGATAAAATATACTATGTTTATTCTCATGGGAGTCTGTAGCTTTGACTTTCATTATCAAATGCTGATCCATGATTGCTCTCTATATTTTTCCACTTGAAAACTCCACATTCTTCTTGTGGGACCTACTATTAGTATTCATCTAGTTCATGCACTTTCACCATGTGATGGCCTCATGTGCCATCTATCTTATTAACTTATTGACCTTATATGCATCATCTATCTGGTTTGTATAGTTGAACACATGCTATTTATATTCTATATGTTTTATCGAACATGCACCATTGATTTGGAAAGTCATTATGATTATGAAACTTGTCATCGATGCATTTGATCTTAAGATACGTTGACCTTTTAACCTTGTGTTCACCATTGATCTAATTTTTCATCATTAAATGTGCATCATAGATCTTTATTTGACTTATTGACTTGGATGAGTACCCATATTCCATTGATATTCAATCCCAATATCTAATATAATGCCACTTATTGACCTCACATTCAACTTCAACTCGATAAGGATTTTTAAAATCTAAATGACTAGTTTATGCAGCCTTAACTTGACATCCCTAGGTATGTCTCACTCTACTAGATCATTTTTTAAGACTTTTATCTTGAGATAGAACACTCATCAAGACACCAAATTTGGAGGGGATGACCATGGTTTAGAATATATCATTTTCATGCAATCCTCTAGCTTTGATTGACTTCCCAAGTGGACTTATGAAATGCATAATCAAACTTTCTTGTTTATTATTACATGACATGTCATGACAATCTAGATCCTTAAAATTTCCAAATTTACACTTTAATCTTGATTAAATTATTTGAAAAGATTTTCAAGTGACTCGATTTTTTCCTGAAGTATGTCTGCTCTTTCTTCTATGAGATCACTCCTTAACTAGGGCTCTATTCAGCTCCTCACTTCAACTCTAAGTAAATTTTGGTATGTAGGCTAAATTTGGCCAATAGAAAACTTAAAAAGGAGATTAGACCATCATGGAAACATTATTATCAAGATTAAAACTTCATAATAAGTATGTACACCTATGTATCTATTTGCTCTGCTTGATACTTACTAACTTCACCAATTATCCTAAGATATTTGTAATTATTGTTATGATGAGCCTTCTATGATTTGGTATAATTTATTGTAATGATAAGCCATTAGTATTGGTCAAGATCCTTCCTAGACTGAATAAAACTCCAAAGTGCTTAGAAAAATTTGCCTTTATGTGTACATGCCTATTTAAAGGCATTCAAAACTAGAACCTCATTCAAACCCCTATAGCCTTGAGATTAAATGAACTTGAAATCATGTTTGGGGAGTGTTGAGAGGTGAGGTGGATCATTTTTTTAAAATGAGACCAATTTCTCCATGGGATAACTCTTTGCAATGCAATGGAAACTTGTTTCTTTCACCAAACCTGCAAATCTGCCTTCTTCTAGTTCAAATTCTACTTGAATACATATAGAACCTTAGAGAATGGTTATCAAGGTTTTAAACCTTTTGGATGGTTCTTGGAGAAAATTAAAACTATAATTGAACCCCTATTTCTCTTTCATTTCATCAAGATAGGTCTAAAACTATCATAGAGCAAGTTCACGCTATTGGGGTTTTAGGAGGGATAAAAGCCATTGAGGGAGTTTTGGTTGATTACACATGATTCTAGGATCCTAAATAAGATTAAACTAACCTAAATGGTGCCCAATAAGCCCCATTACATCCCATAAGAACTACCTAGAACCATGCAAAAGTAGAAATATGATTTCAACTAAAATTGTGCCTCATTTTTTAGCTTAAGAAGGCATTTTCTACTCCTAAGTGATTGTTCATAAGGTTATATAATTGTTTATCTCATTTATCACTTGAAACATGTTATTTAATACCCTCTCCTCCTTATACAATGGACATATTGTGCCATCATCTCCTCAGCTATTTGGCCACATCCTGGAAATTATACCACTTTAGGCATTTCAAGGAGATTTGAATCAATTTTCCCCTTGTTTGAGATTTTTAATGCAAAAATATCTTGTATGAGATCTATAATAGCTGGGTCATGACATGATTGAATTTTTATGGCTTTAAAATCACTTGTACTTGTCTATACAGTTCTGTGCACCTAAATAAAACCTCTAAAATCTTGCCTTTTCTCATGGAAATCTCCATTTCTGAAGGGTTTTTGGTATTTTTGCTATTGGGATTAGTTTTCACATTGTGTGAAAATAGGTATTTATGGATTGGTAAATAGTAATTAGTTGAGTATTTATCATAAATTAAATAATACTTATAGTTATGTAAGTTAGTAAATAGTATATTATTGTTATGTAACAATAATATATTTGTTAATTTGTTATAGCTGTGAGTCCATTAACAAGTGAATTATTATTAGTCCTTCATATTATTTACGAATTTGTTTTGACTATTATTTTGGTTATATAATAGCTATTATATTTCTAAATGAATTAATTTAGAATATTGAGAAATACAAGGTAGAATATTTTGTGTGTTGAAATTGAAATTCTGTGTGTATGAATTAAATCATTATTTGGCTCTTTGAATCCATAATAGTGGTATCAAAGCAGTTTGATCTAATTACTATAATGGAGTTTTGAAGTTTTTTATGGGTAGACATTATGTTTTATAATTCCCCTATAAATGGTAGTTCTTCGAAGAGAATATTAGTCTCTATATGTAGTGTTTTTTTTAGATTGAATATTCATATTATTTCTTTGTTTCATCTAGAAGGAAGTTTTTGTTCAAGAGAAGTGGATGAAACTATAAATTTTAAGGAGCATGACCAGTTCATTCTAATTTTTATGCACAAACATTTATTCAAGTCGTTGGTTCCTACATACTTATAAAATTATAGCACTCATTTTCTATCGACCATTTTTTTGTTTATAATTTCAAACAACAAGAAGGAAGCTTCAAATATCTAAGGATGTAAATTTTTATGCATTTCACATTGGGATCGATTGGGAAGATTTATTTCAAATGCATCTAAATTGTAGCATAAATCTTTTGTGTATTTGTGGTTAGCTACTCGCACTTGATGTGTTGATCTAATTTGCCAGTTTCACATAAGAATTTTTCATGCATTCACTTCCATTATTCATTCTCTTTCATATCTATAGGTCCCAAGATTATGTTTGACTTCTTCTACGACATTCCCCTAACTCACTCATGCCTATCATTATGTAATCATATTTCTTACTCAAATTATGAAATCATACCTGTTCAATGAATTAACATTTAGATTGATGAGTTTATTGGTTGTATCAAACTCTACATAAAGATTTATATGCTTCTTTAAGATTTTTAAATTCATAATCAGTTTTATATTCAAACATATATCTTCTACAAAGTGATCTTGTTTACATACTGATCTATGCATAGTCTTCAATAACGAAGAGAGTTGCATCTCTGTAATTTAAATGACAATGAAGGTGTTTTATACTTGAGCATCGATCATTAATTTCAAAATTTCAAGTAGCAAAGAGCCCATGATACTAAGTTTTTAAGTTCATTCAATTTTTTATATAGTCTTAGTTTTGTCAATTAGAGTCTTTTGGGTTATATTTAGTGTAGATTTCATATATGGTAGTTTGTCACAAATTTATAAAGAGTTATTTTATTTTGATAGATAGATATTCTAATAAATGTTTATAGTTGAGTTCATTTTATTTTAGGTTTGGTCTAATCCATATTAATATTCCTTTCTTTAATAGTAAGTCTTGGTTTAATAGATCTTGTGTTTATTGTCCATATTTAGGTGGTCATTTAAAAAGTTAAATGACAACATTGAGTTTTGAGTTATGTGTTATGTCAAAAGAGTCATTTTTAAACTATTTGTATTGTCATAGTCATTTTAGTTATAATGTCTATTGTCAAAATTATAGTCTTTTATAAAAATCTATTATGTTGTCAAGTCATAACAATTTAAAGTGTCAATATTCTATTTTGGGTCCATAGTCATGTTATGAGTCAAAAGTTGTCAAAAAAGATTATGTCAAAAAAGTGAAAGTTATTTAGGCTTAGATTCATAGATGAATTTTATCTAATACATGATATCTATATTATGGGGGGGATTTACCTTAGCAAAATCATGTATCTAAGTGTCATTGACACATTACCTGAGTAAGTAGAGAAGACATTAGAGGATGGAGGATACATAGAGGAAGGAGGTCTTTCAACGAACTATCATTAATTGCCAATGAATTTTTTTTCTAGAGTCAGACGTCTAATATCAATGGTTGTAAAGTGAACACACACAACTATTGAATTAAAAAATCTAGAAGAGAGCAGAAATTGAACACACGATATTCAATAATGGAGATGAACTGCTTATACAAAGAGATCCAATTTATAAATCTCATATCTCTCAAAGCTGTCACAACTCACAACTAAGAAGCTCAATGAATCCAAGCTTACTTAATGAATAATGCAAAGGGAAAGAGGTATTTATAGGTTGGAGAGATAGTGAAACCCCACATTCCAATGAATGTGGTACTAATCTTCCTAAATGACCTCTAGATCCCTAAGCAAGATAATGTAGATATGTATCCAAAACTCATAGGAAAAAGGAATTACACCAACACCCACCCATAAGCATAACTTAGGTAGGTGATGATACAAAAAAATGCAAAAATGGGTTCTAGTAATAATCCTGATGAGGTACCTATGTACAATGCAATCTCTCATAAAGTAGAGAAAAAGAGAAAACCCAGTGGGAAAAAACTCCCCCCAAAAGAAAGAAAATAAGAAGGGACTAAAAGACCCCTTAGAAGAAGATGCTGGAATATTCAACACTCTAAGTAGATAGTGATGATCCCCAATATCGTACAAAACATGAAGGATGTATGCATCCACATATAAGAGAGAGAATGTGAATGCATAATGTCTCATGGCAAATGTTGAAGTAGGTCCCTCTAAAATAAATGTTGTCTCTTTCTTTTGAAAGAAATAAACCTTGAGCTATCAAATTACTGAATTGCCACTCAAGTGGAATGTGTGTAGGAATCAAGATGTAGATCTCAAAAAAATGCTCAAATGTCTCCCTTATAGTGCTCGAATATGCCAAAGTTTGATTAGATATCATAGGACTAACTATAGAAGATGATAATGAAGAAACATAAAACAAAAGAGATATAAGAACTAGAAAAGAAGATAGACATGGAACATTCATTGAAATAATGTCATAGGAAAAGTGGAGCATGACTCAACAACTATTGAAACTAAAGACTGGTCTACAAATGAAGAACTCAGATCTGAAAGATGAAGGTCTACAAGAATATATGAGTCATCAATACTCTCAATGTGTATACTCTCACTAAAATTAGTAAAGTCCTAAAAAATACGAGTCTGTGAAGGCTCTGAAAGAGCAACATTCTACATATGAACAAATGTAGAATTTTTAATAAGACAACTAAGGTCTGGTATAATCTCATCTTATAAGGGGGATTGATATGATGAAGAGCACTATCTACCATGGATATGTCATCATAAGAAACAAAATCAGGATGTAAGACTACAACTTCCTTAGAAGAGATGATGGGTAGTGGAGGAGGAGGTATGATGTAAGTTTTAGCTGGATCTTTGAAAAGACTCTAAAGAGTGATCCAAAGAGTGGAGGGACACTCTATGTGCTCTACATGGTGGTGAAAATACCATAAAACATATAATAATAAGTGACCATAGACACAGTCACAAGAGTTATCTAGATTCAGATGTCTAAGATCAGTGACTATAGAGCAAACACACACAATTATTGAATCAATAAATATAGAAGAAAGCAAAAATTGAACACACTATATTCAATAATAGAGATTAACTAATTATATAAATATATGAAGTTTACAACTCTCACAAATCTAAAATATATCACAAATCACAACTAAGAAGCTCAATAAATCTAGGCTTACTTAGTGAATAATGCAAAGGGAGAGAGGTTTTTATAGGTTGGAGAGATAGTGAAACTCCACATTCTAGTGAATGTGATACTAATATTGCTAAATGACCTCTAGAGCCCTAAGCAAGCTAATGTAGCCATGTAGCCAAAACCCATAGGAAAAAGGCCTACACCAACAACCAATGATGAGGCTGTATCAATGATGTGGTGATATTTATGTGGTGTGATTTATTATAGGTTTTTCAGTGTGGTAGTTACATTTATTTTTCAACATGTGTGAAAAAGAAGAATAGTTTTACATGTTCACTTGTGAGTGATATTTCCATGTAACCCTTTTGTATATTTACATTGGAGAATATTGATCTAAATAGCATTGTAGAAATCATGATGAAAGGCTAGTGGTAAACTTGTGAAAATCATGTTGTAAGATTAGTTGTAAACCTGAGAAAACCATTCTATAAGGTTAGTGGTGAACCCGAGAAAACCATTTTGTAAGGTTATTGGTGAACCCGAGAAAACCATTTTTTAAGGTTATTGGTGAACCTGAGAAACCCATTTTTTAAGGTTATTGGTGAACCTATGAAAACCATTTAGGAAGGTTATTGGTGAACCTGTGAAAACCAATTACAAATGAGTGTGAAAGAAGAAATGTGTGATGGCACATGTATGCAAAGAAGATCATGAGCACATGGAGGTGGAACACATTATAATAAACAATAAGATATATTGTACCATGTAAAAAATATGGGGGGGAATGTTGGGATTAGTTTTCACATTGTGTGAAAATAGGTATTTACAGAGTGGTAAATAGTAATTGGTTGAGTATTTATCATAAAGTAAATAGTACTTATGGTTATGTAAGTTAGTAAATAATATATTATGGTTATGTAACAATAATATATTTATTAATTTGTTATACTCATGAGTCCATTAAGATGTGAATTGTTATTAGTCCTTCCTATTATTTAGAAAGTTGTTTTGCCTATTCTTTTGGCTATATAATAGTCATTGTATTACCAAATGAATTAATTTAGAATATTGAAAAATAGAAGGCAAAATATTTTGTATGTTGAAATTGAAATTCACCATGCATGAATTAAATCATTTTTGGCTCTTTGAATACACAACATTTTCTAGAGTTTATGGTATTCAACCATGAATGGGTCTCAATATCCCTATAAAACCCTATAAAAAATCTTCAAAAACTAAGAAACATGCATGCTTATGCTTGAAATGGTATGATTTTGGATCATTAAAGGCATTTTTCCATATTTGGAGAGGAAATGAAGGATGAACCAATCCAAAGAGGGAGAAAATAATCATTTAATGTAATTTGACTCTCCTTGTATGGATTAGTGGAGGTGATACGGTGTATTTTGGTGTTTATGAGGCCTTCTTAGGCATTAAAGTGGGGGTTTTCTTTCAAAAACAACTTGAATAGGATAAAATATGTTACAATATGACCCTTTTATACCCTACCATACACTTGGAGACCTATTTTAATGCATTTATGACCTAAAAAACTCATTAGACCCATTAAAACCTTATCTCATGATTACAACCAACAAGTTCAAGACCTCTTTTGAGAATAAAACTGATGTAATGGTCAAGTTTCAAATGGTAGGGGTTGATATTTGGCCTGGGAGGCCAAAATATCAACATTTTTGGTGACTCATAGGGTTTCCTACCTACAAAGCAAAGGGAATAGTTGCTTTAGGGATTCCATTATGCATGGATTCAAGAGAAGCTCAACATGGATCAGACATACTACTATACCAACCTTACACAAATTAAAAATCACCCTAAAAAACAAACAAAAAGGAAAGGAGAATAAACAAAAAGTGTGAAACAACACTTAGGGAAATGAAAATATAACTAAACTACTAAAAAAAATGTTCAAATAACACTTGGAGAAAAGGAAAACAACTAACCTACCCTAAACTAGCAAAGTAGAAGGTTATCTACACAAAGCCATTGATAGATTATGTAAAGTAGCTACCCTTCCTAATTAAATTAGAATATTTTTCATGATTGAGGGCATCCAACCAAAGGTGGAGAAAACTTAGGTTTTCAATGAACTGATCATATACTTCTCCAAGGACATAAACAACTCACTTACCCAATCAAGTTGATTGGAAGTATAACTACCTTGTAATGGATGGGTAGCTTGATTATGTTATTCTTGGTGCTCAATATTGTGCTTCGAATCAAGCATGTTAGGTGATGGCTTCTCCATGTTGGATTCCAACTAGGCTAGATATCTAATATGACATCCTATAAACAATACAAAGTTAGGGAAATCAAGTCTTCTCTCATATTTGGGTTTTGTTTCTCTTTTATTTAGCTGATTGGGGTGTTCTTGTCTTGGTGATTGACTTAGAAAATACCCACTTACACTTGTTGATCATGATACTCATGAGTTTATTCTTTAGGAGATGCTAGTGTGATGTTAGGGCTTGCAAAAAAAATCCTCTAGCTCATCCCAAAATTGATCTTATTCCAACTTTTCTTTGCTCTTTTTAAGGCTAATTTCTTGCATCCACCCTGAATTAGAAACATACCTTCACCAAGAGGCCAGATTGAGTTGTCTTGGGATTGATTTTGCATAGGATATACCTCATTGAGAAGGACTAAAATTTATCTCACATCTTTGATTTTAGCCTCTAGTACTAATTTAAAACCTTTCTCCAACTCCTCTTCGCCATTAGGAATGACATCTTTGATTTCAAACTCTACTTCCTCTTTATCAAGATCAAAACCATACCAAGTAGACTAATTATGTTCTTTTTAAATGATGAATGGGAGATCATTCATCAAAGAGAGAACCTCATCATCATGATTTTTAATGTATTCTTATTTTCTATCCTTTGCCATTTGCTGATTATTCTACTAATCTAGATGATCATACTCATTCTCTTCTTGTAGCAGGTTTGATTTCTTATCTTTCATGGCATACATAGGTTCACAAACATCATAATGTTCCTCTTCTACCTCAAATGACTCCTCCTCTTTCCCATATAACTAGCTATCTTACCAAACAAAAGGTCCTACCAGGAAGATAAAAATGGTGCTATGATAAGTAGGCTAGCTTGAGATGGGAGTTTTAAGGGTTCATTGAGTTTATTTTAGAAGAATAGGCTTTTAAGAGGGCTACTCATGAAGGATAAACGATCAAGTTTACACAAGTGTAGGTTCTCTCAAAGAGTGGCAACCTATGAAGCTTGGAACTATATTTGGTTCAACCTCTACAACATTTTTCTTTTCTCTATTAGGAGTGGACTCACCAAGACTTGGTATCTTGAAATCAAGATGGCTGGTCTAGGAAGGCTACCATGGTCAAGAAGCTTGAGGCTCATGGGGAAGTGGGATTTCAAAGGTTTATTCATCTTGGTGGTGTGCTACTAAAATTTTGGCCTTATGTTTAGATTATTTTACCCTAGTATCCATGTCTCTCCTTTATGCACATGTTGACTAGTCATAATGTTGCTCACATGGGAAACACTACTTGGTTTTTGAAAGTATGCCAACAAGATGACATAGATTAGAAGCATGAGGAGGCTGAATTAGAGAAGAGGGAGATATATAGGGCTAATTTGGCAACTTAAAAGGCTAATAAATAGGTTGAAAATATTTATTGAAGTAATGATGATGGAGAGGATAATATTCATAATAGGGGAGTGGAAAGTTAGAATCTCTCCTAAACCTAGTCATATAAGATATACTTCATGGGGTTAAAATGCTATAAATTACTTAAAAATAACAAGTTTACTAAAATTACTCAATTTTTACCTGAAAAGGATGCCTGGGCTGCTAAAACTAATTGAATTAAACTCAGAGTCACCATTGGTGTATACATAAACTACCTTCAAAGGCTGACATATTGAATAACACACCAACAATTCTCCATTAAATGAATGTAGAGTCCATTAGGTGTGCCAGAAAATGTTATCAATGTTGGAATGTACCCTTGGAGAAGGAGTTTTAGGACTTCTCCTTTCAACTTAATACAATGGGATCACTCCAAGGTTGTGGGTCACCTATGGTTGGGGTGAACCTATAGATAGGGCTTGTTTCCTTGATGGATCAAGTAAAAATAACACTAAACTACTACAACTTACAAGGAAAAGGGAGAAAGAAGACACAAACTAAACCTAAGATCTACAAAAGGTGATACATTAATGATTTATGCTCCCCATACCAACTTATTAACAACATTATATGACTCAATATGGATTAAAAATATCTCACATGCTCTTCAAACTAGGTTCTTAATACATTGATGTTTTATATGAAGGTCTTGATTCATGCCTAAGACTTGAAGGGATGAATGGAAGGCCTTATATCAGACACAACTAGCTAGTTTACATAAAAATTCACCAATATAAACCACCTTGACACAACATATAACCTATATAACTCAGAAGAATAAAGGACATACAAGAGGAAGAAAGGATTTTATCATATATGTAGATCAAATAAGCATCAAAATCACACAAACATATTAAAATGAATAAGATAAATTTTAGTTTCTGTTCATTCAAAAGGTTTGAAGCTAGAGATACAAATGGGCAAAGTATCATCATACCCAAAGGAGGGATATAACAATAGGCATATTCAACTAAATTTATAAGAAAAGGAGGAGAACAATACCAAGATACCTAAATGTAACTATTAAAATATGCTAATTGCCTATTCATGTATAAAACAAACCTAATTTCAAGCCACTATCTCTTTTCCAATACCATCATACCTATTGCAATAAAGAATTCTTAGAGAGCATGGTGTAGAGGCCGTTATCTTAGGCATAACTAACCTTTGGAGAAGCATGCATGTGATAAACTTAGACATCCACTTCTTCTCTTGCAGTTACAATAGTGGAACATGGTCTATATGACTTCCATGAAGCATTAATAAACCCACCTCTCCTCCATTACATGTTAGTTAGGCCTAAAATTATCTTAATTCTCCATAATGATCATGAAATAGGCCTATTTACCTCAAATTGGTGGGTACAAGTGAATTGATGACCTTAATTAATTATATTAGTAGCCTTATACACCATTATTCAACCTCTAAAAACCTCTTTAAGGTACATATCAATCATGGAAAATACACACTCTATCTATATTTATTGGAAAACCTACAACATCACCTGATTGAGAGGATTGAGAGAATGTTCAAGTCAGAGGGCTTTCACTTCTCTTTTTATAATCTCATGAATTCCTTCTTTTATCATGGATATGTTATAATATGTTCAAAATCTTTCAATTTTTTCATAATCCTAAGATTACAACATGTATCATTGTTACAAGGTGAGAGAGGTTAGAGGGATTCTTGGAGAACCACTAGAATTAGTATTTCCTTCAATATACATATATATACAACTTTCATTTTTTTCTTCCTTGACTTTAAATATATATTTATTCTTATACAATCAAAACATCCTTCTAAGTCTTGCAACCTATACTTTGCAACTATGGGAACCCTGCTCATGCCTTGGAGGACTATGACTAATTTGATAAATGTTTGCTTGTAGCCTCATTTATTCTTGTTTAGGATTAGAAATAACCATCAAAATTTGGTCATCACCATGGCCTTAATTTATATCTTGAGTCATTTTTATGAGAGATTCCTATAATTTGTACCATTACCTTGCATATGTAATGTCAAATTATTCATGGAAACTTGTTACTTAGCCTCTTAAGCTTATAGATGGCTTCATGTCTGTAATTTCCCTTTAATCCCTCTTGAGATATTCTTCATCAATACTTGGAGAAATAATGAATATATTGGGACCATTTTTTAGACCTAAAATCACTTGAGACAACACACACCAACTCTGTGAATCACAATCTTTCTTGACCCATCATGTAGTCCACATTCTGTCAAAACTATGGAAAACAAGCTGTCACGTTGAACTGAGATTATAGATAGATTTAGACATATATATTTTATTGTTATTATAATATAAAATATTTAATATCATTATTTTATCTATTATTATATTATTTACTTGGTATCTCACCTCTATGTCTCTGATCCCTAGATGAATCAAGACTTGTACTTGATAGGCCTAAAATGTGTTTTTTAGGGTCTATAGGCATGGAAACTTAGATAAATTTCATATTATATTTGATAAAATATTTAAAATTTTTCACATAGTTATTATATGTAAACCACCATCTCTTCTCAAAATTTTACCACTTTTGGCCCTTTCTTTTCCAAATTGTGCTCATTTTTGGGGTTCTTGACAAGGTTCTGACTGTGCATGTAGGTCTACAGACTCTCAAACTTGAGTCTCTCCCTATCAAGTTAATATATAATCCTAAAAATTATCACACACTTTTAATATGATTTACCATATCTCCCCTCAAATTTTCATCCAATTTTGATGGATAAAATAAAAGATATTATTTTTTTAGGCCTTTGGAAACCCTAGGTAGGGGTATAATCCTTTACAGTTTGAGAGGGATTGATTTTGAATGAATTAAATTTTGATCAATCATATAATACTAGTACCAATAATGTTACAATATAATATTGGGATTTTGTCTTATTGAGATACCTTAAACAATGTTAAATTACCTTAAACTATTGTAAACTATTCTAAGTATTGAATAAGGGACCTTAGAGCCTATAGAAACTCATGAGACAATCTTGAAATGTTTGGGATTTAATGTACATTTATGAGATTGTGTGAAAATTTCAATACCTCCACCCATTATTTCTTCTAACTCCTTTTTTCTATTGCAATGTTTGATAGTCCATCATTGCAGGTTTATGTGAACATTTAGGGAGCCTCATACCTCTCTTCAAGGTGGTTTCATGGTTAAAAACAATATTGGGCCAATAAAACCTACTAAAAATTGTTCAATATTATTTTAGTCTCCTTATTTATTGTAAATTAACCTCAAACAAGCATTACTCATTAAGTTTCAACCCCTGGACTGAGGATCATAGAAAGTGAACATTCATAGATTGGCCAAGGATACCTTAGACATTGATAACATACCTTAATTATTGCTAAGAAACCTTAAAAAATTCTAAGTGTATCTTAATCAATGCCAAATTATTATACACATTGAGTAAGTGTTATTGGAATCATGTAATCCTTTTAATATATTTCATTTATCACCTCAACACTCCATTACCTTCTTCTTGCTCTTTATCCCTGAAACCTTCTTCATTTTGTATCATATCTACTCTTCTTAACCTCCAAAATTTCATGGAGGAATTAATTTAAACCTTACATGAATATGAGTTATTATTTGAATCTAAAACCTCCCTAAGGATCTTATACCATCATGGAAGCAATCTTAACAAGATTTTAACTTCAAAATAAGTATGTAGACTTATGTATCTCTTTGCTCATCTTGACACATACTAACCACCTTGATTGTTGTAAGATGTTTACAATTAGTGATATAATGAGCCTCCTATGGATTTTTGGCATTGAGGGCAAGGAGAATCCATTTTTATTGTTTAATATCCTTATTGGAGTGAAGAACACTTCAAGGTGCTTTGAAAATTTTGCCTTTATGTATATAGGCTTGTTTGAAGGCATTCAAAACTAAAACCTCATCCAAACCCCTATAGCCTTGAGATTAAATGGATTTTAAATAATTTATGGGAGAGTGTTAATATTTATGTGGATAATTTAATTGAAATGAGACCAATTTCTCCATGAGAAAACTCTTTTCAATGCAATAGAAACTTGATTCTTTCACCAAACCTACAAATTTACCTTCTAATTCAAATTATCCTTGAAAGCATATAGAACACTAGAGAATGCTTATCAAGTTTTTAAAATTTTTGGATGGTGCTTATAGGGCATGAAAACCATACTTGAACCCCTATTTCTCTTGTATTTCATCAGGACAGGCTAGAAATTATCATAGAGCAAGTTCATACTATTGGGGTTTTATGAGGGTTTAGAGCCATTCAATGAGTTTTGGCTAATTACATGTGATTATAGTCTCATCAATCAGATTCAGTGCACCCAAATGGTTCATAATAGGCCCTATCACATCCCACAAGAACCAATTAGAACCATGCAAAAGTAGAAAGATGATTTCAACTAAAACCATGCCCCATTTCTTAATTTTTGAAGGTTTTAACTGCTCCTAAGTGATTGTTTATAAGGTTATCTAGTTATTCATCTAATCCTGTAACATGATATTTAATAGCATTTTATCATTCTCCAATGACCATATTATGCCATATCCTCATCTATTTGGTCATTTCATAGAAAGTAGTGACCTTAGGCCTTTAAAGGATATTTGAATCAATTTTCCCCTTGTTTGAGCTTTTTAATGCATTAATCTCTTGACTAATATCTATAATAGCTAGTTATGACATGCTTGACTTTTCATGGATTTACCTTGACCTATACTTGTCCATATAGTTACGTATAATTGAATAGAACCTCTAAAATCTTGCTTTTTCTCATGAAAATATCCATTTAAAGGTTTTTTGGTCTTTTTGTTTGAGATTAATGGTTTGAAACCATGAATGGGTCACCATATCCTTATAAAACCCTAAAAAAGCTTCAAAAACCAAAAAAATACATGTTTGTACTTGAAATGGCATGGATTTAGATCATTAAAGGCATTTTTCCATGTTTGAAGAGGAAATGAAGAATGGAACAAGCCAAAGAGGGAGAAAATAAGCCATTTAATGTAATTTGACTCTTGTTGTAAAGATTAGTGGAGGTGATCGGGTGTGTTATGCTATTTATAAGGCCTTTTTAGGCATTAAAGAGGGGGTTTTATTTAAATAATGACTTGAATAGGCTAAAATATGTACATTATGACTTGGAAACCTACTTAAATGCATTTATAACTTGAGAAACTCATTATACCCCTTAAAACCTTATATCATGATTACAATCAATGAGTTCAAGACCTATTTTAAGAATAAAACTGATGCAATGGTCAAGTTTTGAATGATAGGGATTGATATTTGGCCTAGGAGGCAAAAATATCAATAGAAACTAGGTTACGTTAGGGTTAGTTGTATGCAACAAAAGTGGGTGGGAGTATGAATGTCATTCTTTCACATGTATGCACAGGTCGCTACATCATGCTTAACCTTATCTTAGATGTATTCACACCATATTAATCCCATTAATTATTAATAACACATGATTCAAGATGTAACAAACAACCCTAAGTAAATTAGTAGTGACATTCATTCATAGGTGTAAACAACCATCATACACTCAATATCATATCTTTATTAATAATCACCTTAATTATATATAACTTTTCATGCTTTACAAGGCATTCATGGTGATCAAAACCCCTTAACTACTACTATAATTCATATATCTATTATAGGTTACTAATATATTTATATACAATATGACAAAGTCTCTTCTTAATTATTTGAAGGACCTACAACAATAAGAGAAACAACTTTTCCTTTCAAATGAATGAACTAGCCAACTAGCTAACTCTACTAGCCATTTTCCTCTTCTTATCTTCTTCTTTTTATAGGATCCTAAAAGAATTTTATTTTACCATATATAACCTCCTTATATTTATTTCACCATTATTCCCACTTCATAGTTATTACATGTGTTACTTGATGCCATATACCATTATATTCCACCATATTTTCACAACTGTCTATCAGGATCCACTATTGGACTTGAATCATATTGTTTATCCCTCATAATATCCACTATGGTTCATGGGCCCAAGCGTCTATGAGTATATATCCTATTATTTTGTCATTTAACACACATGGATATGGTTTAGGTAGTGTGCATTTTTCATGCTACTAGTCTATGTTGGGCACATGTGTAGGTTGCTAGTTTGGATTGCACCTATCATCTTCAGCTATTAATGTTGATATGTATCCATATGTAGCATGTTTACATGATTTAGTATTTAGAGACTTAGCCAATTTTTTGGAGTCAACATCACCCCACACTAAACCAATTGTCCATCCTTAGACAACTAGTCCATATCTTCCTTACTTTCCTTGTGTGTTCTATCCATCAGTGAATTTACACCATAAATAATTTCTTTGTTTAGATTTACACTTTTTGAAAAGCCTAGTTTTACGTGCTTCCTCATGAGACACTTTTCATTTATTTATGTGGCAAGTAAAAATTTGTGCATTTTTTACCTATCTTCTTCTTCAATAAATTATATTTCTTGCCAATTTCCTTGTAGAGAAATATGGTGCATTTTATATTGGCTCAAGCCCTACCACCTAGCAATAGGTGTCTCTAGAGAGTTCAACTCCCTAGTTTCCTTGGCACCAAGGTTTCATTTTCTTCCTTTCATACTTTTCATTCTTGATCAAATACCTCACATTTTCCCCAAAGGTTGCATAACTTCACCCTGATCCTAGTTCATCTTGTGGAAAACTTCTTCTACACATCCTCCTATAAGGAAATTTATGGCCCAACAAATTATTCATGCATCTCCAAGTCATATTTCCCCCTTGTATTATCCTAATGGACAAAAATTGAATTGTAATTTCATAGACTAAGTTGGTGAAATTAACTCACATATTTATTACTATTTACACATTAATCCACTGTAGTGTGCACCTAGAGTACCATTCTAGTGTGAGGGTAATATCTTATATGGTAGTGACCATCTAGGTAGGGTGGTTGCCTATCTTCCTTGATCCAAAACCACCCCTATAAATTTACTCTCACATTTTGATGAGTATAGACAAATACTACCAATTGTAATATTATAGAGACATATTCTATCCTCTCTTTTTCTCACCATATAGTTTTCTCCTCAAAGTCCCACCATCTTCTAGGTGAAAAATTCCACTTTGTATTCTCTTCCCATGGAGAACTACCAATTTTATTTGACATGGAGCTACACTCATTGCCTTTGATCCAGTTCCTATCCTCCTTAGAATCTTATTTATGCATATATATTCCCTAATATCCCCATGTTTAATATTTCACTTTCCCCACATTTTATATTTCACTTCCTACCCTCTACCCATCCATGCTTGATGGAGGGCACTACTCCTTCTTGAACTATCTTCTACATGATTATTTCATTTAGTCAATAGTCTTCTTAAATTCATCCCTACTACTTGTAGTACCTTGATATTCCTATGATATCCCAAATGGGATGGGATTTCAAAATTCATAGCCTCTTTGATTCAATTTGTAGATGAAAATTTGAAATTGATGGATTTGATTATGCAATTAAATAAAAAACACCCAAAATGTCATTATAGTAATTAAGATATAGAGCCATTAAGATAAAATGAAAATAGATGAATGAACATTCAAAGCAACACTCTAATCCTAAATCTAATTTATCTAAACCAAGATTAAACAAGAAAAAGATAAAAGGATTTGGATTGAGATTACTTTAGACTTAGAATTTCAGCATTATGGTAGCTTGATTCATTGACTTGGATGAACAAGTTTATCATATGGAGATGAAGACTCTATGGATTCAATGATTAATTATTATTAGATCATGTATATTCTAGTTAGTTTCAATGGATAATTGGTTTGTTTATATAGAACATGGAGGGAATATTCTATGGCTCTCATTCAAAGTTGAACCATGAGGATTAAGGGTGGAGGAATTTTGAAGGAATTAAATTTTTTTTGGAAACCTTTAGAATAGAGGCTTCTAGAGATGAGGGACCAAGCTAGAGGAGGTTATATAATTGGATAATTATAGAATCTCCTTAGGAGATAATTAGGATTAGTGAGGGATTAGAATAGGGATTAGGTGGGTGATGAGGGACTAAGGGTGTAGGATAACCTAGAAATAGGCTAGTGTAGGTGGGTCATGGGAATTTAAAATTCATAAATAATAGATAAGAGAAATTAGGATGGGATAATACATGATTTAGGAGGATTAATAGATTGGTGGGGTAGGAATAAGGTTAGTGAATGAAAAATAATGAGGGGGGATAATAGATAAATGATTAAAAGGGGTGATATTAAGATTGAATTAGAGGGGATAAATGAGATAAGCATAATTAGTGTCAACTAATAGTAATATTAGTGATAATAAAGGAATTGAGTGGATTTAGGTGTATATATTTTCCCCCTCTTTGAAAGAGAATTGCAAGTGGATAAAGTGGAAGGAGTAATGGTCTTTCAAAGAATAACCATGTCATAGATGATTGTTAGTAGATGATGTTATGGGATATGATTCCCCCTCAAGGGGACATGATGAGAATAATGAGATAGATGGCTACTTGAAAGATGAAATAATTGGTAGGATGTGATGAATAGATAAGGGGATGGGATTGCTATATGTAAGATAGATGATGAAGAAAATGATCTCAACTTAAGCAATGAGCTAAAAATAGATTTTACCCCTAGAAAATACATACACATAGGGAGAAGAAATGATGATGAGGATGAATAGATAAAGGGCCACAAGATTTTGATGTATCTCAAACAAAGACACATGTAAGGGAGAGATGTAGGCCCAGATAAGACAATTATTTGATAATATTGATGATTATATCTCAAGGATAAAACCAATTAATATGATGAAGAGGATGAGTGAGAAGGAATGATAAAAGGGAAGAATTAGATTGTATTACATGAAATCAATGAGCCATAATGTGATTAATAAAAAGGATAAAGTTATGGTTCTAGTCATGCCCTAATTGAGGGAGGAAACCATAAAATTTAAATTAATGATTGATGGGAAAAAAGATGGATGTTATGAGTTATTGGGCCTAATCAATAGGTGTGGGTGATCAATGAAAAGATTAGGGAGATGATCATAGGAATGATGATTGATCAAGAGACTAGTTTATAAATGATTTATAGCTTAAGGATTTGATTGATGCAAGACAAGAGGATGATGAAGGATAATATAGATATGATAATGAATGATGGGAAAGAGGAGACAGTGGTCAAGCTAACCTTAGGCATGTTATTTGACTAAGCACTACCTACATAGTCAAAAAATAACTTTAGCCAATGTAGTTCAAACTAGATGATAAATGACAAGATATACTAGAGGATGATGATGATGAATTATGATAGCTGGTAGATAGATGTTAGTGATTAGAGGATATGACACAATCGATGAGATGAGGATTATAAGGATAAAATATTGGATGTTAGTCAAATGGGTTAAGAGGATTAGATTAATGATGGGAATATGGATGATTAGATAAGTGATGGGGGTGTAGATGATCAAACCATCACATTTATCATAAATCTCATCATAGTCTAAATAATTCAATAAATATGGAACTTAGAAATATACACCATGATATAAGTGTTGGGACCCCATTTAGGCTAAGTGTGGATCCATAAAAACTTGTCAAACATCTTGGCACAAGGTAATCATTTGGTATGATTGCTATTTTGATCCCCATTTTTGCTAACTAGAGGAATCGATACACACCTTATGCCAACTAGCAAGTGGCTAACTAATTATATGATGTCTTATACATATTCAAGGAGTGGCTACATGTGGAAATCATATAGTGAAGTGCACAAGGTAATGGAGATGGTGAAATGATTTTAAAATCTCTAGCTCAACACCTAACATGTGTAACTTAAACCTATTAGAATATGCTCTTCTATGCTATAAAGTTGAGATCAAACCAGTGAAAAAGGAGAGAGATGTGATTTGATGTAGTAAAGCTCTAGAGAAATTGGTTACAAGTACAAAGACCACCATTAATATTATAATTAGCTCAGACACCATGAAGGCTCTATTAATGTAAGTTCAAGCTCACCTACAAGCCTATAGGAGGATAAATAGTTTAGTAAAACATGTTCTCTATCCTATATACTTAATTTTGTATGGAATTTAATAGATGAAGAATGGTTGTTGTAGAACATAATGTTTATCATTTAATTGTCTTTCTCCTTTCTATTGAATTACAAATTGAATGGAATAGTATAATGGCATAGTTTTAATATATGAATGTAGAGTTTAAGTAAAGTTATATTTTAGAGTGTTAATGACATCCCTATGTTAATCAATGATGTCATTACAATATATTGAAATATATTAACTTTAGATAGGTCATGTACCCATACTATGGTACCCTGGCTAGATGCACAAGCCCAGAATGAGCCTTCAAGTGAAATCTTCCCCTTAACCCCTTAGAGAAACTAAATGGAACTAATTTTAGTGATAAAGAAACTTGCACCCTTAAGGTTATAGAACAAACCTGATAAATAATTTCACCCTTATGGCCAGAATGAGTTGTCTAAATAGGCTTATGCGTATAGATCATCAGTCTTAGCCTAAAAAGGCTTATGCCCATGAATCCACCAAAATACTTCTTACTTTTGACCAAGTATTACATGTGATGCACTGTGTCATGGCATAATTATCTAAACATAGGCCTCATTTCTTTCTCTACTATGCTTTGGGTGATCGCATAAAGTTTGTACCTTATGTGAATTGATGCCAATGTAGTTCAAGTGATAAATGTTGAGTGCTATGGGAACATACTATGGTTGTGCCTAGATGTAATAAGTATATAACTAACTTGGACAACCAAATAATCACCTTATTCCATAAATGACAAGTTGACCCCCCTTTTCTATAATATTTTAGTTTTGTTGTTAGGACCCATGTTAAATTTTATTATTACGATGGTATGATAGAACAATGCTCTAACTCTCCCTCAAGAACATCAAGTGATGGATGTAATAGGTGGAAGATATATTTTCAATAAAGCATCCATCTTATCAAAGATACAATCCAAGGAAGTGGGTTTATAATAACCTATACGATTCTTTATATGAGGTCTTCTTTTATGAAGTACCTGAGTATGTGTATTGATGGTTAGCTACTTATGCGACCCACAAAAGATGAAGCTATGGATAGTGCCTTGAGTGGATTAAGGATCACTTATAAAAGGTTGATAACCTTGATGCCACTTAGACTAGATCTATAAACAAATGGTGGTAAGGAGCATTGAATAGTTACATGCTTGAGTTCATAGTGTTGACATACTCTTGCTTTGAGGAAGTAGAGTATCAGCTTTTACATGATCCCAGAGGAACATTTATGACATATTTTGGTGAAAAAAATTAAGAAATTAGTGGTGGATTATGGCTTTAAAACCATGAGAATGGAAGGCTAAGTCCTTTCATGTATGAGCAATATAATAGGGAAGGAGATGTGTAGGTGAAGCATAATGAAAGGGGACAAGAAAATTGACATCTGAGAGCTCAGGTGACAGAAATATAATAATATAAGGCATAGGATATAAAATATATGGAACCTATAAGGGCTGAGAGAACCCATATCAAGTGGGGAGGACATGGGGAAGAATATCTTGAATTATATTAGTACCAAGAGGAAGGAAATAATGAAGCAATAAATTGAGCTCAAAATTTGACAGGTGTAGAATGATCTAGGTTCCTAAAACATTTAGTGCAAGCCCCTTTGAACCTATAGTGCAATATCATGTAATGGATCCTCCATAAGAAGAAAGAAAAGTGATAACTAACCCTATTTCAACATATACTTTGACCATTTTGTAGACTTGGACTATAATTTTGTGATTGAACAAGTTATTCCTTATGAAGATTTAAGTGCAGATACCTTTAGATGATTGGGTGATAGTTCACCAAAATAGAAAGAAAGAACAAATGTACTAGCTTAGCCAATGTTAGTTTTATAGACTAGGAAATATCCCATATGAAGTGGCATATTACCATAAGTTAGTAGTACAGTGCCATCATCATCTTCAATGCTAATAATAACATAGGGATAATGGTTAACCCAGTGGATGGAGGCATCTGAGGACCACCACCAAGACAAGTATCAAGGGGATAAGCACCTCAGATGCTAGATACCCTCTACCAAAGATCTATTATGAGATGGCCATGTACTTACCAGAATACCATGGTATGGAAAATGCCACAAAGTATGTGCTAAAATGTGAGTTATAATGGTATGCTCAGGGTATAACCCAATCAGAGTACAAGGCAACATAATTTGTTATAACTTTGCTTGATCACATTTATAACTAGTTTTTGTTCCCAGTTGTACACCTCTCACACTTAGCCTTTCACACTCAAAATAAAATGGCAAACAAAGATGAAAAACCCAATGATATGTCATTGTAGCTAGGGGAGGGTTTGACATCCAAAATAAATAGATGGAGAAATTGAATGAGGGGCACCTACAAAGGGTATGGTCAGCTCCCTGATAATTTTGGCTCTACTTGAACTAAGGTGAGAGGACATATGGGGTAGCTTGCTCACATGGAAATATTCTACAATTCAACCTCCATGAGGATTATTATCACACAAAGACACACATATGACTAGGTCATAACCAAACATGCACACTCCACTTGGGAAGGGTTATCACAAGGAATGCATAAATGCTTTAAGTTACATACAAGCTACTGAAGACAGATATGAAAGTGCTTACAACCTTCATCCTAAAGAATTATCAATATCAAGGTTGAATGAAAGAATGCAATGCTAAGCTTTAAAACACAACATGAAAATACATGTTATATGAGCAAGATATTATGCATTTGTAGGCAAATAACACTAATGATTTGCAACAAGGATTGTATCATTTGTAGGGTAGGATAGGGTGGGATAGTTTGTTAATTGTAAAGAGAAAGGGCATGGTGGTGTGTTGGTAATTTTTAATCATTATGAGATATTACAACATTCATGACATCACTTATTACAAAGACAAAAAATACTCATAAGTGAGTTAATGAGACATACCAAATGATCCTTGAAATATATAGAACATATAATGAAACTAAACCTTCAAAAACTTTTCCCTATCAAATCCATAAACCTAGGGTGCCCTAACAAGTTATTTAGCAACATATTTTAAAATAATGTAGAAAGGGATTTATAATCTAGATCTAAGCCTAAGATGACAACCAACAATGAGTATAGAACAAGATATCCAATCAAAAACACTTATAAAACACATCATTGCACTTCATTAATAGGAGACAACAAAGAATCACAAGCATTTTCATTAACTTGAAAAGAGATACTACATACATCATTTTTAAAAAATGCTACCATGGGGACAAGCATGGTGAGATTTATCCATGTTAGATAGGGGAGACATAAACATGATCTCAAATATTTTGAATGGTTATACAATTTCAACAACATCAAAAAGAGAGAAAATACATTCACTCAGTAATTGATCCCAAAATTTGTAGAACCTAGACTTGGAGAGAAGCAAAGACCAACAATAACCAACATAATGATGAACCCCTAAATAGAGGATGAAACCCCATATTTATATATTTTGCACTATTCTTTCAAATCTAAGACTGTAAGTTGTAACTTACAAAATTGCATAACAACCCTCCCAACTCCACCAAGAGGCTCCTACCTAAAAAATATTCCTTTGTCCTCATTTGAAAATCTTTATCCATTTATAAGAAATAATTGCTCTAACTACCTCAACAAGGCATGATGAAGATTTGTAATAAACCTTTAGGTTGGAGATGCCTTTTTTCATGATCTAGAAGGTGCACTTCATGATGGAGGGTGAACAAATGTTGGCATCATGTGTAACTACCTGAAGATGCCCTTGACCACTTACTTACATAACTAGAACTTCCTAGATAGTTGCCTTTCCTCTCATCCATGCCATATAACAACTTGCTCTTACAATGATGGTTGTATTATATTGCTTGAGCTATGGTAGAGGTAGAAAGTGATCTATGGTCATCATTGAAAACATGCTCTAGAATGGCCCACATATCCTCTTATGCATCATGATTTATTACTTATCCATGAGGGAACTATCAATATTATCTCTAGGCCAAAATTTTCCATGTATTGACATGTGACATGCTAAATTAGATCCAACTAGGCATGTGTGGGGCTTAAAAGTGACTAAGCTACTTAACTGACTCCAATCTAGACACGTGTCACTTTCATATTTATTTTGAGCTTCATTGAAATGTCTACCTTCTTATGTGGCAATGCCATGCCACTCTATTTATAAAATTTAAATTTGACCATTGCCCCTAAGACATATGTCAACATGTCATTGGGTCTATATATTTGAAAATCCCACCTAAGACTAACACTTTTAGATCCTTATATTCATGATGAATGTGAGCATGCCACTTGGCATCTCTACAGGGTCTCAACATCTTTTTAACATTAAATTTTATTATAAGCCATTAGATCTTCATTAAGACCCCTAAGATCATGCCACTTGGAGAATCCATGGGCTTTCTATGCTCTACATAGTTAATCTCTATTGGGCTAGCACCCTTTTGCCACATGAAAACTTTTTATTTGGCTTGAGTTATTTTAAAAGTCTAAATCTACTTTGTACCTATGAATCTTATATGGGAGAGTGTATGTACTCTATCAGATCATGATCAAAAGACTCAAGTGTGATTGGTTCCCTTTGTAGTTAGTTTAAAAAAATAGATCTCACATTGTTGGATCTTATTCCATCCAAATGAACATGCATCATCTGATCTCAATCTAAAAGGTGGACCACCATTAGCTTCTCACTTTATTTGGCCCCAAGGTCATGCCACTTAGAAGTCCCTCTCTAGATATTTGGCCCCATTACACTATCAATAGTTAACTCACACCATTAAATCCTCAAAATATGCTTGGGCAATAATTCATTGAAATGTCTACATTCAATCATGTACCATTGATCCCATTTGCATGGATCAAGCACAAATCATAAATATCTATCCCTAGGGCTTAGTCCTTTACTATACATTTTTTTGGATCTCTAATAGGGTTCCCATGATGGTGACACTTGTCACTTTCATGCTCAGCCTGGGGATTTGTTAAAACATTAACCTTCTATGCACTATCAATTGAGATATGTACACTTTGCCACATACCATCAATCGATGATAATGTGCTTGAGATTTAAATCATGCCCTATGACCTTGACACTTAACACATCCATTCTCATCCTAAATCCCTTTAACTATTCATCATTGATCACACACCATTGGATCAATTTGATCTACATTAATGTGCACCATAAGATTGTGATCTGTAAGATCAGTTATGATTGGCTCAAATTTAACATAATAAACAATTAAGTCATAGCTCAAGACATAAAACACTTAATATAAAAATACTTAGCCTAAAGTTTTAGGACATTAATAAATATGATGTAGACTATAAGACTTTGATCTCAGTTTATAACAAAGGGACTCGACATCATTTAGACCACATTAATAAACAAAAGTGACCAAGCATTAACAGATATAAAAGGGAACCAATATGGATTTTAGACTAAGGTTTGGTCATGGTAATAAACATGGCCAAAATTTAGTATAATTAATCTAAGTCCATGGCATATTTAAAATGTTCCCATTTAAACTTGCTCCTGCCAAATTTGATTTTAAATTAGAGGGTTTAAGTTAGGGAAATTGGGATAAAAGATCTTAAAGTGACCAGACATGAATTCAACTTAGATTTTGATAGACCAAAGGCTAGTAAAAATCAAATTAATAGGATAAGTAACCTCTAATGAACACTTGAAAATAGGAAGTGGGCTAAGAAATTAGACATTCATGCTTAACAATGGCTCAATTGCTTCAATGCAATTTCGGGTACTAACACTGGCTCTCGCTCGAGGATGTACACCCCTATATGTGTGAAAAGAACCCCAAAATGTAAGGCTAGGTACCAATCCATTGGGTTATGAAGTCAACACTTAGTAAATTTATAGTAATAGAGACTCATGAAGGCTCAATAAAACATGGAAGACCAATAAAAATAGATTAGGAAGATTTGAAAATGAACACACAAGTAAAAAAGATGAAATGAAACTATACAAGCAAGGCCCAAATAAAAGGGGTGATAAATAAACAAAAAAATTAGACTATAAACTATACAATTATGTACACAGTTACTGACTCAATCTAAGAAGTGTTTCATATAACTTCCATTAACTAACAGCTCTAGTATTTCACCATCCAAGTCTCTCAAGTAGAAAGTGTGTTCCCTAATCTGGTAGTCAATAGAATAGGGACCCATCCACAAGGCATCAAATTTTCCATGCTTGCCTTTCTCCTCATGCATGTTGTCCCAAATTAAAACCAAATCACCTACTTGGAGGGTTCTTGGAGTGACCTTCCTATCAAATATCTTCTTTAGCTTTTCTTTGAACTTGAGGTATTTCTCATGAACTTGTCTTTAAATTTCATCAAGATCAATAATCTAGTTCATCTTGATCTCATAGTGGTTGATTTGCTCATCATATTCTATTTACTGCATGAGGTGATAGGCTGGCAACTACAAATTCATAGGCAAAACTGCTTGAGCTCCATAAACAAGCTCAAATGGCTTTTGCCTTTAGATCTCTTAGGTGTGATCCTATTAGCCCACAAAGCAAACTTCAGCTATCCACCCCACTTCTTCTTATTTGCTTCCAATGTTTGTCTAATTATTTTGAGAAAGTTCTTGTTACTAGATTTTACTTGCCCATTCCCCTGAGGGTTGTAATTAGAAACATAGGTCATTTCAATCCCATACTCTTTACATAATACCACTAAAGGCTTAGCTTTGAAACTCATGGAATTATCAGTAATAAATTTGATAGGCACACCAAATCTTCAAATAATCTCTTTTAGAAAAAAATGCATAACCACCTAGTGTGTAGCCTTCTTTATAGGGACTGCTTCAACCCATTTGGTGAAGTCATCAATTGTAACTAGTATCGACCTATGTCCAATGCTCAATGAATCAATAATTTCTCCAATGAAATCCATTCCCCATTGTCTAAATGGGCCTTCAATTATCATAGGCTACAAGGGAAGATAACCATAAGTTTTCATCCTCCTAGTAAAGTGCTAACACTTCTCACACTTTCTAACTTTTTAAGCAACATATTTAAACAACAATGACCATAAATAACCAGTTCACAAAATTTTATGAGTTATAACTTTAGGTGAAAAATGGCCACCATATACTCCACTATGAAAGTCTTCAATCAAGTCAGTTATTTACTCTTCTAGCATGCATCTGAAGAGAAAGCCATCTAGATTCTTCCATGCCAGTCCATTTTTAGTCAAGAGGTATTTTTAAGAAACAAGATTAAGAGTCCTCCTTTGATTCTTGTCCAAGTTAGGGGGACAATTAATTTTTTTCAAGTAATAGACAATATCCTTATACCATGGAGACATGTTAAATTGACTCAATGAATCATCAAAATTGAAAATAGCAGTATTTACCTCAATGACTTACAAACTAGTCTCAGCCATGAGCTTGACTCAACCCATCCCTCATACTAAATTTATTGTTTGAATATCCATGTCATACTCTTACAACTTGTTAGCCCACCTACATCTCTTGCTGGATACTTTAGTCTGAGTCAAGATGTCCTTCACCATGGTATATGAGACATAATCAATAATATTTAAACTCATAACATAAGGTTTGAATGCTTCAAAAAACTTTAAGAGAGTGAAAGCTTACTTTTCCATGATGGTGTAATTCATTTCAATATGTTACATAGCTTTGATAAATGAAGCTATTGGTTGTTCATGACCATCTTCATTATTTTGCAAAATAATAACAACAATATTACATGATACAAAAGAGAACATCTAAAATGGATTAACGTAATTAGGGCTAGCCAAAATAGGGGTAGAGTTTAAAGCTCCTTTGATGTCATTGAATGCTTCCATGGCCTTCTCCTCCCACTTGATGGTCTGGTCCTTCTTCAACATGGAAGTAATATGCAAAGTAATATCTACAATATTGGAGACAAACCTCCTTAAAAAATTAAGTTGTCTAAAGGATTGGATTACCTTATTGGATTGTGGGATAGGCACTTTGTCAATGGCTTCTACCCTCTCAAGGTCAATCATGACACCATCCTTGGACACTATATGTCCCAACAACTTATCTCTTTCTACTATGAAGTGACTTTTTTATGGATTAATAAAAATGCCAAACTCCTTTCATCGGATCAACACTTTCTCCAAATGGTCTAAATGTTATTCTCTAGTCTTGGAGTACATAGTAATGTCATCCTGAAACATAAGTATAAACTTATTAATCACCCCTACAAAAGCAACATTCATAGCTCACTAAAACATTGCACCAGTATTCATTAACTCAGAAGGCATCTTCATATATACATATTTCCCTAAAGAATTATAAGTGCAGTCTTGGGTCTCTCAAATTCCTTCACCAAAACTTGGTTATACCCCAAGAAGTCATCTGAAGTGGAAAACATTTCTGATCCTGTAACATTTTACAACATGTCCATATTGGTCAAGGGATAATTATCTTCTAAAGAAGATTTATTAAAATTTTATAAATCCACAAACAAGTGGATGTCACCATTTTTATTTCTCATAGGGACTAAATTTTCAACCCATGATGAACACTTGATGGGCTGAATAATACCACCATACCTTAGCTTCTTTAACTCATCTTGCATCTTAGTGGCCAAGATGGGGTTAATAGGTCTCTGTTTCTACCTAAAAGGCTTACTATCTGGGTGTAATTGGATGTCATGTTAAAAAACGTCTTCCCTATATGATTTCAACTTAGAATAAGACCATTTTAAATAATCTTGGAACTTTTTAAGTAGATGCATGTAAACTTGCTTATCATTTTCACTTAGGTGAGTACCCAACCAAACCTTCCTTGGATTCTCATGAGAACCCAAATCACACTCAATCACATCCTTTGAAATAAATGAATCTTGAGTCTTGATTTTATCCACTCCATCAAAAGAGTTTTTAAACTTACCAATCCTCTAGGGAGTGTGTTTGTCATCAACTCGATAATGTCCTTCCTAAACAAGGTTTTGTTTTTATCACAAACCTAAACCATAGATTCCAAGTTTATGAGCTGATCATGGAACTCAACTTCAAAATTCATAAAGCTCTTAATTTATTCATCATCATCAAACACCTACCAGTGATTAACATTATCTGGTATTGAAGGCCTAACATACACTTCCACCATACACTGACAATGAGATATTTTTATTTTCAATGTCAAATTGAGCACCTAGCTCTACAAGTCTATAAAATTCTTCATTGAAACTTCTATCATGATAGTAGAGATTGAATGCATAATTTTTTTAAAGAAAACCCCAAACTACATTTTGATATTATTTCAACCTTCTATTTTTTGTGGCATTAGCATTACAGACTTGATTTACCACTAGCTTAGAATCAACCTTGACAATCAAGCTTTTAATTCCATGTTCACAAGAAATTTGTAGACCAAGCAAGAGTGCCTCATACTCATCAACATTGTTAGTGCACTCAAAGGACAACTTAAAAGAAAAATTGTAACACTTACCATTGGGAGCATAAAATACAACCCTTGCTCCATTTCCAAGATTGGAGCAAGCCCCATCAAAACACACCTTCCAAAATGCACCTTTGTTTTTAGGTTCAACATCAAGAGAAACAGGCTATTCATTAGTGTCAACATTCCCAATTAAGTTTCCAAGTCTAATGTCTGTGTACAATACTCCATTTTGAACATGTTTTTGATCTTCAATTACATGTAACATCTTTGGATCTCTATAAATTTTGACCATCTTACCCTCTAATGTTATGGTGGCATAAGAAAGGTCCATTTTTACACTTTCACCTATGCTAGTAACCCATTTATGTGACAACAACATCCCCAACTTATGAATGCCTTCCAAAACTACCATGTCCATATTCAAATACTTACCTAGATGCACTAATAACTACACTACCAACCCCTTGACTTGTCCAACAATTGGAACTTCTCATGAGTCCATGGAATAACACTTACCAAAGGATGATGTAATCTTAACTTTGAGCTCATTTAAGAGACCTAGGGGCATTGTGTTATAAGAAGCAGTAGAATCAAACATGAAATTATGGACAATAAGACCATTGATCAATAGGGTTGTATAAAATGGATCCACATTCAACTGACTCTCTACTAATGTAGTCCTTAAATAGACTTTCAAAGTGAGTTCAACCACGTCTTTAGGTTCTTCATCACTTTTTGGGGGTGTTTGGGGTAAATCAATTTCATTTGCATCCAACTTCTCACCAAATTCTAAGTATTCAAATGCTCTCTTCCTATGCTTAGGTATTCTTAATAATTCAACAAGTGGCATAGTGATTTTCATTTGGCTCAACACTTGGGCCATATCACATATACTATACTGAGGAAGAGGAGTATTTAGTGTAAGGTAATGACATCTTTAGCTAGAATGTAACCATTTAAGGTATTAAGTGGAGTAGGTTGGGGTGGATTGCATACTTAGTAGCAGCCTTTTAAGGTGGATTATATTTAGCATCATTCACACCCTTAAGAATACTAGATAGCAAAGGTACTTTATTTTTAGTAGGAACACCTCTAGGCTTAGCAACTTGAGAAATGTGTGATGGTCTGGAAGCATTAGGGACTGATTTAGTTTTCTTAGCTACTTTAATTGCATCCCCTACCTTTAGAATTGTAGGGGTAATGTCTTGAGGAACAACACCTAGATACTTTCTTCTCAAGTGGTATTCTCTCTTGGGAAACTATTGCATTAATTAGTAGCTACCTGTCCTCAACTGACATGATTACCCCATCATATTTTTTAATCATCATTGATTTTAAAAATTTAAAATCATGAATAGGCAATTCATATGATTATTCCATATTAAGCTCATAATAAAATTAACAAGTTGGGACACATACCTTTTGTACCACACTCTAAAACTGATCAATAGTAATGACACTCATCAATTTTGTGGAGGTAGATATCTTGCTTTGAGGACTTTGATAATTTAACATCATACTCTCATCATCAGATGATGAAGACTTAGGTTCATCTGTATCTTCATAAATTGGTTTAGTTGTATCACATGGAAGATGTGGAAGGAAGAACTTGTCACACCAATCAATATCAATGTCACAACCTACTACATTCACTTTGGCATTTAATAGATTAGGCACTTCTTTCACAACCCTTTATTTTGATGTATATCTATTCTTTCTTCTCATTTAGGTTTCTTACCTCTATTATTATCTTGATTATGGAAAGTAGGTCCCCTTTATTCTTGATTTAGATTTGGATCCCTCTCTTGACTGGTAGACACATGAGGAATCCCTTTCTTATTCTTGGCAAGCTTGTTAGACATCTCTTTGATAGTAGAGGCTAAAGTCTTAACCCTTTATTCAAGGTTGGCTATATTTAAGGATTGCATTTTTTTACGATCAAGCAAATTCACATCAGCCCACTTATTCATGGGCTTTGCCATAGCCTTTATACTATTCTCAATTTGGATGGCCATATTATATTCCAATTATAGGTTCATGGGAGCCTTGTCCTGCAAGTAATATAAAACTTTCTTATGAAAGACATCATAGTATTTTATCAAGCACACTGTATCAATAGGATTTATACTGTTAGGTAGCTATATCATAGCTTTATTGAATCATGTGTTGAAGTTTTGCATGTACTCATTAGGGTTATTCTTGATGTTTTTTAATTAGCCAAATGAAACCTTGGATAAAATCTTTCACCATAGTGAATTCTGAAAACATTCCTCATATCTTCTTATGAATCAATGCATCCACAAGGAAGTGAATTAAACCATTCATGAGCATCTTCTTCTAGCAAATGAATAAAAAAATTAATACACACATACTCATTCTCAACCTCATAATCTTCAATAATATTATGAAAAACCCTCAAGTGCTGATCACCACTCACTTCATTATTCTCTTAGAATTTTTGAAGGCATTTCCTTACTTCATTTGGGACTTCATTAGGATAACCTTCATGTTATCAAAATTGATAGCCCTAAATCTGGGAATGTAAAATGTATGATGTTTATTCTCATATGGGTCCCTATGCCTCATGATTAGTTCAATTGGAGGTTCAACAACAACTAAAAAATGGATGTGAGGAGGTAAATGAGGGGGACTTGGTGGATCAAACTTAGGAGGGGATTCAGTTGGTTGAGAAGGAGCTAGTTAATAATTAGGACTATAAGTTTTAGAGTGACTAAAAGAGATATGAAAGTCATCAATAATGGGGAGTTCAACAAGAATCTCAATATTATCAGAATCTTTGCTATCTGGTTACTATTTAGTATCCAAACTTTGCCCTTCAACATGCCTCCAAACTTATATCCCTCTTTTCTGATGAATATTTAGGGGCAGGACAAGTTGTTTGGATGGGTCACCCTTAAAGGATAATCTCAATTCTTCCAGATTTTCAAATAGGAAAGAACACTCAAAGCTAAAAATAAAATATATATTCAAAATAGGCACTAATCTTCCTTGAAACTAGATGATAAAATTGGAGTTACCACTAGAATCAAAATTCTAGAATATAATAGTTAACACACTGATTGCGTTACATGCTAAAAATATAATTATTGAATTAAATGATGAGACAAAAGGCAAAGACACTGATATTTTTAGAATTATGTCCAAAAGGGGAGAAAAAACCTTCCAATATGTAATTTAATAATGCTTTGTAATAAATGTAGTAGAAGTCAATTTGTTAAATATTTCAATTTTTGGCATGTCCCATAATGGTGTGATGCAGAGTTGATGGCCAAGATAGTCCAAATGTAGCAATTAGAAATAGATAACTTCACAACATGAAATAATTACATTTTTCTACAAAAGTCCCTTGGAAACATGAGTAACCAAGACTTCAATTTAGTCCCTAGAAATGGCACCAAAAGCATGTTAAGGTTGATGGACCAAATATAATTAGATAAACACAATAGGTAGAGAAATTTGAAACTTGAGTTACTTACATCTCTCTACAAGAGTCCGTGGTAACACAAGTAACCAAGGAAATTCACTCCTTGCCAATAATTCCAGAAGCATGTTGGTTCCCAATTGTAAACCTCTCACATTCAACCTTGCACACTTAAAAGAAAATGGCAAACAAAGATGAAAAGCCCAATGATATGTCATTGTAGCTGGGGGAGGCTTTAGCATCCAAAATGAACTGGATAGACAAAATAATTGAGAGTCACCTATAGATGGTGTGGTTAGCTCCCTGCTACTTTTGGCTCTACCTAAACCAAGGTGAGAGGACATATGGGGTAGCTTTCTCATATGAAGAGATTATAAACTTTGACCTCTATGGGGATTATTGGCACACAAAGACATAAATATGACCAGGGCACAACCAAACTTGCACACTCTACTTGAGAAGGGTTATCACAAGGAATGCACAAATTCTCTATGCCACATACAAGCTACTAAAGATAGATATAAAAGTGCTTATAACTTTCATCCTAAATAATTATCAATATTAGGGATGAATGAAAGATTTCCATGCTAATATTTATAAAAAAAAATGTATATACCTGTTATATGAGTAAGATATTATGCATTTATAGGAAAATAACACTTATGATATGCAACAGGGATTGTATAATTTTTAAGGTAGGATAGGGTAGGATAGTTTATTAATTATAAAGAGGAAGGGCATGGTGGTGTTTTGGTAGTTTTCAATCAGTAGGGGATCTTACAACATTCATGACATCACTTATTACAATGACAATAAATACTCATAAGTGAGATAATGAGAAGTACAAAATGATCCTTGAAAGATATAGAACATACACTGACACTGAACCTTCAAACACTTTTCCCTGTCAAATCCATAAACCTAGGGTGCCCTAATAAGTTATTCAGAAACATATTCTAAAATAGTTGAGAAAGAGATTTATAATATAGATCTAATACCAAGATGATACCTAGCAATGAGCATAGAATATGATATCCAATCAACAACATTTGTGAAACACATCACTGCACTTCATCAATAGAAACAATAAAGAATCACAAGCATTTTCATTAACTTGAAAAGAGATACTACATACATCAGTTTTTCAAAATGATACCATGGGGACAAGCATGGTGAGATTTATCCATGTTAGATAGGGGAGAAATAAACATGCTCTTAGATCTTTCTAATGGTTATACACTTTTAACCACCTCAACAAGAGAGAAATTACATTCACTCAACAATTGATCCCAAATTTTGTAGAACCTAGACTTAGAGAGAAGCAAATACCAATAACAACCAACACAATGACCAAACCTTGAATAGAGGATAAGACCCCCTATTTATACATTTTTCACTATTCTTTCAAATCTGGGACTGTAGGTTTTAACTTGTAAAATTTCATAATAGCCCTCCTAACTCTGCCAAGATGCTAGTAGCTAGAAAATATTCCTTTGTCCTTATTTGAAAATCTTCATCCATTTGTAATAAATCATTGCTCTAACTACCTCAACAAGGCATGATGAAGATTTTTAATAAACATTTAGATCAGAGATTTCTTTTTTCATGATCTGGAAGGTGCATTTCATAGTGGAGGTCAACCAAACTTTACCATCATGTGTAACCACCTAAAGATGCCCTTGACCACTTGCATACACAACTAGAAATTCTTGGAAAAATACCTTTCCTCTCATGCATGCCATGAAAAAACATGCTCTTGTAATGATGGTTGCATTGGAATGCTTGAGCTATGGTAGAGGTAGAAAGTGATCCATAACCATCATTAAAAACATGCTCTAGAATGGCCCACAGACCCTCTTCTTCACTATGATTTTTTTCTCATCCATGAAGGAACCATTATTTTAAGCTCCCAAGACAAATTTTTCCACATATTAACATGTGGCATGCCATATCAGATCCAAGTAGGCACTTATGGGGCTTAAAAGTGACTAAGTTGCTTCACTGGCTCCAATTTGGATGTGTCATGTTCACATTTACTTTAAGCTCTATTGAAATGTTCACCTTCCTATGTGGTAATGTTATATCACTTTATTTATTAACTCAAAATGTGATTATTGCCCTAAGACACATGTCAACATGTCATTGGGTCTAGATATTTAAAAATCCCACCTAAGACTAACAGTGCTAAATCTTTATCTTCATGATGAACACGATAATGCCACTTGGTAGCTCTGCAGGCTCTCAATATCCCTTTAGCATTAGTTTTTATTATAAGCTATTAGATCTCCATTAAGACCCCCAAGATCATGCCATTTGGAGAATCTATAGGCTTTATATTCTTTACACATTTAGTATTTATTGGGTTAACACCCTTTCACCATGTGGCAACTTCTTATTTGTCCTAGGTTCTTTGAAAAGTTTAAATCTACTTCACACTATCGGATCTTGTTTGGGTGAGCATATTTTCTCTGTCAGATCATGATCCAAGGACTTGATTGTGATTGGTTCCCTTTGTAATTAGTTTTTTTTTAAAAATGGATCTCATACCATTGGATTTTACTCCATTCAGATGAATGTGCATCATCAAATCTCAATCCAAAGGGTAGATCACTATTGGCTTCTCACTGTACTTGGCCCCAAGGTCATTCCACTTGGTAGTCCCTCAATAGATCTCTAGCCCCTTTGAACTATCAATGGTTTGACTGCACTGTTAGATCATCAAAATAAGACCAATATTTAATTTATTTAAATGTCCACCTTCGATCATGCCACCATTAATCCCATTTACATGGATTAAGCACAAACCATTAATCTCCATCCAAAGGGCTTAGTACTTTACTCCATGTTCTGTTGGATCTCTGATAGGGTTCTCATAATGGTGACACTTGTCAATTTTGTGGTCATTCTGGGGATTTTTTCAAACATTGACCTTTTACATACTATCAATTTAGATCTGTATGCTTTGATGCATATCATTGATTAATAAGAATGTGCTTGAGATTTAAATCATGACTTATGAGTTTGACACTTAGAAAATCCATGCTCATCTTGAGTCCCTTTGACTATTCAACATTGATCATTCACCATCAAATTAATTTACTCCACATTAACGTGTACTATTAGATTGTGATCCACAAGATCAACTATGATTGGCTCAAATTTACCATAATAAACAATTAAGTCATAGCTCGGGACTTAAAGCACTTAATATAAAAAGACTTAGTCTAAAGTTTTGGGACATTAATAAATATGATGTAGAATTTAAGACTTTGAGCTTAGTTTACAATAAAGGGACTCAACATCATTTAGACCATGCTAATAAACAACAGTGACCAAGCATTAGCAGATATAAAAGGGATCCAATATGTATTTTTAAACTAAGGTTTGGTCATGTCAATAAACATGGCCAAACCTTAGTATAAAAAATTGACTATGTCTATGGCATATTTAAAATGTTCCTGCTTAAACTTACTCTCACCAAATTTGATTTTAAATCAGAGGGTCTAAGCTAGGAAAATTGGGAAAAAAGACCTTAAAGTGGTCAGACATGAATTCAACTTGGCTTTTAACAAACCAAAGGCTAGTAAAGATCAAATTATTAAGACATTTGACCTCTAATGAACACTTGAAAATAGGAAGTGGGATAACAAATTAGGCATTCATGCTTAATAAAGGCTCAATTAATTCAATGTGATTTTGGTCACTAACACCTAGTATAGGATATTTGATCCTAACCAGGCTATGATTGACTAAGACACTTTGAAGGAAGTATTCTTGAAGGAATTTGATATACTCAAGTTTGAACAATAGAGCATCACCATGCTCAAGGAAATCAACCAAGGAATATAAAAAAGTATTCACCTATATGATGTCAGATTTAAGAAACTTCTTTTCAAGCTTCCTTATGACATTCACCCCTCTCAGCATGTGCAATGGTTTGTTGGAGGATTGCTAGTAATGTTTTGAAGAGCACAATCCATGAAGACATTCATGGAACCTCATGAAGTACTTAAATCCAAAATCAGAGTTGAGGTAGTTAGGAGTGCTGATACAAGAATTAGCCCATTCATGGAGGCATAGAGTGCATCTATGGCCTCCCAACTCTAGAAAGTGACTGCTAGTTTATCGCAAGGTGGTTGAAGTGGGTTATGGCACACTAATTATGAGACAAAAGGCTATAATAGTAAAAATTTACCTCAAAATAATGTGTACACGTTGCTTCTAAGCTATGAAGTTTCTTTTGAAGCACATGATATTCACAAATACCCTTTATTTCAATATGCCAGTCAGGTTAGCACAACCATCTATTATCAGTTGTATGATGCCTACACCCATACCATAGTTGATTGTTGTGTGATTGATGAGATGAATAAAAACATGAAGAGAGGCATCACATATACAAATACAGTACCTTGAGGGTAAGTGACCTAAGGAAATGAGGGATATAGCTAACATTATGTAGGCTATGGAATGTAAAGAGGTTCTAAAGGGTGAGGTGGAGGATGCAGTGGAGGAATATTCCCATCATGCTTGTGTTATAAGTATAATTTGATAGAGCATTATTAGTATGACTTCCCTATACATCCAATATATGGGTATTGTCAAGGAACACATAAGGTTGAGGAATGAGCTAACTTTTACAAAAAATTGACCCAAGGTAGGCTTGACATAGACAAGCCTATAGGAATGATTAGGCATGAGATAAAAGTGGAAAAGTGTACTCTAAAGGCACAATCAAACTACATAAAGCCAATCAAAGTGTAAGAAACTACTTGTAGTGGATTCACCACTTAAATGCCAGTTATGCCAGTACCCAAGTTACACCTGTAATATGGGGAATAGAGCCACACTAAGTGCATAATATGGCTTGAACCCAAATCTGTGCCTTACCCAAACCCTGTGCACCAAAAAAATGTATAGCAACAATAAGAGTGTGATTTAGAACCTGCAAAGGGAGATCCATTTGGTGATAGACCTAAAAGTGCATGCTAATGCCTCTTACAAGAAGCAAGATTGTTAAGAGGTTGAGGTACAAGATATAATAGAGATCTTGTACCTCTTAAAAATATAATGGATACTACCCCTATTGAAGATCTTATTTTTATAACATATAGGGAAAAATATAGTTAAAGTCATTGTGCCATGCATGGAGAGGGTGTGCAAAGTTAGACATATATAGAATATGGAGTATGATAAAGAAATCTTGGTGAATTACACTATTGATGGATGGTATATATGTGAGGTCCTCATGGATATAGGCATTGAGGTCAATATCATGACAAAGATTGCATGGGAGAAGATGGGTAGGCCAACCTTGAGGCCTTCCCCTCATGTACATTTCATGGCCAACAAATCTAGGATGGAACCAATTAGAATTATAAAAATCACTGCTGTAGATATCATGGGCATCAAGTTTTGTGTCAACTTCAAAGTGATCAAGGTGGTTAAAAAAGATAATTATCTAGTGTTCTTGGGAAGGCCATGGTGTTACATGAATAATTCTGATATGCACTTCAATAAGTGCTATATGACCTTTGAAAATGGTAAGGAGAGGATAGTGATACCACTCTCAAGTGACAAAGGAAACCCATATGTGGAAAGTGTTGATTATTATGGGCATTGAGTTTTATGTTGACTTTGAAGTGATCGAGTTGGATGAAAAAGATAATTATCTAGTATGCCTAGGAAGGCCATGGTGTTACAAAAATAATGTTGATATGCATTTCAAGAAGTGCTATATGACCTTTGAAAATGGTAAGGAGAGGGTAGTGATCCCCCTCTTAAGTGACCAAAGACCACCATATGTAGAAAGTGTTGATCTTGAGGTTGAGATCAACCATATCTACAACATCACAATGCAAGGCACCAAGACTCTCAACCCTAATGACCGAAGAGTGCTTTCTTAAGAAGATAGGTAGTTGGATTCAAACACCATTGACGTTGCTTACAATTGATGGGTCAAAAATGATTATGAGATGACTGGTCAAAGGTGTCACTTAGTGACCACAAAGGTACCAAAACCTATGAGGACTAGCTGGGTCCAGATTGATTACACTTTAAAGATATGGGTCCTTTATAATATAAAGAAAGGGAAGAGATCATTTCACTTGAGTAGAGGTAAAATTAATGTGCTCCCAAGATACAAGGGGAGTAATCCTATGGAATAATATGTCCTCAACCTTGTGTCATGCATCCTAAAGGAGGTAGATACGATGGGCACAGTGGTGTATACTTTAAGAAGCACTACTGCTCATTGGTGGGAAGTAAAAAAGCCTAACATACCAACCTAGAAAAATGTAAAAGTATCCATCTACATAAAATTTATTAAAATTAATGAGGATATAGACATTTTTACACACTCTGATGATTTAGACCCAATAGTACACATGTACTTGTGCCAAAAAACTTGGACCGAATGCAGTGCAAACACCCAAAGGAACTTATGGGTGCACACCTACTATATAAACTTAAAGACATGGGCATGAGTATGGCACATTATCAATGAGATGAATAATTAGATAAAAAATTAAGATGCACACAAGAAGAGGTTCATGTACACCTTCTCCTTTTATTCACAAAACCTAGAATTGATCAAGCCATTACAAGTAATTCAAAGGGTAGTGTTCGAAGACACTGTAGCCCTAGAGGAGTCACTAAAGGACATGTTTGGGGAAAAAGGGTTGGCACTCATAACTTTATTTAAGGAAGAAGCAGTCAATAATAAATTGAGTGTAGAAGATGATGATACCTAAAAGGTGCACCATTGGATGACCTTGATAGGCAAAAAGAAGCTTATACACCAAGTATGTGATAACAACCCTGATGAGGAAGACCCTACTCATATTCACATAAAAATAACTAAGGGAAATTGAAAAGTTAAAGACTCACACTAGGAAATTAGTGAATCCTACCATGCACCACTCAAAACTACCTAGGTATACATTAGCTTAGAAGGGTAACCAAAGATGACTAATCTAGGTGCATATTGGTTTGACGTAGAGATGACATGAATTATGGATCTCTTGAAAGATTTCCACATATTATTTCCTTAGAATTATCAAGACATGAAGAGAACCCACCCATCCCTTTGGAATATGAGCATAAATATGGTGGATGACACTAGACCTATGAAGAAGCACCCTTATAGAATGAACCCTAATCTTCATGCCAAGGTCAAAATAGGAATTGATGAGATGTTAGCTGCAGGTGTCATCTATCTTATGCAAGAGTTAGAATGGGTAAGCCCCATGATTATTAACATAAATAAGGATGGGAAAATATATATCTACATTAATTATATACTATTAAATTCTACCTACATCACTAACCCCTTCCCAACTCCATTCACCAATGAAGTCGTAGATGGCATCGTAGGTTGAAAAATATAAACTTTCACTAATGGGTTCTTAGGATAACATCAAGTCCAGATTAAGGAGGAGGACAAGCCTAAAAAAACTTTTAAAACTAAATGGGGTTATCTCACTTATAACATGATGAACTTTGGACTCAATAATGCACTAATTAGATTCTCCAGAGTGGTAATCACCACGTTTAAAGACTTTATTCACAAGTTCCTCCAAGTGTACTTAGATGACTAGACTGTGTATGGGCTTGTCAAAGACCATCATTATAACCTATGCTTGATGTTTAAAAGGTGCATCAATCTACATATATCATTAAACCTCAATAATTTCATCTTCATGATACCCTTTGGAACCTTGCTCAAGCATGTCATTTGCAAATATGATCTACTCATTTATTTCATGATGATTACAATAATCATTCAATTTTAGACCCCTGTCAGGGACCTAGAACAACAAACAGTTCTGATACCAACTTGTCAGGATCTTGCTCCTCAATTAGAGCACAATATGATTACCTCTGTGTAAGTAACTAAACATGAAATTTAACCAGAATGAATAAGTAACTAGAAATATGAAACAACACAGGATATGAGAGATAATACACAATTGTATTAATATTCATCTAAAAGGAAATACAATAAAGAAGATGCCACACTTCTTCTTCCCACACCTCTAGAGCTCCCACACTTCTAGGGTTCACTTGTAATTCTCCTCCAACACTTTCCTTTCTCAATACAGATCACAACAAAAAACTCAAATACAGAGTTGTTTTTCACCTCCACCGGTCAGTAACAATGCTGCTAGTACACCAAGCACACAACTGTACTCCAAGTAGATCTCCCTTTCCTTGCTTCCACCTGTAAATCAACAGACCTTACTTACCATGTAGATATCTCTACACCCTAAAGAACCCTTGTCCTTGCCTCACCAAGTCCTTATGATTCTTCAACCAGTACCCTGATGGATCTTCTACCAGAACTTGCACACCTGCAACTCTCCAAGATCATACACACTCAACACCCCTTTGGAACTAGGAGGAACACACCTTGCTCTCTTCTCTCTGAAGGAGTTAATTTTTGCTCTCTTACTCTCTAGCACACTTTTACAACACAGCCCATGAGTCTATTATATAGATCTCATGCATACAATAATTAAACTTTCTTAATTACAATAATTAGACACACAACTCCAAGACTATAATTAGCCTTTAATATGCAAACTGACAGTCCAAAAATAGACCTGTTCAGAACCTGCATGCAAACTGCATGCACACATAGGTTGCCGATGTTGGCTCCCTCATGACCGATGTCAGCCGACTCATAACTGATGTCAGTTACTTTTGCACTGTTATGTGACTGATGTCGGTTGATCAGACTGATGTCGATTGCCCTGCAACCGGTTCTGCAACTCTGCAACCTCCACAACCTCCTCCTGTTCACATCTTGGTGAAACTTTTAGCTCCACAACCTAACAATCTCCCACTTGGAGATAAATAGCTACACCTATACTTGTACCTATACACCATCTAATTCATTTCTTGGCTTGTATCCCTCTTCAAACTCAATCCTGAAGACCAACCACCACACATCCTATGGTGCACTACCTGTCATCCAAGTAACCTGCCACATCCGAACCTACATATCCATGTAGTGAAGTCCTTGACCCTGCATAACATGAATCCCTACTACTGGTCCCTCTCAAATACTTGAGAATCCACCTTCCTCGAATTGGCTCCAAACTTTTTGATAACTCCCACTACTTGGGAAAACTCAGGTCTACACTCGACCTCATGTGATTTTGAATACTGTTCTAAGCTCAGTTTGAACTGTCCAACCCTTGGTGTGCTTACCAGTTTTACATCCTATGTATTGAATCTTGCCAACACCTTCTTCACATCAGCTCCCACTGGAGACAAAAAATCTCCGTGTCTCTTATGCCAAAGAATTTTGCTGCTCCAAAATCCTCATGACATGCCACTGAACTAACCTTACCCTTAGCTCAGCAAAACCCTGTATGTCTGAACCTATAACTAGTATACCATCCACATACAATAATAGGATAATGTTGCAATCATCATCCAACCTGGTAAAGACAAACATAATAGTTACATTGACATTGACTAAAGCCCTGCTTTGTCATCCACCTATCAAAACCTGTACCACTATCCTCCAGCTTCCTCAAGGCCATATACCCTAGCCTTCCATCTCACGTGTCCATCCACTCTCTTCTCTAACTTGGGAATCCATTCCTCTATCAGTGGTTTTTTCTAGCTGACAACTCCACCAACAAACTCTTGTTTGGTTCTTCTCCAAGGAATCACATTCCTCATCCATGCCAAGCTCCCACTATTTTTGGATTCTACCTGCATTGCCTCTTCACATCTTCTTGGTTATTGACCATTAGTAAGTAACAAATAAAGAAGGTGAATAATGAATATGAGGTTCACTTACCCTTTTTGACCTCCATATGGGTGTTTGAGACTCCTTGACAACTTACTATCTGCCCAACATCCATTCCAGTGACTGATCTCAGCCATCTCCTAGCCTGCACCCAACTGATGTCAGTTCCTTGCACTGACCTTGATTGTCAACATCATTTCCCTAGCTAATGCTAGTGTCCCTTCTGCCATCATTAGTTCCTATCTTACCGACATTGGTCTTCCTATTGCTGACGTCGGTTTCTGTCTAACTGATGTCGGTCTTAACCTGCCTGACACCATCAACTCTACTGATCTGCACATGACCGATGTTAGTGCCTATTTGTTTGACGTCAGTTACTCCTGACTGATGTCAGTACCTATGTTTTCTTGTGAGTGATGACTTTTTACCTGTGAGCTCCTTTTGGATCAAACCCTTGTCCATATAGCCCTGCTTAGAATAATTCAGTCCCCTCAGCTGATCTCTGTCCGTCATCTCCTCCATGAACACCAAGGCTTTCCAATTCTTAAGTTTGTCAAAAACATCTATCTTCCACTTAAGAACATGCATTCCCTTCTTACATATGTAACCAAGCCTACAAAGCCACATCTATACAATAGAAGGTGAATTAGTAATATAAGTAGATAGATAAAGGATACCTACTTTCTTACCACCGTCTAATTCAAGTGCATCTGCTGTGAGAGTTACTGTGCATCTCTCATCACCCAACTTTCCTAAAGAAATTAGACTCATCTCCAAGACTGGTCCCTGCATGACCTCATTCAACACCCATGTGTTATCTGTCTACAATTTCAGCTTCACTTCCCCTTTGCCAACAATCTAACAAGTCTCACCAACCCCTAAATAAATCTCTCCAAAGTCTCTAAAGACATACCCATGAAAAGATGCTCTATTTTGGGCTACATGGAAAGAGGCAACAAAATCTATAAACCAAGATTCTACTTTATCTAGAGCAACCTGTGCAACATCACCTACAACATCTGCTTCTACATGTTGATCTTCTACTGACCAACAATCTTCCTTTACCTGCTCTTTCTTTCCATCAATCAGACCATTCATGCTATTCAATTTCTCCATTCGTAGCTTACTTTATTTTTCCATTGCTATACTCCCACTCAATTTGAAACCCCTGTGAGTGACCTGTAATCAACAAACACTAACTAGATCTGAAACCACCTATTAGTAATCCAACTTGAAGCTCTGATACCACTTGTCAGGGACCTAGAACAATAAATAGTTTTGATACCAACTTGTCAGGATCTTGCTCCTCAATTAGAGCACAATATGATTACCTCTGTGTAAGCAACTAAACACAGCATTTAACTAGAATGAATAAGTAACTAGAAATATGAAACAACACAGGATATGAGAGACAATACACAATTGTATTAATATTCATCCAAAAGGAAATACAATAAAGAAGATGCCACACTTCTTCTTCCCACACCTCTAGAGCTCCCACACTTCTAGGGTTCACCTGTAATTCTCCTCCAACACTTTCCTTTCTCAATACAGATCACAAAAAACAACTCAAATACAGAGTTTTTCACCTCCACCTATCAGTAACAATGCTGCCAGTACACCAAGCACACAATCATACTCTAAGTAGATCTCCCTTTCCTTGCTGCCACCTGCAAATCAACATACCTTACTTACCATGTAGATATCTCTACACCCTAAAGAACCCTTGTCCTTGCCTCACCAAGTCCTTATGATTATTCAACCAATACCCTAGTGGATCTTCTACCAGAACTTGCACACCTGCAACTCTCCAAGATCATACACACTCAGTACCCCTTTAGAACTAGGAGGAACACACCTTGCTCTCTTCTCTCTGAAGGAGCTAATTTCTGCTCTCTTACTCTCTAGCACACTTTTACAATACAACCCATGAGTCTATTATATAGATCTCATGCATATAATAATTAGACTTTCTTAATTACAATAATTAGACATGCAACTCCAAGACTATAATTAGCCTTTAACATGCAAACTAACAGTCCAAAGATAGACTTGTTCGAAACCCGCATGCAAACTGCATGCACACATAGGTTGCCGACGTCGACTCCCTCATGACTGATGTCAGCTGACTCATAACCGAAGTCGGTTGCTTCTGCACTATTATGTGATTGACATCAGTTGATCAGATTGACGTTGGTTGCCCTACAACCAGTTCTGCAACTCCACAACCTCTGCAACCTCTGCAACCTCCTCCTGTGTAAAAAGATGGCCCATTCTATCGAGGTCTAGTGTAAAAATATGCCTTTGAAAACTTGAATCTCAAATTGACTAGCACACCTATTTTATAATTTCCTAACTAGACAATCCCATTCCATGTCCATGTTAATGTATTTGTATCTATAATTGGTATCATTATGGCATAGATTGATGAAGCCAAAATGGATCATCCCATCTCCTTTATAAGTAGAAAATTGACCTAAGCATAGCATAACTATACAACAATTGAGAATGAGGTACTAGCCATGGTCTACACCCTAAATGTTTTTCATAAATACTAGTTGGTGACCCCATTCATATTTTTCATAGACCATGAGGTTCTTGAGTACCTCATGAACAAGCCCATTCTCCATGGGTACTTTTGTAGATGGATAGTTCTATTTCAAGAATTCTAGTTCTCATTGTCATCAAACCTAGAAAATAGAATTTGGGTCCCAACCATTTATTCCACATCAACTCTAGTGATGTAGTAGTGTTGATCGAGGATCACATGCTAGATTTATAACTCTATAGATTCCATCATGTCCTTGTGTACTTGGTAGATAGATCCACTTTTCTAACATCTAGATATATACCATAGTCTATGATAACCAAAGAGAAGAAATAACTCATAGTTCATGCTACCCCTTTTTAGCTCATCAATGGGGAACTATACAAACTAGGTTAAGATGAAGTCCTATACTAATGTGTCTTAAAAACATGAAAGGGACTCCATTTTATGTGAGGTGTATGAGGGGATAGTATGAGGTGATTGTGTTTTATATGTAATAATACACAAGGTGTTATAATCAGGTTTGTGGTGGCCAAGTATATTCTAAGATGTGAAAGATTGCACCAAGACAGTGGACATATGCCAGTACATAGGGAATCCTGACCACCAAGATATGATGCCTCTCATTCCCATTCTTTCCTAGGTCCCATTCAAAAATATAGGCCATTTATTTTATTGGGCCAATCACTCCTACATCAAGGTGCACAAGCATAAGATATATTTTGGTGGCCATCGATTATTTCACCAAGTGGGCTGAGATAGTGCTAATGAAAGAATGTAATACTACCATAGCTATGATGTTTATATTGGAGAACATCATAAGTTTATATGGGCACCCATTTAGTTTGACTAGAAATAGAGGAACACACTTCATCAATGAAATTGTGCTGATCTTGTTGATTGAATTTATGGTGGCACACCATAAGACGATACCTTATTATACACAAGCGAATGGCACAATTAAAAAAATTAATAGATTTTAGGGGTGTGCATCATGAAGATATGTGAAGTTGGTCACAAATATTAGGATGATTGAGTGTTAGTAGTATTATGGGCATATCATAAAACCTACAAACATCTAAATAAGGCTACACCATTTTAACTGGTGTTTGGTGTTGAGGTAGTTCTACCAATAGAGTTGATGGTGCCATCATTGCACATTATGTGTATTGGTCATTTGGATGACCAAGAATCATTAAGTGTAAGGATGAAAGACTTGGATTGCTTAGATGAGGTGCATGCCCAAGTAAGGTGGAGTTAACAAATAGAGAAGGTGTATCAAAAATTATGACATGACAAGTATATTAAGCATAAGGTACTAACTGAAGGAGCATTGGTCTTAATTTATGACTCCAAGTACCTCAAACACTTGGGAAAGATAAAAATTAGGTAGATGGGTCCATCTATCATCCAACACATATTGGAAATTAGCACATGCAAGTTATACACATTGTCAAGTGATATACTCCCTATGAATTTCAATGATAACTAATTAAAGCCTTATAAGAAATAACATGGTGCTTGCATCATTAGACAATGACTTCCTAGTCACATGTTAGTTGTGTTGTGCTAACCAAATAACATTTGAAGCAATCAAAAAATTTCATTATGTTTTGTGTTAGATAAATAAGTGGCAATTTGAGGCCCATCGATAATATCTTCTTGTGCTTTCATACATAAATCCACCCATGTGAGTTAAGCACAGATTATTTCTAAAGCACCTAAAGATAGACACCTAAGTTATGGGCATGTGGAGTTGCCAGATTCAAAAAATAGGTTCATAAGATCTTTAGGCACAAGATTCAATAAGTAAGGCACTTTTAGGCCCATAAGAAAACCATTCTGGGATTTTCATACATAATACCAGTTAAGTGAGGTTGATTTTTAAGCACCTAACATTAGACACCTAGGTTTTTGGGTGCATGGAATTCACTAGACTTTGAACATATGAGTACCAAGTAACAAGGGGTGGTACATAAGAAGTTAGTGCACATGAAATGAAAAGGAAGCACATAGAATGATAAGTGTGCAAGACACCTGGAGAGTAAAGAAATGAAGGACCAGTGCAAGGAATTTGTATGGGGTATGACAAGCCAAGGCAAGAGATGAAAGTGTAGAGAAATTGACCAAGATAAAAAAGTGCACTTGAAATGAAAGTGCATCAAGAAGAGAAGATGGAACCTTGGAGGATCAATTACACACGTTTGAAACACTACACCTAGGTTTCCATAAGGAAGGCAAAGGTTATGCCAAGTGAAAAAAGCACAAAGGGAAGATCCTCAAAACAAACTGACATTAACCTAAAGTTAGGTGAGAAGTGACCATTTGAATACATGTCACTTCACTAAATTTTTTTTTAGAGAATTTATTGAGGTGATAGTAGAGGCACAAAGATATGCATTGAATGCATAGGTGGTAGTGTATTTTCATGGATTTTGTGGGTTTTAGTGGATTCTAAGAAATATAGGTGCTACCATGCCATTACTCACCTATAATTAAGATGGTAGCTAAAATCAAGGTATAAAGAAGTAAAAGGCCGACTAGTTTAGGTTACAAACCTTAAGCAAAATTAAGTACATAACCAGAGCATAACTAGAGTTGAAGTGGGAAAATGCTACCAAACTGAAACCTTGAGCACCCACAACCACTAAACAAGAATGGTTGAAAAAATAAGGAGATTGTATTCCTATTGAGAGTAGAAAAGATGCTTGTGGGGTAATAATTGTAAGAAAAACATGCAAGAGAAAGTTTCAGTGATGCCAAGACTAACATTAATAATGAATGAATATCGAGATCCAAATTTTTAGTCATAGACCCCATGACTATGAGGAGTGCCAATAAACATTACATGATTTGTCAAGTTAAATAGACCACACTTCAACATTAGCTAATTTATAATGAGAAAGAAACAAATGAGTTTTGATCCACCATAGGTACAAAAGGATGCCAAAAGATCACAAACAGTGGAATAAATGGCCACTGTGAAGAAGATGGTGTAGCCTATTATAGGAGTAAGCATTACAAAATTTGAAAATAAGGCACTTATAAAGATGTCATATAGGGAAATGCAGTTCCCCTAGAGGTCTTAGTATGGAAAAAATGAGCATCATTTGTGCACACCTATTGGTTGAAATAATACAACCATCGTACCCCAAGCAATGTGTAAGAGATAGCACAAGACTAGATGGTTCACACCAAAGATAGATAGTGCCACTAAGGAATTTAAGCTTGCCATCAAGGGATATAAGGACTTAAATAATGAGCTAAAGGAGAGTGTGCCCAAATTATACATGCCAAAAGCTTCGAAAGACTAGTCTGAGGGTGAACTAGCAATTTTATATGGGGTAATATTGGGCCCCTATTTTAGCTAATTGTGGTTCCATGCCAACTTGAAAAACATCTCAATGTGAGGTAATAATTTGGTATGATTATTGTTTTGATCCCTTTTTACACTAGCTGGAGGAATCAACACACACCTTGCACCAAATGGTAGGAAACTAACTAATTCCATGATGACTTGGGTATATTTAAGGAGTGGATACACATGGAAATCATAACATAAAGGGTGTAAGGTAATGGAGATAGTAGAATGATTACAAAAGCTCTAACTCAATACCTAATGTATGTAACTCTAACTTGGCAGAAGATGCTCTTGTGTGTTATAAACTTGAGATCAAACTAGTGACCAAGGAGAAAGATGCAATTTGATGTAGTGAAGCTCTAGAGAAATTGGTTATGAGTGTAAAGACTACCATTAATATTATAATTAGCTCAAATTCCATGAAGGCTTTGTTTATGTAAGATCAAGCTTGCCTATAAGCCTCTAAGCATACAAATAGTTGAGCAAAGTATGTTCTCTATCTTATATACTATATTTTTTATGGACTTTGATAGATGAATAATGGTTTCTATAAAACATAACATTTCTAGTTTGTCTTTCTCCTTTCTATTGAATTGTGAATTGAATGGAATAGTATATTGGCATAGTTTCAATATATGAATGTTGAGTATAAGTGAAGTTATAGCTTAGAGTGATAATGGAATCAATGTGTTCGTTAATGATGTACCCAAACATTGATACCTTGACTATATGTACGAGCCTAAAATGATCCTTCTAGTGAAAGCATCCCCTTGACCCCTCAGAGAACTAAATGGTGCTAAGTTTAGTGATAAAAAAGATTGTGCCTTTGAGGTTATAGAGCTAACCTGATAAATATTTCACCCTTATGGCCAGAATGAGTTATTTGAATAGGCTTGTGACTATAGATCATTAGTCTTAGACTAGAAAGGCTTGTGCCCATGAATCCACCAAAATCCTTATTTATTTTGACCAAGTCCTACATGTGATGAATTGTGCAATGGTACAACTAGCTCAATGTGGGCCCTATTTATTTCTTTCTTGCACTTCAGTGAGTGCATAAGTCTTATGCCTTATGTGAATTGATGCCAACATAGTTGAGTGATATAGGAACATACTATGGTTATGCTTGGTTTTAATAAGTCTAAAACTGACTTGGATAACCAAATAATCAACTTATTCCATAAATTATGAGTTGAACCCCTTTTATACAACAATAATTATGACCAAAAGGACTTTATGCCAAAGTGTAGATAAAAGGGATAAATAACAAACTTTGCATCATCGAGTATATCAAAAACTATCATTATAACTTGGGTATCCTCATAGCATCCTCATTCATTTACCAAGAGACATGATGCAACACAAACTCAAAAAACAAAGATAATCAAATATTTACATGATAAAAAACATGTAAACAAGCCAAATAGAATAGACAAATAACACACACAAGTATCTATAGACAATGTCATAATGTCTTGTCTAATGATGGGATGAGTGATTAGGTGATGGGATGGATGAGGATGATGATGTTATTATGGACTTAGGATAAAATCAAATTTAGAATAGACTAATGATGATGATTAAGATTAGGACTTAGGTAAGGGTATGGATGTGGATATGGATTTTGAACTAGGCGAGGAACTTGGATGAGGATTTGGATATGTGGACTTAGATAGGGATTAGGTCAAGGATTTGGAGATTCAAATGAGGGACATAAGACTGATCAGGTGAAGGTGAGACTAGATCAAGCTAGTTTAATATATATTAGATTTTCCCCTGGTTTAGAATAGGAGGATGGATGACGTGATTTTGAAAGATGAAATGCATAGAGATGGAATGGGGAAAAGGCATAATACAAGACATCATGGACTATTTTTTGGCTTTTTCAAATTTTATTATTTTAAAGGTTTTTGGAATATGTATTTACACTATACAAATGGGGTTACTATAAAAGAGAATACCAAGCCTAGAAACCATGATAAGAATGAATGGATAGAATAAGGGATGGGATGATAAAAGGATGAGGATTATGATGAAAAAGGGAAAATGACATCATCATGCAAGAACTAGATATCTATTAACTTGAGTGTTCATTGGAGGATATGCCAAGATGATTCTAGAACATTTTTTAAGACATCTTCCTCTCTTGTAAAAGGTCAAGATGTGAAGGAATGATTGATATAATGAGATGAAAGATAGGATAGTGGATGATGGGTAGGAATAATGGATAGAGAAATATGACATGGATGGATTCCTCCCCCCTCCCCCCACCACCCACCCACCCCCCCCCCCCCCCCCCCCCATAAGTGTTGAGATATAATGAATAGAATAGATTATTCTATCATGATGCTAGAAATCAATTTTCATCATGGTACTTGCCCAAGGTGCTAGTAAACTAGTTTTCACCATTAGGTGAATGATTTTTTATTTTATCTTTATTTTAATTATGATTTTTTGGGCATCTGAATTTGTTGGATATGGGCATGAGATGAAAGAATGAAGATACTTGTTAGAAGTTCAACTGACACTTGTTATGGAGATGTGTGATGTTAGGATCATGTCATCACCATGGGATGTATTGAGGTTTGTGTGACCTTTAGTGATTCTTGATTGAGACCCCTCCAAACATCTATACCAATTATCTTTATAACCCCTACGAGTGACAATACTACCTAAGGATTTGAGATATGGTATGGATGGGATTAAATTTTGATGTGGATGGGGCTGTATAGGACTTGAATGGAGGATATGATCATGATATAATGGTGTGATAGGTGATGGAAGATTAGGACTAGCAGTCACACACATCATTGGAGATGTTGGACATTCCACATTTGATTGGTGCCATGTGACAAAATATTTTAAGAGATCCAAGACACTTTGAATTTTTAGTTCATTTGTGATTTGATTATTAGAAGGATTATCAGCTATATTGATAATGATTTTAAAATTATTTTTATTTTTGGATTGGATTTGAATTTAAATTACCCCTAGTTCCTAATTTTGGGCTTCACCATAGGAGATAGATTTTAGACTGAGGGTCCCCTAGTGTTGAACATTGGGCTTCACTAGGGGACCCTCAGTCTAAAATATATCTCCTATGGTGAAGCCCAAAATTAGGCACTAGGAGAAGACTCTTTTTGATTAGGATGATGATTTATCTTTTATTTATTTTGACTTATGGGATCAAATATTATTTTATCATATTGGATGACCTTTTGAATATAATCTTGGAATTTTATATTTGTGGCACATGTTATCTTGTTCAAGAGTCCAAAAATGTATGTTCTTGTTCATAATTATAGAGGGAGGTGATTAAATGATTATTGATAAGATGAAAAGGATCTATGATGGATTCAGGTGGTGGATTTAATATGATGAGGTCAATGAGTGGTGATGGGGCAACATCATCCTTGTAAGAGTTCCTAGGAGACCCAATTTTAACATTGGAAAAGATCTCTTTAAGATCAACAAAAGGATCACAAGGACTAGATATAGTATATGCCTCCAAAGTAGGATCAGATCCACTCTAACAATCTTCATAAAGCTTGTAAGAACTCTATGATGACTTCATCATCCTGATTGGGATAAAAAGATATACCTAGTGACAAATTTGTATCAAAATGAATGGTATATTCAAAAGGGTAGGCATAGTCATCATATTTTGAAATATCTATAAGGGATGATTTTTTTTTGATGATTTTAATTTAGATACTAGTGTTGAACATGATCTTGATAGAGGTAACACTTTTATTGACTCTAATGTTGACTTTGATGTACCGGATGTGATACTACTAGTAGAAGATTCATTTTCCATAATTGACCTCTCAACATGGGGTTTTTGATATGGTAGACGAGAGGAGATGATGGAGGAATAATGGATTCACTAAAGATAGGTCCATGGAGAAAAGAATTATGAGGGAAGGGAGGACTAGGATCATGGGGGATAGACTCACCTTTGATGAAGGATTTTTTGAAAATGGGGGGACCATGGAATATGGATGTGGTGTCTTAACCTTGGTTTGGAAAGGGAAGAGATTGATCATGATTGGGAATGGAATCTTGGTATTCCTCTTTGTTGGAAGCACAATCACTAAGAGTGGGGGGGGTGTGAATTAGTGTCATTAATAATAATTTTACTTTAAATTCAACATTAATTCATTACCATTCATCAATCAATATCAATCCAATGTACATAAACATGAAGAAAGCATTAATCAACCAAAGTAATGCATAAACAACCACAACACATCATATAAGTGGGAAAGCCTCATGGGGGATTAAACCCATAGAAACAAAGCTTGGATATGTAGTAATATAAATAAATTAAAAAAATATTTAGCTGATAACTAGCCTATCAAGGAGAACCAACCCCTAATTCACCAAAGCACCCACTTGGCTTTATCAAGTACCAACTTGCTAGGAGACACCAACCCCTTTATTGATCAAACACCCATTAAATCAACACTATGATGAATCAACAACCACTTAGAAACCAATGATTATTCCAAAATTTTCTTGATGCTTATCAACACTTGATTATGGTCTTCTTCTGCTCTCTCTCTTTCTTTTTCTCTCTATGACATCAATGTCATACTCAATCTTCTATCTACCTCATCATGGCCTTATCAACATATTCAAGCCTATAATACACATATGATCATATATGACAATATAATATAATTATAATTTTATCTTATCCTAATGAAGGTTCTCTTAATCAAAATCTGACCTCATGGTCTGCTCCTTGACAGTCATGATCACATTCAAAACTACCTCTCATCCAAGCAAATCTGTCATTGCTCAATAAGTCCTCTATCACCTTGATTAGTTCACATGGGAAATAATATTGATATGAATACCTCTTATTATATATTAATCACACCCTTATTATTTTCCACATGGCCTCCTTCTACTCCTCTTTGTGATCTTTTATTTGCTTGCACACATACTTAACACTTCAAATAGGTCTAATTAGCCTTACTTTTATAAAAGTCACTTGCTCTCACACACCTTGGTCAGACATGAACACTTGAATAATTTAATTAGACTTAAAATAGGTATTATAACATGTTTAAAACATTAATAAAATGATATATTAGTTCAGCCACACCTTAAAAGGCTATATTCCTTCTTTAGTTCTCGTGGAGACCTATTACGCCTTCTAAGTCACATGTTACACTTTGCCTTTCTTGAAATGGCTATAAAAGTAAAATACATCAGTAAAACCTCATATTATACTCAAATATACCTTATAAAAATTAAATTTAGGTCCATTACACCTTTTATGTCCAAGCACCACTTGAACATTTTCTCAAAACACTATTCACAATAGGTCTGTGCATACATAAAAAAATTGTCTTGAACAATAGAAGTAAAAACACCATTTTACCAAAAAAACATGGGGAAAAATCACATGTTAAGAAACATAATGACCTAAATGTCATAAAAAAATTCATCATATGCTTAAAATCAGGGTATATAGGATCAAACTCTTCTCTGCAAGTAGCCCATTCAGAGCTACCAACTAGCCTCAAAACACAGTCATGAAAACATGAACTTATAACACCTTAAAAAACACACTAAATAACTTCCAATGAATTAAAATGATATTAAAACCTTTTTATAACAATATAAATCAATTATATTATATTTTCTAATGGCAAATATTGGTCTTCAAGACCAATTTGTTGACCTTCTTTCTCACAATCCTTATTCAGCCAGACAAGCCATTTTGGCTTCAATGTTCCAACCTATTACACTAAATTAAAATATTTTGAAAAGGATGGATATGTAATTAAATTAAAAAAAAACATCATGTTTATTATATATATTTACTTAGGGCAAATATCCTCCAAATCATCATTGCAACTACTATATGTCCATTGGACCTTAGCATACAACATTCATGTTTGTATATAGTTCGCTCTCAAGATTGTTAAACCAAAAAAATATTATAATATTGTGATGTATTTATGATGTTTCATTATGGAATCACATATAATTCACTATGATCCACATATCAATCATATTTTCATATAAAATATTGCTCTATTGTTCATGTTGGTCCTGCAGACCAATCTATCTTTCCATATGTCTCTGTTCCATATCAAGCCTTTAGACACAACCCTGTGGTCAGAATTTCATTAAAAACTCTTAAATACTCTTATAAATTATATAAAACTATGAAAATAATTAATATAATATCCTCTAATATCCATAAGCCATTTCAAGTCCATATTCTTCATGAAACCATCTACTAAAGTTTGTTGTCATACTGAGTCTTAAGACCCTCATATTTATGCCAATTTGTGTTTTGATAATTTATTTGTTTATATAACATTAAATTATCATGTATAATATACATACATTCACTTTAAGACATTAATATCATTTGAAAACATTTAAAGTACTCACCTTTGATGCTGAATAACTCTAAACAACTCTATAACCAAACCTTATCTACCATTATGCAAACCTTCAAGGTACAATCATGTTATTTGATGTTTTTATTAAAAAAATGTTCCATAATTTAATAAATTCATGGAATTTATCTTAAATGAGTTAAAAACATCCCCCAATTCTTAAAACATCAATCCAAACACTGCAAATGAGTTCTAAAACCATTCTACTCAAACTAGGTTTACTAAGTTTTATTACTATCTGCAATGGTAAACTTAGATAAGTAATAAAATAACTTTTAAAAAATTACATAGATAAATTACACTTGGATGTTTCTCATAAATGAGTTTAATTCATCTTTTCTTTTTATACCATGCCAAAATTATTAATATCGTGGTCTCTACATGCATTTCTTTGCTCACTAGTTTCTTTGGTTTTTACCACAATCAACACCTTTAAATTTGAACTAAAATAAAGCTAGTTGTATATAAATTTATGACAAGACACCACCTAGAGGTTGTTATTCTCAATTTATAAAACAAATTTCCATTTTACACCATACCAAAATTTTCAATATATTGGCTTTTGCAAACAATTGTTTGCTCACTGGTCTCTTTGGCAAGCATACTCAGTTTGAACTCCAACGATCATATATTTTAAAACTAATAGCTATTTATTGAGATATAAATTTTCTAGGCTATGGCATGTATCCATTTTGTAGAACACTTGGGAAGCTTATAATTTGAGATAGACAGCTTGTCAAGACACAAAATTTTGAGGTCATGTTCTTGGCACATGTGACATCATCTCTGTGTCAGCGTTTGACCATATTTGAATTTTTAGTACATCTAATAAATGTAAAAAATGATTGGTTCATTCATACCTTGATGACATGCAGTGATAGTCTCTTTATTCTAAGCTAGGAATGTGCATTTTCCTCTCTCCAAAGGACAAATTGGATCTCTAAAATTTCACCAAAAGATCTATGAACCCCTCATAACATATTATTTATCCTAAATGCTCTGCATTCACGCCATACATCCTAAAATCCATAAAATTGACCTCTTTGTCATTAATTCATCATGACATCATGAACCTTGGACATCAATTAAAACTCTATCGTCAATGACCATGCTCAATAATCTCCCCTTTTATCATTGATGGAAAAATCACTCTTAGAATGTCTTCTTACTAATTTGAACTCCTTAATTCTAATCTCTCCCCATTTGAAATTAATGAAAAAGGGTATTCCACAAGATGCCATTCAATCCTTGGACCTAATCTTAACAAACCATGCCCACACATACCTAGAGCATCATATATAGGCTCCCCTATCATCATGATCATCTCCATCTACTTGTTCTTGATATGACTGATGTAGACCCTGATCCACTAGCTCACCATAGCATCATACCTCTTTATTTTCATTATTTAAACTTACACCTCCATGCATCTTGACTACCATATCTTTTTTTTGTGACATATGTGCCTACACATGAGCTGCCTTTGATGACTGATCAACACACCTCTTTCACTCATCTTTAGCTCATAGCTACCTCAAGTCTTCTCATCAAAATATTTGATTGTCATCTTGAATATTGGAGATAAAAACATGTCTACCTAATGTTTGAACCATCATGCCATCACCTTATCTAACTCAGACCTCTTTAAAATCAAAGGGACTCCCCTTTAGCCTTCATATCATGTGCATTCATGATTCTAATAAACTCTTCCTTTGGGTTTTGTTACCTCATACAACTTATTATTTAGAGATTCAACAAAACATAATCATAGATAGATAGATCATCTTTATAGATTCTTTCATAGATCTTCAAATTTTAATGAAGCATCTTTGGATATTATTACATAGATCTTTGGAGATTGACTAAAGATCATTGTAGCTCACTATGTTCTATATTGATTCTTCAAAACTCTTTCCAAAAATTTTGATGACTTCTTAATCCTTGAAATTTCATATCTAGGGCTCTTTTATATGCCAATTCATACATAAAATTTTTAGATCTTAACTCTTTTTCTACATGGTAGTTTCTTCACAAACTAGCCCTCTAATTAGACCTAATTAGGTCTCCAAGTCACTTTCTAGCTTTACTATAATGGATATATACTTGTATGGAATCTCTAACCAATAAAGACTTATTCAATGCTAGGATATCAACATTTAATAGCTACTCACCAAATTTAGTGACTCAACTCCATGTATAACTTGATTGATAGCCTTCACACTTGATTTTATTTGCTAATAAATGTCTCCATGAAGCATAGTAGAGACACCCCTTCCATGGTTCATTAAAACAACATAAATTAAAGAGATCCCTAGATCTTCATAATCTCATAAGATTGAATATTATTCAATGACCTTCTACGATTGACTATCAACTTAGGCTTGACCTTTGACTTGGCTTCTTTATCATCCTTCTGAGCTAAGAAAGAATAATCTTGATAAAATCTAACTTATGATCTATAGTATAAAATATCCCATCTTGGTTTATGAGTTAATCATGACTTACCTTGTCATCCTTCTTCTCAATCTGAGTTGATACCAAATACTCTTGGCATTATACCCTAGCAATTAGCTCACCTTGATCCATAGGTTGATTATGACTAGTTATCACCTTCTTTGGTCTCCATACCAATATTTTGTTATGACTTGAGGACTTATTCAATATGATCTTACAAAATCTTGCAATATGACCAACACATTAACACTCATAGAAAATAACCTTACTCTTTTTAGACATACCTCTTTATTGATGTGATCTATGATCTCTTCTTTGCCAATTAATTCCTTTGCCATAATCCTATGAAAAATCATTCTTGGGTGGAATTATTCTACAGTCCTTTACTTTATGTCCATACTGATAACAAGCAAAACATTTACCATTGAAAGTAATGAAATAACTCATGGTGTTAGGCTGTATAAAAAAAATTGTCTTCATTTTGAGGTTGATATTCTTGTTCATATTAAAATTCTCCTTGTTCTCCTTTTGATCTAATTTGAAACCAAGACCAACCTTATCATTGGAAAATTTTTACCCACTTAACATGTCATCTAGAGCCTTAGTGATCTTTTAAAACTTCTCATAGTTCTTCATCTTACTCATCTTCCCTATAAGTTGTTCATGCTCAACCTTCAAAGAAACTATCTCTTTCTTTAACTGGTCATACTCAACTTCCTTTGATCTAAACCTTGCATTGACACCCTCTAGATGATTCTTGAGATCCTTGATAGTCTTGATAGCCCAGGTTATAGTGAAAATAATGAATAAATTAGATTATGACAAAAGCCTTTTTTTACACACAAAAATTGTATTATATTATTTCTCGAATCAATATTTACAAATCACATGAAAATCTTTATAGGCTTTTCACAGGTGGTTACAGGTTAACACCAACTTTCTCGTGAACCAATAATTTATTTAAAACAAAGCATAAAAGTAAATTAAATACAAACTATACTAATTAAATATTAATCTAATAAAATAAACTAACTTTGGATCATTAAATGACCCAACAAACTTCCCCTTGATCCAAATGGGTATAGAAAGACTTGAGAAACAAACTATGAGTCATCTAATTAGACTCTACCACAATTTCAACTGGTACACTATGCATCTTGAATTGATCCACACCTTGATCATCCTTGCGCTACATTAGAACATGATCACATAGTATCCAACTACATCAATCCTCACATAGAATCCATCCAACAAGTGACTACCCTCTATAATATGTATGACACATCTAAAATGATGTCCAACAATCACCAACATCTCTCGTAGGCCTTTACTCAACACTAACAATGCTAGAAACACAATGCTGACTCGTATCACACATTTGTTAGGACTTATCCAAAGTCTTAACTTAGCTTAGGATTTTGATGTGTTAGGTTAATTTAATAATTGTAAATTGGGCATGCATATTTTATAAAGACACCCCCATAAATAAATTAGATTAACTTTATTTGGGTAGTTTTTATGTTTAAGTTAATTAATAATGTAAACTACCTATCAAGTAGAATTCCTATAGGAGTTGGTTAATAAGTTAGTTGGTTTTATCAGTATTAGGCGAAATCTTATAAATAAATCTTTATTTCATGTAAAATGATTAATGAAGTAAAGGCACCCTTTTTATGTACTTGATTTTTGGTGATTAATAAAATACTTATGGACCCACACTCAGTAGGCATAAGATTCAACCTATTTTCATTTTTTATTATCAATGATATCAGAGTATGGTTTTGGAAAGCAAGGTGAATACGAGAAGCTTGGTGAATTGAGGATAAGGCAAGGTGAAAAGATAATTCACATGGAATTGAAAGTATCATGTGAAATCAAATTCTGGAGTATAAGGTATGCTTTTTGAAATAAATTTTGGAGTGGCTTAATATTAAGAAATTTGAAAAATTATTAAATTATTTAATTTTTCAAATGTTTTTTGGCATTGGTTAATGTTAGTTTGGAAGAAATAAGCTGATCTATTGGTCTTGTATGGAGATATAATTGATCAAGTCTATCATACTCCCTGAATTTCTTTCAAAACTCCTTTTTTAGCATTTCATATTGAATTTTGAAGCTATAAATGATTCAAACTTGTTTTAAAACTCCAAAAAATTTCCCAAAAGCCATTTGTACAATATTTTTCCTCTAGATATTCTTGTGACTGGTTGAAATACCCTTCATTTGTTTTTAACATCCATTTGCTCAGTCTATATTATCTTTTTGAGTTCTTGGAGATCAATTATCAACTCTCAAACCCTACCAAAAGTTTTTCAAGCTATAAATTGTAGTAGTATAACCCATATTTGTAGAAGTATGATATTCCAACATATTGCATAATTAAAAATGAATTTTAATCAACCAAAATTACTTTTGTTAGTCTCAATCACTGGAAAATAAATAAAGATTCAATATTGTAAGGTTTTATACAACCTAGGTGAATTATTAGAGGTTTTCCAACTTTCTCAGATTAGCCATGGTGTTGAAGTCCTTAGTATGGCATTGGAATATTGTAGGCAAATAAAAAATTTCATTTTACAAAGTTGGATATAATTTTGATATAAATTTAGGGTTTGGTGGTGCCTACTTAAAGGTTGAAAGAATTGATGTTTCATTTTGGTCAAAAAATTTCATGGGATTTCTTAATTTTACTCACCAAAGTAATTTTTTTTTTATTATCATAGAGCTAAAAATCAAGTTTATATAGAACATTCTATCTTTATAAACTTGTAAATGTTCATAGAGTACTTGGAAGGACATATTTTGGATAAAACTTTGTAACAAGGAGGTCAAGGGTTCAAATCTTATTTTTTGGAAGAATTTTCTTTATGAAGATGCTTTTTTGAAAATAAATATTCCCTTTTTGGAATATTTTAATATGATTTGCAAGTTGTAAAAAACATACTTGATTGTAAAAACATGCATACTTGTTGAAAATTTACATGTGAAGTTATCTTTTGCTATTGCATATCTTGGTGACATAAGGGTGTATCTTGGTGAAATAAGGTTGTTTTTAGAAACATAAGGGTGTAATTATTTAATTTTTGGTGTGGTTGAGTGTAAAACCTATCAAAACTTCCTTTTTTTCTCTATGTGGAGGTTAAGTGCAAAAACCTCATAGAAGTAGTGTTTTGAGTAGCGATTGTGGTATTTTTCTATTTTGCTGCATTTCTTTGCATTTTGTCACACTTACTTCTCCTTGTTACACTTGAATTTTGTTCAAGGTGCCAAAAATTTATAATTTGCTTTCAGATGGTGATAGATTAAATATTTCTAATTATTTAGATTGGAAACATTTCATGGAAGCTTCATTAGTTTTTAATGAATTATGGGATATTGTTAAGAATGAAAATGCCACATTGCCAACATAATAAGCTAAACTTGATACATCAAATTTGCATGATTCTAAGGCCTTAGCATTGATCAAATGTTGTTTTACTCATGATACTTATATTCATATTGAAGATTCTCCTCATAGTTACACTGCATGGAAAATATTATCTGATTTATATGATAATAAATCTAAGCATAAGAAGATAAATATTCATATACAGTTGTTTACTTTGTCATTTTATGAAAGTGGGGATATGGGAGAATATATATCTAAGTTAAAAAATATTTCTACTGAGTACACTAAGGCTGGTTTATAAAACTAGATGCTGATCTCATAATCACTATTTCTTTGAAAGGACTACTTGGGTCCTATAGAAACTTTGTAGAAATGTTGCATGTCTTTGAAAAGATCACAGGCATAAATTTTGACAAGTTGGTTGAGTTTATCATCCAACATGACCTCTCTCTACCCAAGAAATCCAATAAAACTGAGGAAGCCCATGTTTTAGAGTCTAAGCCTAGTTCATCATCATCTGGGCATCAAAATAATATAGAGAACATTTATAGAGGAGGTTGAGGTTACAAAGGAGGTAGATATCAAAACAAAGGTAGATGTTATTAAAATCAACAATAATATAGCCATTCTCATTCAAATGAGACAAGTGATAGAGTACATGGTCACAACTCTTATAGGGGTAGAGGTTGAGGTAGATCATACATTCAATGTCATAGATGTGGAAAATTTGGTCACATTACTTCTTAGTGTAGGATTCCTTTTGACAAAATTCAAAGGCCACAAAAAGTGACTAAGTCTAACTCTACTCAATATATTGATCATGACTATGATGAGTCTAGAAATGTTGCTCATGAATTTGCATTCACTACTTTGGGGAACATTAATTATATGAAATATGAGGCTAGAGAAGAACTCACAGATGTATGGGTTTTAGACACAGGAGCAACTAAACACATGAAATTTAGGTGAGACTTATTTTGGAATTTCAAATAAGCTTTTATTTCTCCAATTGCTTTGGTAGATAAGTCTATGCATATTATTTTAGGACTTGGGTGTATTTAGATTCTTCTTCCTAATGGTTCTATAAAATACTTGGATAATGTTTGGTATGTTCCCACATTGAAGAAATATCTTCTTTCCTTGGTAACTATTTGAAAGAAAGGTTATCAAATTGTGTTTGAAAATGGGCTCATCCATATCGATTTAGTGAAGGATGGTTATAAAACCATGTATATAGGATATGAGGAAGGAAATTTGGTTAGATTACATTGTAAAGTGCTTCCTCCCACAATAGAACTTATAATAATTATTAAAATAGGTACAGGTACTATGTCTACATAGCAGTTATGGCATCTCTGCTATGGACATTTGAATATCCACTCTTTAGTGGACTTGCAGAGATATGGTATGATGAATGGGTTGCCCACTTTTTGTAAAGATATTATTCTTTATAAATCATGTGTTTTGGGCAAACAAAATTGGGAAATTTTTCTAAAAAACTCTTCATGGTGAGCTAACAGATGTTTATAGTTAGTTCATAGTGATGTATGTGACATGAAAAAGTCATCCATTGGAGGGTGTAGATATTTTATGTTTTTTATTGATGATTTTTATAGGATGACTTGGGTGTTTTTCATGAAAAACAAATAAAAAGTTTTCACTAAGTTTGTTGATTGGTTATACTTAGTTAAAAAAGAAATAGGTTCAAACTTAGCCACTCTTCATTTAGACAATAGTGGTGAGTATACTTCAAATGAGTTTTCAAATTATTTTTGGGAACATGGAATTCATCGACAATATAGTAATGCTTACACTCCACAATAGAATGGAATATATGAATGAATGTATGGAACCTTAGAGGGCACAACATGAGTTATGTTGCACTATAAACAAATTGATGATAAGTTTTGGGTAGAAGCCATTGGTACTACAGTGTATTTGATAAATAGGTCCCCCACAATAGCTCTTTTGGGAAAAAATTCATATGAGGCTTGGTATGGGTTTAAACCAAAAGTTAAACACTTGAAAGATTTTGGATGCCTTTGTTTATCTTTAGTTCCCACTAAACATAGAAATAAGTTGGAAATATGAAGTCTAAAATGCATCTTTCTTGGATATTCAAAAAATAAAAAGGGGTATTATTTGCTTGCACAAGATACAAGCAAATTCATAGTGAGTCAGGATGTAGTATTTGATGAATTAGGGACTATGAACACTATAGAGATTGATTCTCAACTTGATAGGTTAGAGAGGAAAAATGAAAAAAGAGATAAGGGTTTGAATAATGGGGATAATTCCTTAAGTTTGTGGTATAAAAGTCAAATTCCTTCATTTTCCTCTCCATCTACTAGTTCACAGGTTGATGACTTAGAAATTATTGAAAATTCTCTAAGTCTCCCTTCAGATGGTGTACATGATGAGAATTTTGGTGTTCCTGATTTGAATAGGTATCTAAAATGGGCTCAAAGTACTTTTTTTGAATTGAAAGTAGATGAAGTTGGTTTAATAGGTCCCAAGATTTCTTGTAAATAGGTGAATTATGCAATGGTTGTTACTACTTCTTCCACTGAGCCATCTACTTTTGAGGAGGCATTTACTAAAAAAGTTTGGCAATAAGAAATGTAAAGTGACTATGATGCAATACTTAATAATAATACTTGGGTTTTGGTTGATCCTCCTCCACATATTCAACCCATAAGATGCAAATGGGTTTTTAGGAATAAGTATAAAATGGATGGCTCCATTGAAAAACAGAAGGCAAGACTTGTTACAAAAGGATATGCACACCAATAACATATTGACTATGAGGAAACATTTTCACCAATTGCCAAATGGCATACTATTCATATGGTACTTGGCTTAGTAGCAAAAAATGGTTGGAAAGTCCATCAAATGGATGTTAAAAGTGCTTTTTTGAATGGTGATTTAGAATAAGAATTATACATGAAACAACCTCAGGGTTTTGAATAGGTGGGTGTAGAACACAAAGTGTGTAAATTGATAAAAGATTTGTATGGGCTCAAATAGGCACCCATGGCTTGGTATGAGAAAATGGATTCATACTTGAAATCCATTAGTTTTCAATGTAGTGAATCTGATGATACTCTCTATTCTTGAGTACAGGGTAATAAATTCGTGATTCTTTTTCTCTATGTCGATGACTTGTTTATCATAGGCAATGATGAAAACCATAATAAGTCTATGAATAAGGAATTAAAAGATGGGTTTGAGATGACAGATCTTGGACTTCTTCACTACTATCTAGGCATAGAGGTAACTTAGAAAGAGCATAGTATATTCATTTCATAAACTAAGTATATTTTTGAGTTATTAGATAGGTTTGGCATGAGTGATTGCAAACCCACCGTCACTCCTATAGAAATTAACTTGAAATTGTCTAAGGATGATAGCAGTGCCTTTTTTGATGGCACATAGTATAGACAATTGGTGAGAGGTTTGATATATTTAATGACTACTAGGCCTGATATATCATTTTCAGTTGGAATTTGTCTAGGTTTGTGCATGAGCCTAGATAAATTCATTGGCATGTAACAAAATGAGTACTTAATTACCTTTAGGAAATGAAAAAATATGGCCTTGAGTATCACCACAATAAGAACTTCAAACTTATTGGGTATTGTGATGCAGATTTTGGTAGATGTGTGGATGACAGAGTGTCCACAATATGATACACTATGCATATGGGTTAAACTGCCATTGCTTGGTGTTGTAAAAACTAGGATACAGTGACAAATTCATTAGTAGAATTAGAGTACATTATAGTATGGTATTCTTCTAAAGAAATTATTTACTTATGATGCATTCTTGAAGATCTTCAAGTTTCTCAGATGGCTCCTACATAGTTATACATTGATAATCAGAGTGCAATCAAGATGTCCAAAAATATAGTTTTCATGCCAAAACAAAACATATAGATGTCAAATATCATTATTTGTGAATGATAGTGGCAAAGAAAGCTCTTGATATGATATATTACCCAACTATTGATTAGACAACTAATATTTTCACAAAACCCCTTGACAGAATCAAATTTGAAAAATTTATAAAAATGTTTGGTATGTGTCCAAAGACCTGACTTTGGATCATAAGAGGGTTTATTAAGACTTATCCAAAGTCTTAATTTATCTTAGGATTTTGTTGTGTTAGGTTAATTTAATAATTGTAAATGGGTTATGCATATTTTATAAAGACACCCCCATAAATATATTAGATTGACTTTATTTGGGTAGTTTTTATGTTTAAGTTAATTAATAATATAAGCTACCTATCAGGTGGAATTATCATAGGATTTAGTTAATAGGTTAGTTGGTTTTACTGGTATTTGGTGAAATATTATAAATAAATGTTTATTTCATGTAAAAAGGTTAACAGAGTAAAGGCACCCTTTATATGTACTTGATTTTTAGTGGATTAATAAAATACTTGTGGACCCACACTCAGTGGGCACAAGATTGGGTTTATACAATGGATTTATTTTTTTGGAATAGTGGGCCTCCTCAGTAGGGTGTTCTTTCTTCTTTGCAAATTTTCACTCATGTTGAGTGAGCAACTCGCAAATGAAATCAAAAGTAGATTTGTTAAGATTATCACAAAGCTGTAACATCTCTAGAAAGTTCTTATAGATTGAACTAAGGCCATTCAAAATAATAGAAATCAGCATTTCATCATCAATTTTCCCACCAGTAGTGCCATATTCATGTTTCAAATTTTTAATGCGTGACACATATTTTGAAACATCTTCATCATCAGAGAGTTTAGTGTTGAGCAACTGCATAAGGAGATCAATTTTATTGTAAGAAGGTTGTTTATAATATAAGTATTTTAGAGCTTTCCATGATTTCCATGCTTTAGATTTAATTTTCTCTATGTGAATTATGAATTGTACATTGCAAGTGGATTTTAACAATGCAAAAGATCACCTGTCATGTTTGTGAAATTCTACAAGTTTTGTGGCTTCAATGGGCAATGCTAGTTATTTTTCAATGTTGCATATTTTTTTGAAGATTAATGTGTTTTTCATGTTCATTGACCATTATTTATAATTATTAAGAGTTAGGCATCCAGTGTTAGAAATGAGACTCACAATTTTAATCATGATGCAAAAAAAGTAAGGAATGCTATTGAGGTTTTGCTTTTACCTTCGAAATAGCTTCCATTTTACAAATGATCTTAGGAATTGTGATGAACTATATATTCTCTAAGAATACAAGCATAATGAAACAAGAAAAAACTTGCATTTTGAAGGTGTTGGTTTCAACCAAAAATGCACCTTAATACATTACAATGTGTAGTTTATTAAAAAATATGTGAAAAACATATTTACACATGTCAAAATAAAAAAATTCTTCCATTGATGTTATTTAAAATGCTTTTCCATGAAAAATTAGTGGTCATATGAATAATTTGGCCATCGTATGTAGAAGATATGATAGTTTGAAATTTTGCTCCTTTGTCAGGCTAGGCAGACCCTCCCTCAATGCTAATTCAAAAATTTTGACTAATTTTTAGGGATTAAAATTTCATATCAAGACATGATGGACCCCTCCTTGTAAATACTTTTTGAAAATATATTTGAGTCTAATTGGTCACAATTAGTACTAATTTTCTTGGTTTTCAAAATTAATTCAAATGACTCATTTTGATTTTTTTTTGGGTACTTTTGAGAAAAAAAAATTCTCGTGAAAGTAAGTTTTCAAGTAAAAAATCAATCTTTTCAAAACTTTGTGTGGGGTCATCCAAACCCTAAAATTTATAAACTATATTAAAAAAAACTTTGCAAAATCAAATAGTTTTATTCTTCTCATGCTACCAATGCCATATTCAGACTTCCAATGCCATTTACACTAAAAATAAATTATGAAACCATTTCTTTATCATTCCAGGCCATAAAAAATCTATACAATCCAAACAAATGAAGATTTTGTCTTAGTTTGAAACCATTTCAGAGGAATTTAATCAAGCGAATGAATTTCTAAAAAAGCTTGGGTGTTGAGTAGACTTGACTAGAGCAATTTCCAACTTTGAATTATTTTTTGATATGCCTTGGATATTGGTTTTGATTTCCAAAAACTTAAAAAAGATATTAAATACTAAGTAGATCACTTCTAGTAGAAATGTAAAATATTGCATATACTCTCAGGGAGTTCTCTCAAATTTACTATAAGCAATATATATATATATATATATATATATATATATATATATATATTTTATTTTATTTTTTTGAAAAATTAAATATTTTAATTTTTTAACTTTTCAACATTAAACCAACCAAAGTTGATTTTCAAGGGCATACCTTCTACCAATGCAATCTTCCAATCTTGCTTTTCCCATATTCACCATTCTTCAACAACCATGCTTTGATTCCACTGTTGGCCCAGGTTACAGTGAAAATAATGAAAAAATTACATTTTAAAATCAATTATTTGATAAAACTATAATTGTATTATTTCAAATCATTATTTACAAAGCATGTGAAAAGCTTTATAGGCTTTTCATGAGTGGTTATGGGTTAAAACCAACTTTCTTGTGAAGTGACAATTTAATGATCTAACAAACTCCCCCTTGATCTAAAGGGGTATAGAAAGACTAGAGCAAAGAACTATGAGTCATCCAAGTAGACTCTATCACAACTGTAACTAGTACACTATGCATTTTGGACTAATCCACACCCTGATCATCCCCACACTATAGTAAAACATGATCACATGCTATCCAACTACATTGATCCTCACATAGAATCTATCTAAAAAGTGACTGACCTCTATACTATGTATGACACATCTCAAACTAATGCCCAAGAATCACCAACATCTCCCATAGGCCTTTACTTAGCACAAACAATTCTAGTAACACAATGTTGACTCATACCACACATCATCGATGATTGATCAAAAAACTAATATGCAATATCTTCTTCCCCTATCAGGTGAGAGGTGAGAAACCATGCAATAAATAAAACAAGTACAAATCACTAAAATGCTCCACATTAAAGATCATATCAACACTACATATATGAAAGCAAAGTACACAAGCCAAAAATTTGCTATCCCAGCAGTGAACCCATACTCCAAAAGAATAACAAACTAGAAAGGGAAAATATCCTCTAACCTCCATAGATCCTCTATCCTCTAGTTTAACTTGTTAGATCCTCAGGGACCTATAAACACCAAAATATAATACCATCATCACTGACAACACAAGTAGTGGGACACATCATTACAATATTTTTTTAATGTATACAACACATTTTTACTATTTGAGAAAAACTTGGGGTGTCAAATTTCACTAAAAATGCACCCAATTTCATTTTAACGTGTAGTTTTTTCAAAATTTATGGAAAAAACATATTTACACATGTTAGAATAAAAAACTATCCATGTTGATGCTCTTAAAAATTCATTTCCATGAAAAATGAGTGGTCATATGAAGATTTTGGACACCGTATGTAGAATATATGACACTTTGAAAGTTTGCTCCTCTATTAGGCTACATAGACCCCCCCTCAATGTGAATTCAATTTTTTTTACTAGTTTATGGGGACTAAAATTTCATAGCAAGTCATTATGGAACCCTCCTTGCTTATACTCATTGGAAAGCTATTTGAGTCAAGTTTTTCTAAAGTAACTTTTACAAAATAATATGATAGTGTGTTCAAGATATGGTAGAGATGATCACAATAGGTAAAAATTTTCTTGGTTTTCAAAATTAATTAAAATGACCTTTAAAAAAAAAAATTGGTACTTTTGAAAAAAAAAATTCCCGTGAAAATAATTTTTTTTTTAAACCTAATTATTTTCAAGGCTTTATATGGGTCCCATCCAAACCCTAATATTTGACAAACTATAATAGAAACTTTGCCAAATAAAAAAACAAACTTTGCTCAAACTCCAATGCCATACTTCCAATGCCTCCCTGGAACATTCCAATGCTAAAACTGATCTGGAGAATTTTAATCCTCTTCTAGCACTCCAACTGAGCCATACAAATCTATATAGGACCTTTAGTTTTGCATATATAGATTAGTTTGAGACTTTTAAAGAGAATTTTGATAAATGAAATCTGATTTTTGATGATGCAAGGCCATACTTTGTAATTTTCAGCCATACAACTCCATTTTTTAGCTTGAATTTTTTTTGGAATGCATTAAGATTTGATAAATGGTTTTAAGGAACTCAGATTCATTTCAATAAACAGGTAGATCAATTTCCAAATAAATGGAAGCTATTTTTATCCAAACATAGGCATATCCAGAATGGAAAGGTCGTATAAATGCATATATGGGCTGTAATTTAATTTTTTAACTTGAAAAAAAAAATCCCAGATGCCTATTGGTATTTAAATATGATCTTAAGAGACTCAAAACATACCAAAACTCAGTAAATGGATTGAATGGAGTTTGAATACATTTTTCACATTTCACAGAGACTTCCAGGTTCAACAAAGCCATACAAATGGCTTTTTATCAGATTTTGGGGTTTGTAAAACAAATTTGGATCACTTTGTGGCTTAAAAATCCAATCTTGAATGCTTAAGATGGAATTTTGACGCACTACCAGGGAGCATTAAAAAAGTCTCTAATTATATGGCCATACACATGCTATTTTATAAAAAAAAATTAGACTTTCTAATGTAAAATTATTTGAAAAATTAAATTTTTTTAATAATTTTCTAAAAATTTCAACAATAGACTAAGTATGAAAAAAAAGGATAAACTTTAAAAAAAGGCATACCATATACTATTCAACCAAATTTCAAAATTTGATTTCACGTGAGGATTTTCATTCCATGTGAATCAATTTTTCACTTTGCCTCTCCCGTATTCACCATGCTTCAACAAGCCATGCTCTAATACCAATGATGGCCTAGGTTACAATGAAAATAATGAATAAATCACATTATGACAAAAGCATTTTTTTACACACCAAAATTGTATTGTATTATTTCTTGAATCAATATTTATAAAGCACGTGAAAAGCTTTATAGGATTTTCATGGGTGTTTATGGGTTAAAACCAACTTTCCCATGAACCAACAATTTATTTAAAACAAAGCATAAAAGTAAATTAAATACAAACTATACTAACTAAATATTAATGTAACAAAATAAACTAACTTTGGGTCATTAAATGACCCAACAAGTCTTATTCTTATGCTTCAAATCATCAAGGCAACTTATGAGCTCAAATTCAAGGTCTACTTCAGCTTCACCTTCTTCACCATCATATTAGACTTCTTCATCATACATGTTGTCTTCTTCTTTTTTTTCACAAGACATCTGTGCTTCTTAGGATAACCTTCAAGCTGTTAGACTTGTATTCAAAATACCAATCTCTGATACCAATTGTTGGAAGAAAAATCACTGAGAGGGGGTTAAATTAGTGTCCTTAATACTAATTTTACTTTCACTTCATCATTCATTCATTACCATTCATCAAGCAATATCAACCCAATGTACATAAGCATGAAGAAATCATTAATCAAACCAAAGTAATGCATAAACAACCATAACACATCATATAAGTGGGAAAACCTCATGGGGGATAAAACCCACTAAAATAAAGATTCAAAAAATAGTCCTATAAAGTAATGAATCAATATTTAGCTGATCACCAACTCATCAAGTAGCACCAACCCCTTATTCACCAAATACCCACTTGGCTTTAGCAAGCACTAACTTGTTATGAGCACCAACCCCCTTATTGATCAAGCACCCACTCAGTCAAAACTTTGATGACTCATTACCCACTCATCCACCAATTATTTTTCCACCTTTTCCTTGATTCTTATCAACACATAATGATGGTCTTCTTCTACTCTCTATGACATCAATGTCATACTCAATCTTCTATCTGCTCTCTTTACACATCAACTACCTCATCATGGCCTTATCAACATATTAAAGCCTATAATACACCTTTTATCCTTTCCACATGAAGGTTCTCTTAATCACAATCTACCCTTCGAGTCTGCTCCTTGACACTCATGATCACATTCAAAACTACCTATCACCCAAGTAAATCTATCATTGCTCAATAAGTCCTCTATCACCTTAATTAGTTCACATAGGCATTGCTATTCATATGAATACCTATTATTATATATTCACGACACAAATTTGATGTTCAACATGATCTCCTCATACTCCTCTTTGTGCTCTTTTATTCGCTTGCAAACATACTTAATTAACACTTCAAGTAGACCTAATTAACCTTGCTTTTATACAAGTCACTTGATCTCACACACCTTGGTCAGACATGCACACTTGCATAATTAAATTAACATTATAATATATCTTATAAATTTTTGAAAACATGAATAAAATGATATATTAGGTCATCCACACCTTAACAAGCTATATTCCTTCTTTAGGACTCATGGAGATCTATTAGGCCTTCTAAGTCTCATGTTACACTTTACCTTTCTTTAAATGCTTAAAAAGTTCACATACAATAATTAAACCTTATATTAAAATAAAAAATACCTTATCCAACTTCAATTTAGGTCCACAACACCATTTATGTCTAACCACCACTTTAACCTTTTCTCAAAACACTGTCCACAATAGCCCTGTGCACACACATAAAATCTGTCTTGAATAATTGAAGTAAAAACACCATTTTTCCAAAAAAAATGGAAAAAAATCACATATTAAGATACCTCATTACCTAATTTTCTTCAAAAAATTCATCATATGCTTCAATTTAGGGTATATAAGCTCAAACTCTTCTCTATAAATAGCCCACTCAGAACTACCAACTAGCCTCAAAACATAGTCATGAAAACATGAACTTATGACACCTAAAAAACATACTAAATAAATTCCAATGAATTAAAATGATCTTAAAACCTTCTCAAAATAATATACATCAAGAATATAATAGGTTATAATGGCAACTATTGGTTTTGTAGACCAATTTGTTGACCTTCTCTCTCACAGTCCTTATTCAGCCAGACATGCCATTTTGGCTTCAATGTTCCAACCTCTTACACTAGCTTCCAAGATTTTTTAAAGGATGGATATGTCATTAAAGTCCAAAAAAACAACATAATGTATAATATATATATTTACTTAGGGAAAAGAGCCTCCAACTCATCACTGCAACTGTTATATACCCACTACACCTTAGCATACAACATTCATGTTTGCATATAGTTCAATGTCAAGATTGTTAGACTAATAGACCATTAAAATATTTTGATGTATTTATGATGTTTAATTATTGAATCAAATATAATTCACTATTATCCACATATCAACCATATTATCATAGATGATATTTCTCTATTGTTCATATTGGTCCTATAGATCAATCTATCTTTCCATATGTCTTTGTTCCATATTAGGCCTTTAGACATAGCCTTATGATCCGAATTTCACTTTAAAATATAAAATAATGATCTACACTATATAAAATTGTGAAAATAATCCATTTTATGTACTCTGATATCTATAAGCCATTACAATTCCATATTCTTCATGAAACCATCCACTAAGGTTTGTTATCATACTAAGTCTTAAAACCCTCTTATTTCTGCCAGTCTTTGTTTTTATTAATTATTTTTTTATCACATAAAATTATCATGTATAAAATATATAAAATTAATTTAATACCTTAATATCATTTTAAAATATTTAAAGTACTCACCTTTGATGATTAATAACACTAAGCAACTTGGCAACCAAACCTTGTCTACCATTATGCAAACTTTCAAGGTACAATCATGTTATCTGATGTTTTTATTAATTTTTTTTTAAAATATAATATAACTAAATGAATGGAATGAATATTAAATGAGTTAAAAAATTCCCCCAATTCTTAAAACAACAATCCAAACATTCTAAATGAGTTCTAAAACCATTCAACTCAAATTGGGTTTACTGAGTTTTATCACTATCTAAAATGGTCAACTTGGACAAGAAATAAATTAAATTTTATGAAATTTCATGGATAAATTCCACTAAAATTTGTTCATCAAGGAGTCTAATTCATCTTTTATTTTTATACCATACCAAAATTATCAATATTTTGGTCTCTACATGCATATCTTTGCTCACTAGTTTATTTGGTTTTTACCATAGTCAACACCTTTAAATTTGAACTTCAATAAAGGATTTTGTATAGAAATTTATGATAATATACCACCCAAAGGTTGTTACTCTCATTTTATAAAACAAATTTCCCTTTTACACCATACTAAATTCTCAATATATTGGCTTCTATAAAATAATTCTTTGCTCACTGGTCTCTTTGGAAAGCATACTTAGTTTGAACTCCAATGGTCATATATTTGAAAACTAACAACTATTTTGTAGGACATAAATTTGATGGGCTCTGACATGTATCTAATTTTTATACCAACTTGAGAAGCTTGTAAATTGAGATTGACAACTTGTCAAGACACCAAATTTGGAGGTTATGTTCTTGGCACATATGACATCATCTCTATGTCACCATTTAACCATATTTGAATTTTTAGGTACATATAATAAATGCACAAACTAACCGGTTCATTCATACCTTGATGACATGTAGTGATGGTCTAGTTCTTCTAAGATAGGAATGTGTATTTTACTCTCTCTAAAGGACAAATTAGATCTCCAGAATCTCACCAAAGGATCCATGAACCCCTCACAATATCCTCTTGGTCCTCAATGCTTTGCAATCATGTCATACATCTTCCAATCCATAAAACTAACCTATTTGTCATTAATGCATCATGACATCATGCACCTTAGACATAAATGACAACTCTAACATCTATGACTATGCTCAACACTCTTCTTGTTCACTTATGTATGTAGACTCATCTGATTCATTCTCAATTTCAATGTCACCATGGTCAATGAGGTCTTGGACATAGTCTTAGAAATTATGACATCGATTAATTATATACCTCTAGGTTTAATGATATATATAATATTGGTTTTATTTATACCAAGAGGGCTTAGGCTTATCATAATTAAGATGTCATATGGGTGGATAGACCATCATGTTAGTAATGATAAGTTTTTGGAAGAGGGATTCTAAGGATATAGGAAGAGAAGTATATGGGTTCTCTTCACTTTATGATGTAGATGTGGAAGCATTAGACTTTAGATCAGATGGTTTTTTATGTGATTGGGTTGGTGGAATAGTAATAAATGAGGTGGCCAAGATTGGATTCCCTTTGCTAGTGTAGGAAGGGGTAGATGACTTATTATGACTAGTGGTTGGAGAGTTTAAATGGTACTAGATGGTGTGAAGGTTAGGAGTTAACTAATGTGGATGGGTACAAATTAGAAGTAATGTTGGGTGGATGGGGTAAAAGTATATAAGATGTTGGGTGCTCATCTCAATGAGGTGAGAAAGGAGCATATCCATATTGGCCATGATACATTATTCAATTAGGGTATTCACCAAATTTATTTTGGATGCCATGGATAAGGATGGGAGAAAGTACAAATGATGTGGTTCAATGGAACCAATTGATAGGTGTGGAGGATTGAATGGAAATATTAAGGGATTAAGATAGTATGTATGGAATAAATTTGGGTAAAGTCTTACTTTAATCTGATCTCAAGTTTGACTATTGGATGGGATAAGACAATATGTAAGTTGACCAATTTAGGTCATGAGCTAGACCTTGATGATGCTGATTAGATTTCACTAGGTGAGCTATAACAAGATCTAAGATTAGATGAAGGAATATACTAGCCCAAGGGACTGATATTGACCAAGGATTGATTAGATTAAGACTAGATCAAGACTTAAGATGATCGACTCAAAGAGAGTGGGATGGTTGTATTAATATACTGGTAGGATATGTGATTATGATTCAAACTTGATTATACAAAATTAAGATAATGATGTTGACCTTGATATGACAAGAATGTTTTTCCAATGTGAATGAAGACCAAACTATGACTATAGACTTGATGAGAGTACTAGTATGGACAATAGGGTAAATTGGGTAAAGACAGGTTGAATTATGATTAAGACTAGGTTGATAAAATGTGGATAAGCTGACTAGATGAGATCAAGATAAATGATCAATTATGGATAAGGTGGACTTAGGATAATATGTGGATTATAAGATGTGATTAGGATATATAGGTGATGTGGATGGATGATACTAGACTAGGAGGTGATCAAGATTGGTTATAGAAAAGGTGGACTAAGTGATAAAGATAATGTTAGGGATGATTAATGTTAAGGCTAAGTGAAGAATATAAGGTTGGACTATGATAAGGTATGATAGATGGATGGAAGGTCATGATTAAGATAAGTAATTGATGGGGGCATGTTTAGTGATGGGTGAGACTAGAAAATGATATGACTAAGATGATAGGGGTGATGATGATAAAACTAGATGCAGGATAAAATAAGGTTAAAATAATGTACAAATAATGTATGTATAAGAGGATGATGGTAATGATGTGATGAGGTAAGGATATAAAATATGATGATATGTGAAAAATATCTAGATAGGTGTGTGTAGATTTAGGTGAAAGGCTAACTTGGCTCATAAACAACACATGTATGACACAACATTCACCAAATCAAGAAAACCACAAAATTAATATTAGTAAATGGAATGGGAGTGTAACCTATTAACTACACCATTTAACAACTTCACAATTGAGGTTGTAAGCTGATGACCCATTGCAAAATATCTTGAACCCTCTCAACCTCATCTACACATGCTAATCCCTTGGGAGATGATACTGCCTCCAAAAGCAAATCATCTATTATGGCTGATGGTCCTATGCTAGGTTAAATATGCTCTCTAGGTACATTCCCAATATACACTAGGTATGGTGGGGATCAAGTCTATGTAGGATGATTTCTAATATCTGGTTCAAAGAATGAATTCTTCCCTTTCATATATGACCTATATGGGGTCAAACACTTAGCCTAATGATAGTTGTCCCTGATATTTATTCTCTATTTGAACATAGAGTGTGGATTAGTACATGGTGGTGAAATCCATGGTCACTATCACCTAAGACTATGGAAAGTGTGTGGGTGTCAATTCCACATCACATTTCCCCTAGAAAATAAAATGGGATGGTTTATTAGTGTTTTTTAATCCTCCAAAAATCATTAAAAGGATGCAAGGAGGTGATCATACACCACCGTAGCCCTTGGGTGATAGACAAGCAAATCAAAAAAGAAATTAATTAACTAATTAATTAGATGTGAGATATAATCAAGATGTAAGAATATATAAGAATGTAAAACATGATTGAAACAAAGTAATTAAAATAATTAAGAGTCTTAGACAAAATGATTTTTAATATGCTAAAATGCCTTTGACAGGTGGCCTATAAGAAAATGATTAATAATTTGATTGGCACTTATAAAAGGGCAACATGTAAGACAAGTGATTAGTAGTTTTGATTGATAATCTTGATAGGTAACCTACAAGATGTTAGACCAAAATATGATATGTAAAAGAATATTTTAGCAAGTCAAAATAGTCACTAGATTCACCTTATAAGAAACACAATGTTAGGCCTTAGAAAACATTTTAAAAAATCATGATTTAGCTCTATAACTTCTTTGGGTGAATGGGCCATGATGTAGGAGTCTAGGGATGGTAGCCCCTAAAAGGCTTGGAATGTCCTAAAATTTATTAAAAATAACTCTAAAAATGCACTAAAAAGGATAATTTTGAAGACAAAAATGAAGAACAAAATCATAACTTTAGAAGACAAAACTACAGATACACAATTAGACTAATACAATAACATGAATTTTATGCAATATCATGACTGCAAAGTCATGATTTTGTAGAAAGTGGACAATTGCTACCAGTTATCATGTAGTTTTATGTAAAACCATGAGAGTTAAAATGATATCATATATTTTATTATGAAATCACAATTTCACAATTATTAGTATTACAAAGGAGAGAGAAAATGATAAATTTTGGACCTGGAACTTATTTACAAGACAAAAAATTTAAAATTTAAGACAATATGAGTATTGACATAATGACAACAATAGATTCAAGGCCTAGAGTTAACACAAAATTATTACTATTTGTGATTTAAAAATAGGTGGTTGAGAGGGGGATTTAATATGTTTTTGACTAATTTGGGACAAGCCCCCCCTTGTTTCCTACATATAGAAAATGATTAGACAAATAGAGACCAAATAGTTAGCAAATTATGAGGACAATTTAAGATTTTAATAAAAAACACAAAATCACTATTTGCAAATGCAATACTATGACTTTAAGGCAAAAGCATGATTGTTGAGTTGTAGTTTTGCATGTGGATGACAAAGTGGTCTAGGGTTGATATGTATTGTTTTTGTACACACAAAATACCACCCTTTCTATCCCTGAAAGATGAAAACATATGATATGGACTCATAAAAGATCAAAAAATTAAGCAAATCTGATTATACTTGGTAAAACACTATGTCTTATAAAAACCACAAGTCAAAAGACAAAATCGTAGATTTTTATACAAAAATGTTGGTCATGAATTAGTGATATTGTAGAAAATTAAAAAACCTACCAAAAAGATATCTATTAATAGTTATGACAATATTGTATAATTACATCAAAATCATGATTTTAATGGTAATATCATGATTCATGAATCTATAATTTTACAACAAAGGGTTAACCTACAAAAAATTTGGCTGTTAGTAATTAAAGATTGACAATCAATGTAAAATTGCAACTTCAAAGGACAACACCATGACTAAAAATGAGTGGTTTTGAAAAGAAAAATCAAAATTCACCGAAGCATGATAATTTATCAAAATTCAAACCTTCTTCCTCAACTAGTCAACCCAGTAAGCTACCAAAACACATCTAGGATGAAAATAGGTTAAATTAGGAGGGGATATCCCACCGTGGTTGTCAAAATGTAGATGAAATTTTGAGCTTGATGGATTTGATTATGCAATTAAATCAAAAACACCTAAAATGTCATTCCACTAATTAAGATCTGGAGCCATTAAAATAAAATGCAAATAGATGAATGAACATTCAAAATAACACTCTAGTACTAAAAATAATTACTCTAAACTATTATTGAACAATAAAAAGACAAAAGGATTTGAATTGAGATTACCTTAGACTCAGATTTGCATCATTATGGTAGCTTGATTCATTGAATTGGATGGACCAGTTGATCATGTGGACATGAAGACTCTATGGATTCAATGATTGCTTGTTATTATATCCTAGAGATTCTAGTTAGTTTCAATGGAAGATTAGTTTATTTATATAGAACATGGAGGGAAGAATCTATGACACTCATTCAAAATTGAGCCATGAGGATCAAGCATAGAGGAATTTATAAGGAATTAAAAATTCCTTGGAAGCCTATAGAATAGAGGCTTCTAGAGAGGAGGGGCCAAGTTAGAGGAGGTTCTATATTTGGAGAATTCTAGAATCTTTTTATGGGCTAATTAGGATTAGTGAGAGATTAGGTGGGTGATTAGGGACTATGGGTGTAGAAGAGCCTAGGAATAGGTTAGTGTAGGTGGGTAGGTGGGTCATGGGAGTTTAAAATTCCCAAATAATAGATAAGAGAGATTAGGATGGGATAAGACATGATTTAAGAGGATTAATTGATTGGTGGGGTAGGAATAAGGTTAGTGAATGAATAATAATGAAGGGGGATATTAGATAAATGATTAGAAAGGGTGATATTAGGATGGAATTAGAGGGGATAAATGAGATAAGTAGAATTAGTGTAGACTAATAGTAATATTAGTGAAATCAAAGGAAGTGAGAAAATTTATGTGTATACACAAGCTACACACATATAAGAATAAAATGTGTGGGGCCTCTAAGTTCTCAACTTTTTAATTGTAAGATTTCTTTTTAGATTTTATTTATAGCCCTGTGCCTCCCTGCCCATAGTCTTTAGATCTCTCATAAACTATAGAGCTCAACCTTTAGTCATTTGTCCTCCTCTCTCTAAGCCTTTTAACTTCTAATATCACTCCATTAGTTCTCCTTCATAACAACATCAACTTCCTTTAGTAAAAACTCTATTTGTAAACCTTTGCCATAGGCCAAATGCTTGCATTTTTATATGTAAAGGGAGTGGGTCATCCACTAGTCTAGTCCATATATTGAAAATTATTTTTCCACCTAGATAGATTCCTATCAAACCATCTATACTAGGGTGGCTGAGTCATACCTTATGCCCTTGAATTATGATAAGTGAAATCATGAATCATGCCTCACATTTTTCCAATCTTATCCTTCTAGATTTGAGTCACTCCTTAAGCCACCCAATTCTAACAGTAATCAATTTAGGTCAGTATTTTAAAATTTTCATCCTTCCCTATCCTAAATCCAATAATTTATAGATTTCATTTCATTAAGTTGTCTAACTAACCATTTATCCCTTTCTATCCTCAAGCTCTGAACCTATCACTTCATGTTTTACCCTAACTTTCCCTATACAACAACTTTTCTCTCGTTCTTTCCCCTTACCTCATGCATCTTGCACTTGACATCCTTTTTATATTCTCACCTTCTCCCTAACTATCTCTTACATACCATTTCTTAGTATTTATTTGGCATCACCTACCCCACACTAAATCATGTGCATGGTTATCTAGTACACTAAACCCTTAACTTATCAATCTAGAGTTATGCTTGCATAAGCATTACTATTTTTAAGGTGGTGTAAAATACCTTTTTAGATGTAAATTGAAATGATCCTCACCATATATACTTAATTTTTTGGTAGATAATCCATTCAAATAAATCCCCCACTCGACTCACCCAAATAGGTATTAAGAGGAGTGTGTGTTTTATTACAACATGCATACCAATACCATGTGGATATACTCTACTATATCAAAGTAAATTATTAAAAGTAAATGGATTAGAAATACTTATTACATCTTGGAGTAAATTCCTTATTATAATTCCATTTTAGGTTGATAATCGATGAAATGCCTTTAGGGCATCTCAGTGTCTCACCAGTATGAGTGCATGATCTATAGCCCATTAGTCCTATGTAATTATTATTTCATTTGACCTCGGTGAAGATGGCAGCTTTTTTATTGGTCTATAAAGGAGGTATTTCCTTGAAAATATTGGGCATCTTCCTTCCTTCAAAGGTGATAGGTCTGAGCAACACCCATACCTTGTTTGTAGCTAAAGGTTGTCCTATCCTAGTGTTATTTGGTGTTCTTTAGTGAATGTGTGTAAATTATATTAATAAAACAAAGAATTTATTAGGCCCTTATTTTAGTGTGGTGCATGGCCTCCAAATTCACTTGTTAGGTAAATAATTGACTTTGGTATGCGGGCCCTTATTTATGTTTAGGTATTGGGGTCTTGACTATATCATACCAAATATATGACCAACCCTTTTGTAATATGGTGTTTTATTGGCATGAATCAAATGATTTTCAAGTTCAAAAAATAGGTTTTAGTGTACCACCAAACACCTTCTTCTATTAACCTCATATGTATCCTACACCCATCAGTTTTTAACAATACTTGTGGTCTCTAAGTCAACCTCTATGTCTTCCCATCTTAAGGTGCTCTCCCCATTTGGACCTAAACTTTCCTTTCTCTATGTAGTAATGTTGAAAATGTTGTTTAATGAGTCTTATGGATCCATGTATTCATCATACATGACACCCTAGTCTATAATTATCAAGATCACCACATACTTGCTTTTGTTCCTGAAGTTCATGTAACACTATTGAAAGTGCATATCCACATTATTAACATAACACCATGAAATTAATAGCAACAAAGGGTATTTTTATTCCTTAGATAGCTAAATCACCTCAAAATCAACATAAAATTTGACATCCATGATCTTGATGTCAGTTCTAGATAGAATCCCTAGGGGTTTCACTTTGGTCTTATTTTTCGTGAATGAAATGTGAAGTGAGAGTTAAAGTGTGGGGTTTCCCATCTTCCACCATGAATCATATAAGGACATTCACCTATGCCAAGGTCTATTAATATTTCATAGAATGACCATTCATTGATCTCAATATCCATAAGCAACACCTGATCATAGCCTATGTTCTATGTGATCTTTATCTCTCACCCTCATGCTAGGCCTAATATTAATAGATCAACTGGATTCATGTCATCATATTGAGTTAGAAGGTTATTAAGTTTTGGAATCATCCCATTATATTTTAAGAGGGTGATTAGGTTCTACAAACTCACCAAATTTCTCTTTATGGGCCCATAATTATCTCTAATTTTTCTCTTCTGGCTCCCAGGCAAGTTAGAGTTCTCCCTATATGCTCTAGATTACATTTAAGGCCTTACTTAAACCTTGGATTGTTGTGATCTATTATAAAAGGTCATAAAGATAGGGTCTATATGTGCTACTCTATCTCCTTATTCTTTAGGCTCACATCTAAGCCTAATTGGTTTTATGGGAGCTGCTACAAGATGTGTAGCCATGCCATTCCATGTCATTATTTAGACCTTGGCTCTAGCATTTTTTTGTGCCCTTGACTTACATTCATAATGTATCATCCCAACACCTTTCTAATATTTACTTTCTATGTGATATTGACATAGATTTTTGAGCATTAGTTGACATCATGCATGCCATGATAAGACACACAAGTGGGAAAATGGGGATAATCACACTAAAATTGGTCTAACAACCCACATTTATAATAAGAGAATTATGGAAACCTTTCCTTGCCACATCATCATATGAATCATTTTCTTCCCCATTACTACCCATAGTTTTGATATTCAAGGTTTTCTATATCGTACCTTGAGGGTCCTACATTAGCCTATCATGTGCTTTACTTTTGTGCGTCATGGAATTCATTTATCACCTAGAATTATCAATATTGAAGGTGGAGGCATCATAGATCTTAAAAACTCACTCACATGCCATAGAAGAGGGTAGTAACATGTGTTATGTCCCTAAAAAAATATCTCACATAAAGATGTTAATGTGTACACACTATACCCAAGGAAATTATTTTCATTGTGCCCCTCCACTTTTGTAGTTAGTGCACTACAATCCAACATGTGCATCATGTGATTTATTACTAAAAATTATTACAAAAATTATTCCATCGATGGAACTTGTGCCTCTATCACTAGGTAGAATTTTATTTCTATGGTCCCAACAACCTTAGTGCTTAATGCTTAATCTAGTTATTTTCTTAGTTTGATGAATGTCGTCATATATATGGCACAACGAATCAACACAAGAAAGACTCTTAAAAACCTTTGGGAATGATGAATTTGGTGAAGTGCATATGAGATCTTTAAAATAAATGTTTTAAACCTAACATCATATGCATTAATGTTATCCCTTGGTTGTTTAATATCATTGAGTATGATGATGCTCTATTTTTCAAATTATGGGATGTAAAATTATTTGAGGAATGAATCCTTTAGGAAATCATGGTTCACAATGGGTAAGGTAGGGTCCAAATTATTATCCTAGGTATGTGTGTGATCTAGCAATGTGGTGGAAATTTGGCTAGCCTTATGATCATGCAAAGTAATTGCCTTCACACACCAAATGAGTTCACACTTTTGAATGTGATATGAAGTGTTCTCAAACCCATGATACTCATGTAAGATTAGAGTCATTCCATAGTAGATATGAGGGGTACACACATGAAAAAATGGTGCCTATGTGGATTTTAATACTAGTGCACTAATTGAAGGCACACCTAAGATTTGAATCCCTTTAACTAGTTGTATGGCCCCACCAACTATTTCCATTGGTTATACCATGACTCCTCTAGCCACTTAGATCACTTGTTGGGCCACCAACAATTATCCAACTTCTAATGCTCTACCTTAGGTTGCACTAATCAGTTGGGGGCCTATAACCCCTCATGTAAGTGACATACTATGTACTTTATGGTATTTATGTAATGCACTATCTATATACCCTGTTTCTAACTATTTTTTGCTTTTCTACATTTAGAAGATGAAAGAAACTATGATAATGGTCAGGGGTTTGTATGTACCTAGATGAAGTTTGCACACCATATCCAGATGATTGAAGGAGCTCCTCTTTGGCTATGGAGGATGACACCTATAGAGAGAAAGAGACTAAAATAAGGAAAATGTTAGATAGGTATATGGTGGACTACCAAGCAAAGCTCAGTCCTAGAAGTGCAAATACTTCCTTGAGGGATGACAGTCCACTAGTTGATAAAAAGAATGTTGCTAGAAAGAGAAATGATGAAAGACTGAACAAAAGAAATAGAGATAATGTGTACCTATATTTTGCTATTGATCTACCATAGTCACCGATGTCAGTGGTACTGCTAGCATTGATTAGTCAAGGTTGCTGACGTCAGTTATTCTGCCAATGTCGGTAGTGGAAATGGTCAATGGCGGTCAGGGCAATGGCCTTGGACAGGCTCTGGATAGGGTTGTGGTTGACAGAGGGGTCTGGATGGTCTATCTAAGAGTTTGGAGGTCTGTGAAAGATTACAGGGAAGTCAATAGAGTCTTAAGAGGGACAAGGGGTAGAGGATAGGTTGTCAAAAGGGGTAAGGATATGGAGGAGACCTCTCAGCCTCTTCGAGAAGAAAGTTAGGTTCGGTGTGGTCTATAGTACTTAGAAGTAGCAAATAGAGACTGATTACAAATACATTCTAAGTTACTGGAATGAAATAAAATAAGAATACTTAGCTCTTAGTTGCTGAAGGAGTGTATAAGACTTGTTGCTGATGTGGCTGATGTAGAAGACTTCTTGCAATGTTTCAATCAGGGGTGGAGTGACTGATGCAGAGTTCTTGTAGCTTGTGATGCTTGGTGTGCATTTGAGAGAGAGAGAGAGAGAGGCTAAATTTTAGGAGCAAGAGAATTAGCATTCAGGTCTGTGATTAGTTTTTAGTTCAGTCTGCGAGTTGGTTTTAAGCAACCAACGTCGGCGATCCCGTCGGCATTGGCCGATGGGTAACCGACGTTAATGGCTAGAAGACGGGTAAAAAGGCTATTTTAGCCTTTTGCCCATTCCTCCATCTATCGAGTTCAGTGGTCATTGTTAAATGGTCAAAGGTGGGTTTAATAGGCGTGAGGATTAGTGAGAGAGTTGGAATGATTAGTCATAGGGTGATAAATGAGGGTATCCAAGGGTGAGGTATCAAGGGTGGTGTCAAAGGTGATGTGTCCATGGTGAGGTGTCAAGGGAGGTGTTATTAATTTAAAATAGGTATTTTATTTTAAATTAATAAGTGTGTGGGTTAGGAATGTTTAAAAGTGGACCAAGGGGACCAAGGGGGAGTCGACCAAGGGGTAGACACAATTTTGGTGTCTACATACCCATTATTTTAATGGGTGGATATGGAACTAAATTATATAATGGAATCCCTTCTCCCAGTTGCGTAATTAATCCTCTTATGTTTCCTACATCTAAAATTTCCTAATATTCTTATTCTAATTTAGAGTTAGTGCATGAGCATACACATTAGGTTTAGGGAAACTAGGTAATTTTTTGGTACATTCCTTGTATCAATCCCCATCTTGTGATACTTCAACATCTTCTTCTAAGTCCCACTCTTATTCATTGGTGCTCATTTCTTATTCACTTGAGCATAAATTATTTACAAGATAATCCTCCCCATTCCCTTCCTATAATCTATAGTTCCTTATGGCATCTCTTAAGTCAGACTCCCTCCTCTTTCTAGGATCCATCTCGACCATTACCCTCTTTTGACTCTAATCATATCTACATCTTATGATCTCATGATCATTTGGTCCTTTTATGCTGAAATTATCCCTGTTATCTTTTAAGATTCGTGCCACTTCTCCCTTGACCTTATGATTAGCCAAAAATACTCATTGTTTATTTTTGAACCCCACATACTATCATAACAACAAACTATAACTCATCCAAGTAATAGAACTAAAATTTTGCAGAACAACCTAGTTTAAATTATCTATCACAAGATCATTAGTGTAATTTCAATCTTTAACATTTCCCAAATCAAATCATGCACCATAATATCATACAAGGGGACCTTTTACACTAACCCAAGGCATAGAGAAGGGAAAACAGGGTAGGTTTGGGTTAGTTTCATGTAACAGAAGTAGGTGGGAGCATGAATTGGCATACTTTCATAGACATGCACAAGTTGTTATGTCATGTTTAACCTTAACATAGATGTGTTCACACCATATTAATCTCAATAACTATCAATAACACATGATTCAATATGTAAAAAACAACCCTAACTAAGGTAATAGTACCATTCAAAAATTTAGACAACCATATAGTCAATAACACAAATTTATTTATAATCACCTACAATAGATATGTTCATGCTTTACAAGGTACTCATGGTTCTCACAATCCCTTGAATCTTACTATTATCATTTCTATAGCTATTCCAAGTTACTAATTGTTGTCTCAAATTTTTGTTAGGGGGACAAATTGGTGACTTTGAATCAATAGCATGGAAGCTAAGTCATTACATTAGTCAATATTATAAGATAAAGTTCCTCTCTTATTATCAGGTTGATCTACCTTTATTGAAATCTAAAAAGGGGAAAACAAGGAAAAAACTATTCATAGCTATTTACAATAAAAATGGTTTCTATATTGAGGGTTTTGTACTTTTAACCTAAAAATACATAAAGGAGATACAAAGGAAATAAGGGGAAGAAGGGAATAATAGAAAGAATGGAAGAATAGAGAAAGGAAAGGAATAAAGGAGAACAAGGTTATCATAGTAAGTTAAACATAGAAACTACCATGATAACCTTAGGAAAAATGAAAGACAACTAAGGGTAACTAAATTTAGAAACTTACCAAAATATCCCAAGAAGGGGAAAACATTGTGTGCATGAAATCTCTCATTCACTGGGTGGTAAAGACATAATTACATCCTTAAGACTATAAAACATATAGTGAGACAATGTTATAATATTGATTGCAAACCAAAGACAACCATCCCATATTAACCCATAAAATATAATTAAAATATTTATTAAATCCCATCAATATTTCACATTAAAAAAAATAACACAAGAAGATTTTAAAAGAAATACTTAATGTGAAATTCCCATTTTTTGAAAATTTGGTGGTGATGATGAAAAAAATTTGAAAGTAAAGATATAGATAGACATGAATCATACATAAAGTTATAACTCATGAAGAAATCCTGAACATAGTTTATAAAATCTATCTATTCTAATCTTTATTGAGTCAAAATATAATCTCATCCTTCAAAAATTCTTACAGATTTTCACTGCCAAAAATTTCCCTCTGTAATGAGCCTTACATTCATATTTATAGTGTGGAGAGGTGGTTATGGTGCATAACCACCTTTTTTTGTAATTTAGAATTTGTAAAAATGTGTTTACAAAAATGCACCACTTAAGTGGTGTAAAAGTACATTGGTGTAGTTACACCACGTGCAATAGTGAAATTAAAATTTACAAAATTGGCATAGTACATTTGCATGACTTATATTTGTGAGTTTACACTTACATAATTTACAACTAGAAATTTTAAAACAAGATTCAACATTTTAGTGAAAAGACCATAAACATTTGATAGAGCCTATTTTCCTTCACATTAAGTGTGTGAGAATGTCCACCCAAAGTGATCTTTATTGTCTTTTGTTTTTTTATATTTTGATTGCATGAATGAGATACTAATATCATCATCCACTTTGTATTTCTCCAAGACTGTGAAACACCTAGATGCCTAAGAATATGTCGATTATATGTAGAAGCACTATCTCTCAAGATCAACATAATATTCATGTGTCTTGTCCCTATTTGACCAAATGTCTCAATAAAATTGATTTAATTTACTTATTCATCGGCCATTTACATGGTACAAACTAGGAGAATGCTCATGAAGGTTATATATTCAAATTTACACTTATCAATTGCATTTGCTTCTTCAATGTTGTGCTTGTTTTATGTCTTATGACCTTATTGAACTCTACCTCTGTGTCTATACATTATCCATACATATTTCACCTATAATTTTTCATCTATACACTTCTACATAAAACTTGTAAGAAAATAATTTAATGAAATTCCATGCCTAATCACCATTACTGGCAATCCATAATTTTGCATGTGCAAATTCATTATGGTGACTTTTCTAAATCACTTGACGAATTTCAATTTCTCATTTAATTACCATTTTTGATTTTGGCTTCCTTTTTGATCAATCACTTTGTAGCTATAACATGAACCCTCCTATAAAGTGTAAATGAGCCAAAATATGATTTCATAAATTCCCATCTTTTGATTTTAAAATCCCACTTTATCACTTTATATTTTTATCTCAGGATAAAATCAAGAATAATATAATTTTCTAATTTCATTTTGTTTCCTCTCTGGACACTGTCATATGATGAAAATTCTAGCAAATAAAATTATAAATTAACAAATCAAGAATACTTTTCTCTTAATTTTTTTTATCTTCCCCAAGTTCATACCTTTCTCTCTTGATCCAAAGAAATTAAAAATAATTATATCACTTTTTGTTATCTTCTTTAACTTATTTATCCATACAATATTCATATAGGTAGATGAAAACTTTATTTTTATTGGCTCCCTTTGGGTGTAAGACTTAATTTCTACTCGAAGAAAAGTCAAAAATAAAATTTTAAATTGATAGAATTTCACTTCATGTAGGTCATATAGCTTTCACTCTCCTATGCAAGTTATACATCTGGATGTATGGTTTAGCTTTTGATAGATACAAACAAAAGAAAATTTATTTTTTAAAATCTTGTATTATTCCTTGGCATCATATGACCTATTGTCTAGGAAAAATAATTTGAAAATTTACTATTGAAAATTTAAATATTTATCTTCCACTTGGATAGGGCACATTTTATTCTTTGGAGTGTTTTGTAGATACAAGACAAAATAAAACTACTCATTTATGGTCTTCATATTTCTTTTTTCATTCTTATTTCATGGAATACACTTGTATGACCTCTTCTTGGTTAAAAAATAAATGCTTATTTGGAAATTTCTCTCTTTTTTCTGGGTGCTCTTGCACAACCTTTTTCTAGTTGAAGAAGAAATTAAAATAACTTCATTTTAATTCACTTGTTTCCCTTCCATGATATTGAAATAAATTATGGTAGATGATAACTAAAACATAAATGAAAAATAAATTTTTAATTTTCTAAACTTGCTAGAGTTGAGCATGCAGGTTGAAAAGATTTTAATTTGCAATGGAAATTTGCACCATTGAAAAATGTAATTATTATGTGGAAGTTTACATTTACACGACTCTTGGAAATATAATTTGCATTTGCATGATTTGGGGAAACATGATTTGCATTTGCATGACTTGTGAAAATATGATTTGGAATTAAACGGAAAAGAAAAAATCAAAAAGATTTTAGAATTTACATGAAGTTTTAAATTGATTTTGCAATTTGCACATAAACCCAAAAAAATTTGCAATTTTCATGAAAACTCAAAACAAATTTATAATTTGTGAGAAAACCCAAAATAAATTTTCAAATTGCATAGAAGCTGAAAAAGATTTTACAAATTACACGGAAGCTGAAAATGATTTTGCAAATTGCACATAAGCTAAAAAGGATTTTGCAAATTTCATGGAAGCTGATTTTTTTTTGTAAATTGCATGAAAACTGAAAACAAATTTATAATTTGCACAAAACATAAAATTGATTTTTTAGTTTTCACCAAGAAAAAAAAGGAAATTGTAATTTGCATAACTTTTGAAAAAGTAATGTGTGTTTGCACAACTTATAAAAAGATAAACAGATTTTGTAATTTATGGGAAATATTAATGACTTTTTTCACAGAAGGCTCAAATGCATTTTAGAATAGTTTGAAGTAAAAAAGAGTGAGTTGGCTGTGAATTTTTAATTAATTAATTAAAAATTTTGAATTTTTCAAAATTTTGATGGTTTTTAGCTCAATTCAATTTTTTTTAGCCATTTAGCAAAAAATGAATTTCCACCAATTTTTATCCATGTTCAAAAATTGTGACAATAGCTGGCTCCCACTAGGATATTAAATTATAAGGAATGAAAAGAACATAGATTCTTTGGTTTTGTAGCCTAAAATTTTATCTATTGGGTAATGGAGTCTTTAGCAACAAATTTGATAGATTTGAAAAAATATTTGATCTTCAATAAAAAGGGATGGGTCCTCAATCCATTGAAGTGTTGTCACATGTCAAAAGATAGTGTATGTGAGGATGAGGTAGTCAACCTAATAGGTTCTTTCATATATCCAAAAAGGATAGTGTATGCAAAGAAATTTTAGTTATGTGTTTTTACACAAACTAAAATGTGAAGAGATAAGTGTCTTTCTTTCAAATACTCAAAAGTGATGAACCTTGTGGCTTGCCTTACAAAATTTAACAAATTTATTTTTTGCCACTAAAAAAATTATTCCCCAACTTTGCAATGTCAACATTTTAAAGTTCTAAAAATAAGTAGATCTTAATATGTAACTCAAGCCTTGTCCATTAGGATACAGAGTCAATGTTATATTCTACAAAAAAATTACCATTCATATTATGAAAACTTCTATGTCTCACATTTTCATATCTTGATCCAACCAACTTACATCCAATTTACCCATCTCAATCATATGATAAATAAACATGCGCTACTAGGCCAGATCACCTATTCTAAAAATTTATACATTGACCACCTATTTACTGAAGATATTCATGAAAAAATTATCCATTCTCTCATCTTAGCAAATAATGTGATTGCCCATGATATTTCCCAGGTAGAGATCACTACTACAAATATGTGTAGGCAAAAAGACTAAAACATAGAGGAGTGGAAATAGATAGACTATTGCATTTATTGAAAACTACACACACACCAAAATATAAATGGGAAAAAGAAACTAGATAATATTGTGAAATCAAAACTATTTATAGGGAGATGATGAAAATGAGAAGATTATACAAAACCATTCACTGGCTGGGAGAAGTACCTACCATTTTGAGACAATGGATTTGACTTATGAACTCTAAACACATTTAGCAGTATCTGAATTGGAGAAAAGTGTGTCACATATTTTTGTTGGAACCATAATATGATTATCTTGTATAATTGAAGTGTTGATATTCTTTTCTAAATATCTTACCATAATAGAAATGAATTCATCATTGAATGAGTTATCATCATCATCAATTTTCTTTGCCTTGATAATTTCTATTTAACTTGTAATGATTATTGTGTATCATTCATTTTGTTCTGTATTGATGTCTTTCTTAACCTCAACCTTGGCATGATTATGATTTTCAATTTGTAGTCTTAATTGCTTTGGATTCAAATCCTGTAGAGAATTATTCTATGGTAGACCCTAAAAATGAAATACCTGAGGAATATTCATTCTTGACTATTGAGTCTTTCATTATGATAGAGAAAGGATCATTTGCTTTTATGAAAATTGGTTCAACAATATCTTCTCTTTTAGAAAGTATAACATCATACTTTGTATTATTACTCCTTTCTGATTGTGGTTTTATAATTTATTTTTTAGATAACCCATTTTCTCCTAGGACCATGGGGTTTAAGCAATCTATAAAAATAGGTAAATCTTTTTCCTTTTCACCAAAAAGGAAGCCAAATTATTCATCTATTCTTTGATCAATCATTACTTTTTCTAACTATTCACCTTATTTTATAATTATGAAATTGAAACAATCATATGTGACATGTATCACTTTCTCTTTTTCTCTATTATAGTTCTAACATGTTTGATCAATAACTTGCCTTTGAACTCTCTATTTTGAATATTGTAGACTCTTGATTGTATCAAGTTTTACTATTTATTAATTATCATTGGTAATAGGTGTAGCATATTTTGAAACCTCTTTCTTCAACATCCTAGATATGATCAAATTATCTTCAATCTTGATGGAATTTTTTTGTGTAGCCACCAAGTCATTTACCTTGTTCATCATCAAGATGAACTTGATTTATGGGTGAAGAGAACCAATGAAAATGTAGAGTTAATTATTGAGACTTATTTAATTTACTTGAGGGATCAGTCTACAAAATTTATTAAAATATGCTACAAACTCTCTCATCAGATCATCATCTTGATTTTGTATTTGGAAGAAGTCTAACAGAAGTTCACACATGTTCATAATTTATTTTAATCTATCCAAGAACCTATTATTAAAAGAGTTCTAATATATAACACATCGATCTTCTAAGTGTCATAACCACTTAGCAGTAGGTTCAATAAAATTTTAACAAAAATTCTCACAGTAAAATACTCATACATAACTCCCAAAATGCTATAATACATTGTGAAGGCCTAGATATGTTTATCTACATCTTGATAATTTTATCTAGAGAACTTCAATAATATATTCCTTGAGCTAGATGGGAACTCATTGTAATGGGCCAAAGATAATGCCCTAAATTTTTTTCCCCATAGGACACAGGGAACATTGTGGTTGGGGTGGACTAATGCCATTTTTATAATCAAGAAGGTACAGGCACTAGATAATTTTTCTTAATGGAGTCACCAAACTCCATTCCAAGGGAGGTTCTTTGAAATGTTTGAAAACCATGTGCATTAAGCACCTTGATCCCTAGTGGAGTTACCAAAGACTGTTGGATAAAAATTTGTCAGGGGGACAAATTAGTGACTTTAAGTTAGTAGTGTGGGAATTGAGTCATTACATTAGTCAACAATGCAAGATAAAGTTCCTCTCCTATTAGCAAGCAAAGATAACTTTATTGAAATCTAAAATTAAAAAACAAGGAAAAACTATTCACAATTATTTATAGTAAAAATGGTTTTTATATTGAGGGTTTTGTACTTTTAACCTAAAAATACATAAAAGAGATAGAAAAGAAATGATGGGAAAGAAGGGAATAATAGATAAATGAAAGGAATAAGGGAGAATAAGGTTATTATAGTCATTTAAACACAAAATCTACCATGATAACAATGGGAAAAATAAAAGACAACTCTGGGTAGCTAAATGTAAAAACTTACCAAAATAGTCCAAGAAGGAGAAAACACTATGTGCATGAAATATTTCTCATTCAATGGGTGGTAAAGACATAATCACATCCTTAAGAGTGCAAAACATACATTGAGACAATTTTATAATACTCATAGTAGACCGAAGAAAACTATCTCATATTTACCCATGAAAGACATTTAAAATATTGATTAAACACCATTGAGATATCAATTTCATAGAAATAACACAATAAGATTCTAAAATAAATAGTTAAAGTGAAATTCTCATTTTTAAAAAAATTGGTAGTGATTATGAAAACAATTTGAAAGTAAAGATACATATATAGATGAATCATATGTGAATTTATAACTCACAAATAAGTCTTGAACATAAAGTTTACAAAATCTCCTTGTTCTAATCTTTATTGAGTCAAAAATACAATCTCATCCTTTAAAAGTTTTTATAGAGTTTCACTTCCAAAAAATTCTCTTTACAATGAACCTCACACTCATAATTATATCATGGGTAGGTGGTTATGGTGCATAATCACCTTTTTTACATTTTAGAAGTTGTAAAAATGAGTTTACAAAAATACACCACTTAGGTGGTGTAAAAATGTGTTGGTGCAGTTGCACCATGTGTAAAAGTGAAATTACAATTTACAAAGTTGACACGGTACATTTTCATGACTTACATTTGTGAGTTTTCACTTACAAAATTTACAACTAGAAATTGTCAACATTTTTATGAAAAGACCATTTTTTTTTTGAAAAAGCCTATTTGCTTTCACTTTCAGTGTGTGAGAATGTCCACCAAAAGTGATCTTCATTTTCTTTCATTTTTATAAATTTTGATTGCACAAACAAGATACTAATATCATTATCCATTATGTATTTCTTCAAGACTGTACACCACCTAGATGCTCAAGAACATGTAGATGGTATGTAGAGGTGGTATCTCTCAAGCTCAACATATTATTCACATGTCTTGTCCCCATTTGACCAAATGTCTCAATAAAATTGATTCAATTTACTTATCCATTGGCCCATTTACATGGTACAAACTAATAAAATGCTCAAAAAGGTTTTAGATTTGGATTTACACTTGTTAATTGTATTTGCATCTTCAATGTTGTGCTTGTTTTATGTCTCTCAACCTTATTGAACTCTGCCTCTGTATTATCTTTATATCTTTCACCTATAGTTTTTGATTTTTCCACTTCTACATAAACATTTTGACAAAATAACTCAATGAAATTTTGTGCCTAATTGCCACTACTACCAATCCATAATTTTACTTGTGATAATTCATTTTTGTGCCATTTCAACACCACCTCATGAATTTCAATTTCTTTCTCAATTACCATTTTTGATTTTGACTTCCTTTTTGATCAATCACTTTGTAGCTATAGCATGAACCTTCCTAGTAATTGTAATTGAGATGAAATGTGATTTCATAAATTCCTATCTTTTGATTTTAAAATCCCACTTTCTCACTTTATATTTTTATCTCAAGACAAAAGTAAGAATAATATAATTTACCAATTTTGTTTTTGTTTCCTCCCTCGATGCTATTGTATAACATAAATTCTAGCAAAGAAAAATTATAAATTTATTGATCAAGAATAATTTTTTCTTAATATTTTTTATCTTCCCTAAGTTCATACCTTTCTTTCTTACTCCAAATAAATTAAAATAATTTTATCACTTTTTTTATTCAACTTATTTGGCCATACAATTTTCATACATGTATATGAAAACTTTGAAAAATAAAAAAAATATTTTCACCAGCTCCCCTTGGACGTATGGATAGCCGTACAATGGTCTAATGGATAAATTTTTACTTGAATAAAATTCAATTTTTTTTAAATTGATAGAATTTCACTTCATGTAGGTCATACAACTTTCACTCTCCTAAGTAAGTAATATAGCTGGCTGTATGGTTCAACTTTTGGCAGATACAAATAAAAAAAAATTGATTTTTAAAAATCTTGTATTCCTCCTTAGCATTGTATGGCCCGTTGGCTAAAATTTTTGTTTGAAAATATATTGTTAAAAATTTAAATCTTTATCTTCCACTTGGACTGGGCATATTTTCTTTTTTATAGTGTTTCATGGATACAAGACAATACAAAACTGCTCATTTATGGTCTTCAAATTTCCATTTTCATTATTCTTTTACTAAATGCACTTGTATAACCTCTTCTTGATTAAAAAATAAATTATTATTTGAAAATTTATCTCTTTTTTTTGGGTGCTCTTACACGGCCTTTTTATGTATGAAGAAGAAATTAAAATAACTTATTTTCTATTCACTTGTTTCCTTTCCATAATCTTGAATATATTTCTTTTGGTAGATGATGGCTACAACACAAATGAAAATTCAATTTTTAATTTGCTAAAATTGTTAGAGTTGAACATATAGGTTGAAAATATTTTAATTTTAAATGATAATTTGTACCATTGAACAATGTAATTGCAACGTATAAGTTTACATTTACACGACTCTTAGAAATATAATTTGCATTTGCATGATTTGGGGAAGCATGACTTGTAAAAAGATAATTTAGAATTGCATGGAAAGGGAAAAATCCAAAATATTTTGAAATTTACACGAAGTTTTAAATTGATTTTGTAATTTGCATAGAAACCTGAAACAAATTTGCAATTTTCATGAAAATCCAAAACAAATTTGAAATTTACACAAAAAGCCAAAATATATTTGCAAATTGCATGGAAGCTGAAAAATAATTTTGAAATTACAAAAAATTTGAAAAGGTTTTTAAAAATTACATGAATAATGAAAACAAATTTACAATTTGCATGGAACATAAAATTGATTTTGAAATTTTCACTGAGCAGAAAAAGGAAATTGCAATTTGCATAACTTTTAGAAAAGCAATGTGTGTTTGCACAACTTATAAAAAGTTAAATGGATTTTTCAAATTGTAGGAAATGTTAACATCTTTATTGCATGGGAGGCTTGAATACATTTTAAAATAGTTTGAGGTTAAAAAAAGTGATTTGGCTGTGAATTTTTAATTAATTAAATAATTTTAATTTTTCAAAGTTTTGATGGTTTCTATCATAGTTCAAAAGAATTTAACCATTTAGCAAAATTTGAATTTCCATCAATTTTCACCTTTTTTTAAAAACCATGACAACACTGATATTGTTCTATATAATAAAACATAATGTCTTCTTAATTCTTTGAAGGACTTATAGAAACAATAGTAACAACAACTCCTTATAGATGAACCAACTATATAATCAACTAACTCTTCCAACCATTTTCATCTTCTTGTCATCTACCTTTTATAAGCTCCTAATATTTTTTCCACCACCTACAACTTCCTTAAATTTATTATGCTATTCTACCCACTAAGTAGTTAATATGGGTACTACTTGATGCCATCTACAATTGTCTTATGTCATCACTTCAAAATTGTCTATCAATATTTACCATCAGACTTAACTCCCACTATTTTTCCCCCATGATCTATACTATAGTTACTAGGCCTAGGTGGTTGCATGTATAAATCCTAATATTTTATTATTTAGCACATGTGAATACATTTCCTAGCAGTGTGTGCATGTCATGCTGGAAGTCTATTTTTGGTGACACACATGTTATTAGTTTGGATTTACATATCATCTTCAAATATTAATACTAATTTATCTCCACTGTAGCATTCTTTCATGATTTAATATTTAAGGACTTATACAATTTTTTGAGGTCAACAACTTGTCTCAATCAGAGTCCCTTTGAGAAACAAATCTTGATAATAGTACATAAGTATAGATGAAACTCAATAGGTAGTCTAGTATAATATGAATATCCCAACCTTTATCTTTATAAATGAATGTAACAACTAGGATATAATAATGTTCTTTCAGTAATGCTTAACTTTTGAATCTAGTATAGAGATGTTTCTCTAGTAAATTCAAAGCTTTACTTTTGTAACCTCAATAAATGAATCATGAATCAATATTTTTATCTTAGATGTACTCACTCACTCATGTACTTATAAACTTCTCAAATTGAAATTAGGATCCTATTAGTGCACAACTAGGGGTCAAATAAACCCAAAATAAAAAAATTAATAGGAGTGTAATAGTTTAATCCTAGTTATACTAATACATAAATGGTATGCTCCTAGTTAGAATTGAAGCGTACTGTTATGCTTCTAATCAAACCTAGGAATATAGTATAGAGGGAAGAGAGTGAAATCAAAGGAAGAGAGAGAGAGAGAGAGAGAGAGAGAGAGAGAGAGAGAGAGAGAGAGAGAGAGAGAGAGAGAGAGAGAGAGAGAGAGAGAGAGAGAGAGAGAGAGAGAGAGAGAGAGAGAGAGAGAGAGAGAGAGAGAGAGAGAAGAGAGAGGAGAGAGAGAGAGAGAGAGAGAGAGAGAGAGAAGCCATGAGAAAACATAGAATAATTGAAAGTCACAAAGAGAAACATAAAATTAAAATTATCAAAAGTGTTGCAAGTCAAGAAAATATAGGGAAAATATGCTAATAAGAGCTTAATTTGAACCAATTATCAATAAGAACATAAAAAATACTAACACCATAAAAAATAACTACTCATGTACCAAAATTATGTGTTTACATAACACTCCACTTTGATGTGTACACATGTTTACATTTCAAAATAAAATCAATAATGTGGATACATATATTTATCTAGTGAAATCACTACACATTTATAGTTTTCAAAGTTAACATCTACATAATAGTGAGATAAAATTCAAAATCAAAGATAGATCATTCAACCTCCATAGTAGAAGGGCTAGGAGAATTTTGGAACTAACATCTATGCCCATGTGTCTAGTAAATTTTTGCCCCTATAAACATATGAAAAGCATATAAAATTAAATGTGTTTATATAAATCCATAATTAAGGAACTAATAAAATCAAGGAAATAAAATGAGGATAGTAAAAAATACAATTGATTGTGATGAAAATCAATTTTTTTTTGTGAAATCCATGTCTCAATTTTTTTGTCACCTCTAAGTATGTATGTGCCTTGTTGACTATAAGAAGTGAAATATGTTATGTACCACCATGTGATTACTTCCATATATGGGATAAATTATAGTATGACATGTAATAAATTTTTATTAGTGTATCATCATGTGATTGTATATAGAATAATAAAGGAAACTTCTGACTTACTGATGTTTAGAAATGAGCTTTGCTAGGGGTTTTTTCATGACCAACTTGATTTTTTTGATAGCTTTCTTGGTTACTCTACATAATAATTATATAGGAAAATATAAGTTTTATATGCATTTATTATTATTGATGTGCTTCCCTTTGGGTGGGATAGCATTATTTAGTGGCTTCCACACTCTCGATTGTAACTATTATTACAGGTGGTGAGAAGAATAGAACCCAAGTGAGTTAAGAATTTTTTATCGAAGGTGTATGATGAGGTAGTCCTTCTAACCTTTCCTCTCATCTTGAGGTATGTTTGAAACTAGATGTCATTGATAATGTATGTAAATGCTATGATAATTTTTCTCTTATTGCATATTTTGTTGGATATATACCCTATGGAAGACTCTCTTAGCAACTCATTTCTTCACCAGTGAGAGCCATTAGGCATCCATGCCACTGGGGTTCAAAATATTACCAAAGGTTTTTTTTTTTTTTTTTTTTTGTGTTCAAAGATCCATATAAATTTCAAGCCCTCTTAGCCAAATCAAGCTACTAGTTTCTCAAGAAAATGCTTTTTATTTTATTACACTAGACCTAAGAATTCAAAGTCATTGACCACACCTCCCTTAGGGTGTTGGTTTGGATTGAACTTAAAAAATTAATAGTCCCACTATGGATGTTTCTTGACCAAATTTTCAATCCCATTGGGTGAGTATTATTTCATGAACCCAAGTTATATTCCTCATGCCTATTGTTCAGTCTAAGATATCATTATCCCAGATGCACCTATTAGATTAAGTGTACTGAGTGAGGTCAAGGAAAAATTAGGGGACTTTCATACTCTCATTTTAGGATTGTTGTTTATAAAATCTAGGGCACGAGCTATAGGTATTGGGATCCATTAAATTTCATTCTTGGAATAGATATCTAAGAGATGTAATGCTACCATTAGTGTCCAATTCATGTTTTTTCACTTAACACATAGCTTCTTCTTGACCAACTAAACTAGTTGCAATGAATTTACCATTCAATCCCTAATTTTATTCACTTAAAAATTTACAAATAAAGGGGAAAATATCACTTAATAATATGAAAAACATTAAAAGAGAAGGAAGGTAAGGAAAAAAATGAAAATATTTGGGTTAAAAAATAACATTGATGTTTGATAACTGAGGACATTCCCAACTACAGTTTTACCAATGTATGTCAAGTTTCATAAAATCTCAGGATTTAATCACATAGGTAAGGGAGTTAAGGGGAATAGCGAATGTTTAATCTAGAAATCATTTTATAAATCAACATACATGGGACTTGTTGCTAAACACACATAGATATATGAAAGTTTAAAGAAAGATAAATAATTGAAGTAACAAATGATAATAAATTAAAGATCAATATAATAAATGCATAAACCTAAAAAAAACACAAGCTTTAGATCCTTAACACTAATATATTCAATGAATTAGATAATTTGGAAGACATTCATGAAAATGAAAATCCTATGAGAAAAACCATAAAAAATTATATTAATCTCTCAATTGTTCAATTGTAAAAGTGTCAACCCCAGTAAAAGAGCTGTATAACAGCATATATAGAAGAAATATGAGACCCACCTCCTAATAGGTTGAGATCCCACTCCTGGACATCATGGAACAAATTAGTTACAGAAATCATTGACTATAAAACATCCTAAAATAGACAAAATAAATAAGAGAGGGGATGGTGACATGTTGGTGCAAAATTAACCTATGCCCACAAAGTGAACCAACTTTAGATTGGTAGTGGCCCATTTCCTAATTAATTCTAAACACCCTAATGAACTATCAACAGTTGATTTATGAGGTTATAATCTCAGTCAAGCTTATTTAGGTTGATATGTGGTTCTTGGAAGATCATTTTTACTTGGGTCAACAACATAATATATACCTTGAGAGGAGCCTCTAATGAGACTTTCACTTTGTTAAACTAGGCAATGTTCACTGTAGATTAGGTGGTGAGATATAAGTTAGCTTTAGATCCATAATTTTTGTATCTTTCCACATTTATCCTCATATCCTCATTAAAATGTGCCAACTGGACCCCAAATTCATCTCACCCAAGCAAAGTGCCATCTAGGTGAAAGAGAATAATGATGATAACTTCCTTAAAGTAAGCAAGGATTTGGTCCATGATCTTCTCAAAGGGCTTGATGGTATCTTGGGCATTAATTAACCAATATTTAATAGAGGTTATCATCCTTCCTTTGAAAGTTTGATATAAATTTAACTCCATGAGGGGCATTGAATTTAGCTCAGGGAACATCCCCTTATGAATGATGGTAGTTATCTTCTTTCACTTGTTGTCCATGTGAATTATTCTATCTAAATAGGTTACATATCTTTGATTTTAGAGAGAGATTTAATCACTTCACCAAGGGATGTTAATAACTATGTATGCATTGCCTCTACTTTTCCAATTAGGCTTGCAATAAATGTACTCCTCACTTGGGATTCATGAGTCCTAACCTACTCCTTAAAATCCTCCATCAAATTTTTGGAGAGATAATTAGTGGCATGAAGCACTGATACTAAGTCTTTGGATACCTTATCTTATCTACTTGGATTCTTCACTTTTGTGAGGGATAATATATCTTGTTTGGTCCTCCACACCATAGGGTTCCCTTCTTTAGGAAAGGTCTATGTGATAACTCTTTTCATCTTTCCTTAATCTTAATCAAATTGTAATTAGATGTCAAGATCTCAATGGTAGATCATCTATGGTCTCTATACACTTGAATATTCAATGGGTCTAATCCATACATACCTAGATGAGGTTCCCAAGGTATGGAAGATGATACAAGAGGGGTGGTGGCAATTGAAGTGGAAGGCAAAGGAAAGGATGGAGGAAAGAATTGAGGGGCATTGGAAATATTGTCATTGATGTCAAAGGTTTAGCATTATTGGTGATAAAGGCCCCATTACATTTAATATTGTTTGTAATAAATATATCTTGGCTAATATAAGTTAATATTTATTTAATATTAACGAATATATTTTTCGTTGCATATGAGACAAAATAAGGGCCCATGGAGAAGTCAAAGAGCCACGGGATAAAGACAAAAGAAGGATGGGACGCATTTTCCCATGAAGAGTCATTTTGGGGAATACCAAGAGTCACCAAGTGAAGACAAAAGAGTAAGGGTGAATTTATCATGAAGGGACACTTTAAAGAATACGAAAAGTCACCAAAGATAAGGACAAAAGTGGGAAAAATGTTTTTGGTCATGAAGGGTCACCACATGAATTTTCAAATGCTTGGATATGAAGGGTCATCCAAGATTGGTGCCATTTTCCATGAGGATTGAAAGGTCACAAAGGGGGAAGGCCAAAGGTCATTGGGAAAGCTATAAATAAAGGCTTGAGTAGCCATTTGTAATGTGGAAGTGAGAGGTTGATTTGATATTGTAATATCTAGCTTAGAAGAACAATTGTGAGAGATGAATATGATTTGTATTTGTTATATCTAGCTTAGAAGAGCAAAGGTGAGAGAGAGGAAGGAGATGGTGTATTGATCTATCATTTGTTGAGATAACAACATTGAGAGATAGGTGTGTGGTATACACAAAGGGGTTGGTGCTCCTGTGGGTTGGTGCTCATGAATTGTTGTTGGGTTAGTGCTCGGAAAAAGGGTTGGTTCTCTTGTGGGTTAGTGCTCACGAATTGTTTCTGGGTTGGTGCTCATCAAAGGGGTTGGTGCTCCTATGGGTTGGTGCTCATGAATAGGTGTTGGGTTGGTGCTTGACAAAGGGGTTTGAAGCTCTTATGGGTTGGTGCTCACGAATTGTAGCTGAGGTTTGTACTTGGAAAAGGGGTATGGTGCTCCTATGGGGTTGTTCTCATGAATATATTTGAGATTGATTCTTCATGGTTTTTCCCACATTGTGTTTCTACGTTATATCTGGTGTCTCTCTCTGTCTTGTGTGATGTTTATTGTTTGAATTTTATTGCATATCTTAAATGTTTGTTTAAGTGGAATTTGATAAAGGGAAAGTTTTATAAGATATATAATATAATGATTCACCCCCCCTCTCAGTATATTCTATGCTTAACAATTGGTATCAGAGTAGGTTCCTTTTTGAAAAGTTTTACAGCTTGAAGATAGATCAGGAAAGCATGATGGTTGGGTCATAGGAAGGATTTTCTACAAATAAAGAACCTTTGTTTGATGGGATGAATTATGCTTTTTGGAGCATGAGAATGAAGGTTTATTTGATGTCCCTTGGATTCAACAAATGGAAATTAGTGGTGGAGGAATATGAAGAGCCACAGACATCTACAATTACTCTATTAGAAAAGAAGGCAAGTGAATGTAATGCTAAACCTTTAAATGCTATTTTATGTGGTTTATGTGAATCTGAATTTGTTAAAGTTATGTAATGTAAATCTTCTCATGAAACTTGGGTAAAACTTGAGAATATTTACAAAGGTGATGGAAAGGTTCGGCAAGCTAAGTTTCAGACTTTTAGAAGGCAGTTTGAAAGTTTGAAGATGGAAGAAGAAGAAGATATAACAAGTTATCTTTTGCAGGTTGATCAAGTTGTAAATTAGATTCAAGGTCTTAAAGAAACATTGGATGAGTCAACGGTGGTGCAAAAGGTTTTGAGATCTCTACCAATGAGATATGATGCAAAGGTTTAAACAATTGAGGAGATGAAGAATTTAGCCAAGCTAAAGATGGATGAGCATCATGGTATTCTCACGGCATATGAGATGCGGACAGAAAAAGATAAACCCTCAAAGAGAGAACTAGATTTAAAGACATCAAAGAAGGAGAAAGCTAAGATTCTAGAATCAAGTGATAGTTCCATTGATTATGAGGATGACAACGAAGCACTTTTCATTCACAGGCCGAAAAGAGGAATAGGTAAATATCAAGGAAAATTACCTTTTAAATGTTTTAATTGTGGAAAGATTGGACATTTTTTAGCTAGATGCCCAGATAAGGTTAATGATGAAGAAGAAGAAAAGCCTACATACAAGAAGAATTTCAAAGGCAAATCTAAGAAGGGATTTGAGAAGAAGATCCTGTATTCTAAAGATCCTAGCTCAGGTGAAGATAGTGGAGTCAGCGATTTAGAAGAAGAAGAGATTCTATTCATGGCCATACATAATCAAGAAGAAGAGGAAGAAGCTAAAGTAGATATGGAAGGATAAGTCAATTGTGCCCTAGAAGAGTTAGAATCTATTCAGAAGAAGAATCAAAGGTTAAAGCTCCAGATCGAGAAAAATGAACAAGAGTCAAAGGAAATGATTGAAGATTTACAAGCACACTTTGAAGAAGCCAAGAAGAATGAAGAAGATCTCATAGCACAGTTGGAAATAGCAAGAAAATATTGTGAAAGGTATGTTATTAAAATTGCCTCTTTAAAAGAAGATATTTAGAAAGTAGTCAATGATAAAGTAGTTAGTGATTCAAAGTTTGAGGATAGCACTAACATGTTGAATAAGATATTGGAAAGTCAAAAAGCATATTCAGATAAAATAGAGATCAGATTTGAAAAGAAAAAGAGCTATGCTGAAGCTCTTACACTAGAGGAAACAAAAAGGGGAAAAGTGAAGAATACAGAGGACATTCCAAATAGAGAAGGCTAGAAAGAACAAAGCTATAAAAGGCAATCAGGTCAGAGATATACAGATAGGTCCTATTTTTATGGTTACTATTTTTATTGTAATGGATATGGTCACAAGAAATTAGAATGTAGAAAAAGAGCTAACAATTTCAGAAATAAGAAGAAGGAAAGTCAAGTAGAGTCAAGCAGAAGCCACAACTCTTTTGCTCCTCTATCAAGCTTTGATGAAGAGACCATAGTATGCTACAAGTGCAATAACTACAGACACATAGCTTGGTATTATAGAAGCATGTTCAAGTCAGTCAAGAAGGATCAGAGGTTCAAATCTCCATTCATCAAGAAGAAGAATTAGAGTGTCAAAGATCCATTCATCAGGAAGAAGGTTCAGACATGTACATGGCAGAAGAAACAACATGAAGATTCTATGATGGTGTAGACAACTCTGCATGTGAGAGGTAAAGATTAGCCATGGTTAAATAATAGTGGATGTTTAAGGCATATGATAGGAGATAAAAGTAAATTCATATCTCTAAAGAAGATCAATGGTGGTACAGTGAGGTTCAGAGATAAAACCATTGCCATGATAGCTGGAAAAGGTACTTTGAGTTTGGATTATGGTAGAACTAAGACTAAAAATATTTTGTATGTAAAAGGTCTTAAGCATAATCTATTGAGTGTTAGTCAAATTTGTGATCAAGGATACACATTAAGGTTTCATGCTAGAGTTTGTGAGATTAGAAGAAAAGATTAAAATGAGTTGATTGTAGATGCTCAAAGGACAGGGAAAAATGTGTATGTATTGTCAGATATCTTCTCAAAGGCACGATCAAAGGATACATTCAAAGATCAGCAAGAGGAGTTGGGAGTAATTTCTATTACTTCCTACCATTGATGTTTAGCATCAAGTGAGGGGGAGCTAAGTGTTAGCTCCAGGTAGGCCCTTTGCCATTGATGTCAAAGGGGGAGAATAACAGGTAAAGGTACAGGTGCAAAAATAGGTACAGGGAATAGGTACAGGTAGAGGTGCAAAAAATAGGTATAGGTTGCTACAGTAAGGGGGAGTTACTGTATGATGGTATGTGTAGGTGACAAGATGTGGCAGTTTCAAGATTGAGGTTGCCATCAATGACAAAGGGGGAGATTGTTGGAAATATTGTCATTGATGTCAAAGGTTTAGCATTATTGGTGATAAAGGCCCCATTGTATTTAATGTTGTTTGTAATAAATATATCTTGGGTAATATGAGTTAATATTATTTAATATTAACGAATATATTTTTGGTTGCATATGAGACAAAATAAGGGTCCATGGAGAAGTCGAAGAGCCATGAGATAAAGACAAAAGAAGGATGGGACGCATTTTCCCATGAAGAGTCATTTTGGGGAATACCAAGAGTCAGCAAGTGAAGACAAAAGAGTAAGGCCAAATTTCTCATGAAGGGACACTTTAAAGAATACGAAAAAGTCACCAAAGATAAGGACAAAAGTGGGAAAGACGTTTTTGGTCATGAAGGGTCACCACATGACTTTTCAAATGCTTGGATATGAAGGGTCATCCAAGATTGGTGCCATTTTCCATGAGGATTGAAAGGTCACAAGGGGGGAAGGCCAAAGGTCATTTGGAAAGCTATAAATAAAGGCTTGAGTAGCCATTTGTAATGTGGAAGTGAGAGGTTGATTTGATATTGTAATATCTAGCTTAGAAGAGCAATTGTGAGAGATGAATATGATTTGTATTTGTTATATCTAGCTTAGAAGAGCAAAGGTGACAAAGAGGAAGGAGATGTTGTATTGATATATCATTTTTTGAGATAGCAACATTGAGAGATAGGTGTGTGGTATACACAAAGGGGTTGGTGCTCTTGTGGGTTGGTGCTCACGAATTGTTGTTGGGTTGGTGCTCGACAAAGGGGTTGGTGCTCCTGTGGGTTGGTGCTCATGAATAGGTGCTAGGTTGGTGCTTGGAAAAGGGGTTTAAAGCTCTTGTGGGTTGGTGCTCATGAATTATAGCTGAGGTTTGTACTTGGCAAAGGGGTATGGTGTTCCTGTGGGGTTGTTCGCATGAATATATTTGAGATTGATTCTCTATGGTTTTTCCCACATTATATTTGGTGTCTCTCTCTATCTTGTGTGATGTTTATTGTTTGAGTTTTATTGCATATCTTGAATGTTTGTTTAAGGGGAATTTGATAAAGGGAAAGTTTTATAAGATATATAATATACTGATTCACCCCCCTCTCAGTATATTCTGTGCTTAACAAGGGGGAATAAGGAAGGGGATAGAAGATGGAGGGGAAGTGGAAATAAAGATCAAGGGGGTGAAATAGGGTAAAAGGGAGGAATAATAGAGGAGGAAGCCCATATGAACACATGATACCACCGTTGGTCTAGGATCATGGATACCTAAGGGCCAATGGCACCTCAGAGCCAAGTATTCAGAGTAAACAAGGATATTGGCTAGTTAAATCCAAATCCTTGGGGAGCTTAGGTGATTGATAGAGGGGTCTAAGAAGAAGTCATAGATTATATGAGAGGAGGAAAAAGATATTGGGGAAAATCCATTATTTACTATTTCTTTGATCTCTTTATCAGGTCTATCTATGATCTAGTTCTTGAGGAAGGAGTAGTGGAAGTATCTAACTTATGGGGGCTGAGTGAGTATTATCAAGCCTAATGAATTGGTGGAAGCCATGGGAGATATGAAAATTTGAGAATTGGAATTAATGGGAGCCAAAGGAGTGGTTGGAATACTTGGAGAGGCCACTACTGTAGAGTGAATTACACTTATTGGGGTCATTAAGATTGTAAGAACACTAGGAATTTAAGCTCTACTAGGGGAAAAAATAGACTATGGGCCTAGGTTAAGGGTCATGGAGAGAATATACCATGTTATTGGAGTATATAGGGCCACAATTTGGATGTGGGATGAGCTAAGGGGACCTGGTCACTGAGGGTGCCAAGGAAGGCTAAAACTAAAGGAGCATAAGGGAATTAATCACTTGGGATCACCTAAGTAAAGGGAGGCATAAAGGGGTAAGATATGTTGAGATGGAGAAACTTAAAGGAATTATGAAGGGTTACATGGGAATCCCAATAGTTGGCGTGGATGTTCCTAGGATAGCCATCAATTGGTCCCTAGTTGGGTTGGACTCAGGACTTTTATCATAATGAAGAGCATGGGTGACTTGGGGTTGGCTTACATAGGGTGGTGGAACATATGCAGTAGATATCAAGGTTGTTGGAGTGATATAGATTGGGAATACCTATATGATATAATTATAAAGTCTCCTTGTGGTCTATAGGACCTCAATGGTTGACTAAATGGGTGCTTACTATGGAGGAATAAGTATCTCATCAAGAATTGGTTGAAAAAGAGCCTAAGCCTTTAGGTGATGAACATATTAATTATATGTGACCACCTAAATGTCATTATTAGTGTTTATGTGGAACATATCATTAGGTTGGTCTTCATGATGATAAATAATGTTGAGCTTTGCCAGGTTCTTACCCACATGGACTCATATTGTGCCATTAGGTTCCCATATTCTATTATCCATTTTGCTAAGTTATAAGAGTCCTTGTGCTAGGCCATAGATTATAACATATGCATATTTTGATTTTTTTGTGCCATAATCATAGGTAATGGTGGATATGGCTTATGTTTCTAGCCAAAATAGTGACCAACTACACCATGGATGATTTGGTAGGTGATCTCATGTTCTGCTAGTGGTTCAGGACTTTGTATGGTAACAAGAGAGGAGCCCTTTGAATTCCTTTCACTTTGAATATGGTACTATACTTATATTACTAGTAGGCACTTATGAGATATAGGGAATCCCATATCTCATCTAAGATCCTTAGCATGTGCCTCTCATTGATCTTATGATACACAATTGGGTATAAATACTCACATATGTACCAAATGTGGTTCTATAAGTTATGGATGTATATTTTATAGAAAACTACATGCACCACAAATATTTTTGGCACCCATTGAGGAAATGTTGATCATTAGAAGTCTAAGGTAGAATAAATGGTATTTTATATTATGATATCATATATAAATTGTACCTTATGTGAACCCCATTCACATGTCTAGTGAGGTTGATTGTGATTAGGTTACCCAAATCTAAGACTTCCTCTCCCTTCATGATGACACTAAGAAGGGGAATCTAACTCATGTTGACATACACTATATTAATTACCCCATAAAAGTGTCTAAGAAAAAGCATGCCCATGTGTATACCTTTCTTAAAGGTTTTGATTATGTATGAATCAAGATTCTCTTTATCGACCTAGTGGTCATAGTCCTCAGCCTAATCCTTGAGGACCTCATAGATTTTGTAGGTCTTTATCCAAGCATCCATGAATTCCTTTTCATTTATCATGGTTTATTATATGAGTTTATAATATTACTTGATTTCAACCCCAAATATATCTATGATTTTGATCCTAGCATTCAATGACCTCACAATATCTTAATTACACTGAGAAAAAAATAAGAGGTTGTCAAATAGGTATGCACAAAGGAAAAATTTAGGTTTAACCATAGTTGTGTGTAGTCCTGATGCTATGATAGAGATAAACTCATCTATATATTTTATATCATCATCCTTGGTCTCATCATCTATTTCTAGCCTCTAAATATCCTTGATGGTTTTAAAGATCTAATTATAGTGCTTGAATCGAATGATTCCTTACAGGAAAGTAGTGTCTTAGAACTCTATTAATAGTCTAGTATTTGAGAATGAAGTAGACATTGCTATAATATGTGAGATTAATGTGAAAAATTCCTTAGCATAGGGTATTTTCAAAGATTTGGGAGTATATTTGATGTAAATAGATCAAAATTATTTGAGCTCATAAATAATAGATGATCCATAAACTCCACTGATAAACTCAAAGTGAAGTTCAAAATACGAATACTAAATTTCTCAAAACTTATCAAATTATTGAAAAAACTCAAAAGAACTTGAAAAATGTTTTGGCAAAAATGTTCTCGGTTGTTTGGTTGGATTGGAATGATCAAAAGAATTGTTACTTCCATTTACCAATTAAACTGGGTTTTATTTTTTACATCAAATGTCATAAATTGTCAAAATTTAATCTTTACATGATTTCATAATTAAAAAATCAGAAAACTAAATTAAAACATGCAAGCAAATGACAAATTACCATCCGACATTGATAATGGAGTTCGACATATTTTGCCTACATCTCTGGGTCTGCCCAATAGTGAGGACCATTTCTATTAAATTTGTGCAACAAATGGATTATAAATTATTGAAATGCTACACAACTTCCCTCAGGTCTGATCTCTGTCCAAGAATTCCACCTTCGCTGATAAACTCAAGCTCGGTCACATGGAATCCTTCCTCAGTCTTCAATCCCTTTCTTAAATTGCTTTGGTCCTTCATTCAATTTATTTTTATATCCAAATAATAATAATAACATTCTCTTTTTAATTACAAAACATAATTAAAAAGGCTTATTTACTGTGTACAAGGTCAGATATTCGAGAAAATTCCATTTGGTAGCTATCTCCAAGCTTCCATCTAGCTCTTTGCCTCTTAAAAATAAAACACAGTCAAAAATCCATGTCAATACAAGTAAAAATTACACCCTTTTATACCATTTCAACCACCGTGGCTGAAGTGGTTAAGACCTTAGCCTTTTAGGCACCAGGTCTCAAGTTCCAAACCCTCTTCCTCCATTCTAGGTGCCTAGGGAAGTGGGCAAGGGCATCCTTCCTCTTTTGGCATGCTTTGACTAAGGGATTAGTCCCACATTTGCTGGGAGAGTTTGTTTTGCATGCTTAAAATAGTAAACTTGCTAAAGTTTTCAAACACCTAGCATTTGGGTGCCAACTTTGGCCGCCACCTAGCTAGTCAAATGCCTAGGAATGAGATGCATGTTTAGTGGAGTGTTTGGTGGGTGGCGTGGAGGTTTGGCACCTTTAAACATTTGAAAATGTCAAATATCATGTGCAAAAATAAAACACTTAACAGATTTTTTTGCCCCCTATTTATTTTCCATGTGTTAAATGGAGATAGGCGCCATCAATACCGAACTCTGTTATCAATTTCATATGGTAATTTGTCATGATTGCATGTTTTATTTTCAAGTATTCTAATTTTTAATTAATTAAGAGCTCATGCAATATTTGAAAAATTGATAATTTACGACATTTAATTTTTTAAAATAAAATCCAATTTTATTGGTGAATGGAATATATCAGTGTTTTTGACAATTCTAATCTAATTCGATAACCGAGAATACTTTTCCAAACAATTTGCAAGTTCTTTTGAGTATTTTCAAGAATTTATTTATTTTGAGAAATTCAGAATCCGTACATTTAAAACTTCACTTTGAGTTTTTTAGTGGTGTTTACGGATCAATAGATAGTGGTAAAGATGATCTTGATGGGACCTTATAGGGATTTGAGGTATACTCTAGAGTAATGAATTTGGTGATATTACATCATGTGAATTAAGATCTTAGTTGATTCTATGATTATAAGTTAGTAGTTTTCTAATTTAGAATTAATTCAAGATTTCAAAAATAAGCACCATTTAGATTTAATCGATGGTGATGGGACTCCTCAAGCTATCAGATTGTGATCTTCCCTTGGATGAGTTAATAGATGCTAGGAGTGTGGGGATCACAACCTATATATCCCTCATAGAATTATGAATTATTTTGGGGATATCCATGTCTCACTCTAAGATTAGTGATCTTGGTGATTACTATACTAATTAGATGCGATGGTGAGCATTGGGTCTTGATAGCTCCGTGTACTTGAGTTAACAGCCTAGATGTACCATGTACATGTGGAATTTTAATAATTGGATCAAGTGTCATGATATGTATTATGTTCTAACACTCCCAAAGAATTATAATACCTTCTACCACATGAGTGTATGGAAGTACATGTGGCTCCTTTCTAATGGCTCAAAGTTACAGGGCTCTAATAAATTTGATGCCATATAATTGATAGGAAACACATGGCATATCTTCATTAGATCAGGATATAATAGCTATAACACTATGTGACTAGAAATAAACATCTGGTATCTTCTCATTAATTTTGGATCCTAAGATATGATAGATCTAATGTCATGAGATTCATAGGAAACACATGGCATCCCCTCATTATCTCAAGATCTTAGGATCTGATAGCTTTGATGTCATGAGACTAGTAGGAAACACATGGTTTCTCCTCAATAGCTCAAGATCCTAGGGATATGACAACTCTAAAATCATGAGATTGGTAGGAAACATATGTCATATCCTCATTAGCTTAGGCTCATAAAATTTAACAAATTTTATTCTATAGTAATAAAAGGAAACATGTGGACTCTCCTCATTGGCTTTGTCTCCTAGGATTTGATAAATCTAATGTTACAGGACTAATAAGAAACATGTGGCGTCTCCTCATTGCCTCAGGATCTTAGGATTTGATAGATATGATACCATGAGACTATAAATAAATGTGTGGTGTCTCTTGATTGGCTTAGGATCTTAGGCTTTAATCTTTTTGATATCATGGAATTGGAAAGAAACACATGGCATCTCTTCATTGGCTCAACCTCTCAGACTTTGATAGCTCTAACACTGTGGGATTGGTAGGAAACAAGTGGCATATACTTATTAGCTTATGATATAATAGATTTAATGGCATGGAACTAGAAGGAAACATGTGGTGTCTCCTCATAGGGATATAACAACTTTGACATCTCCAAATTGGTAGGAAATATGTGGCATTTCCTCATTGGCTCATACTCTCAGGTTTTGATAGCTCTGACATTGCATGACTTGTGAAACACTAAAAAAAATGTCATAAAAAGTGCCCCATAAGAAAAGAGATGCTTACTTGTCAATGTAAAGGCTTTCATGAGAATGCCAATTTGGACTTTGGGACTGAGGCTCTGAGATTGAGACTCCAACAAAAGTATTGCATAGGGAAATTTATTACAAAAAGACACTTATCACCCTAAAAATGACTAGGTATTTAAAATATCCTTTTAAAATTTTAACATGATAATTGTTGCTTACACATAAAGAGTTAAAATAGGTTATTAAACATAACATATAAATGATGGTGATATCACATAATGTTTTATTAATTGAGATTAAGTAGAGATTAGAATTTTTGCACAAATAATGATCAATTAGGGCTCAACATGGGTGTTTATTTTTTTAAATTTTCACAATACATAGGTCCCCTTTTATTATGCAAAAAGGGATGAGTTGGTCACAAAAAATGGTTAATATGTAGGTAAAACACTAATAGTGTTAAGAACCCAAACCATGGACCTCCATTATTGAACCATTAGATAAGTGGCAAAAACTTCTTTCAACATAACAAAAGGATATATAAGCACTTTAGTTTAATTAGCACATGACATATTGAGATCCAATTCCTTCAAGAGATTATTTTACATTGAGAGTGATTTATTTCCATTATTTTATATCTCTTAAACTCATGATCAAGTTTAGAGGTGCCTTAAGTTTCAAGACTCCTAAAAAGGTATTTAATCATTTACATAAATTGTCTAAGGAAGAGAAGGCTCATGCATTATTTAGCTACTAGTGAAGAATCTATATCCCCATCAATGATACCTTTGGTCCCATTCTAGGCCTTGTTCCATTTTTAGCCAGGATAAAAAACCTATGATGGAGAGTGCCTAAATCAACCTTTCTTAAGAAGAGATTTTGATATTTTCTTGACCTTAATACTTCTTTTTATTCTAGTGTTTTATTTATTTATGATCCATGAGGGTTGGGGACCAATGTAGCTACAATGATTGATACATTGAGTTCTTCATCACTAAAGGGAATAAGTTTCTTATTTAATGATTTACTAGTGACTTATTTATGTTATTTTACATGTTATGATGATATATTTCTAGAAATAAATCCTTTATTAATGCATATTCTCCATTTTGAATCAATGGCCTCCTTTATTACTAGTTGTTTTCAAAGGAATTGCCCCATTTGTTAGATTATTTACTAATGGAGACCAAATTTTTGTTTTCTCTTTATTAAAATGTATCTTTTATGCATGGATCAATTTTGAAAGGATTAAATATGAGGATATAGGGACCAATGCTTGGATTTAGTCTTACCACTTTGTAATTGGTTGTCTAATTTATCATATCATGGTAATGGGATCTCACTTCTAGGGTCAAGAGGCTATTACTGGGTTAGTGACAAAAGGTGCAAACACAAAGAAGGCAAAGAAAAAAATCAAACTAAAATAAAACTATGATAATATTTACATTACCATCCTTTAATTAGAGGGATACCATGAGATCACAATAGATGGCACAATCCAGTAGTAATTCAAGAAATGTCCATTCATAGGTAGCAAGATATCATTTCCCTAGAGATCCTTTAGTCTAAAAGAATTTTGTCCAAGTAACTCAAAAAATTGATAAGGACCACCCCATAGTGGGTCCATCTTGGAATTCTTCCATTTCTTCTCATGGGCTTTATCCCATAAAAGGATAAGGTTTGATATGTGAAAATATTTCACCTTCACCTTCTTGTCAAACCATCTCTTTAAAATATGTTGATTTCTACTAAAGTTTATCAAGGATATTTCTCATCCATCTTCCTTTTGGATAATGTCCAATTGTAGACACTAATTTATGATTATATATCACCTCAATCTTGTACACTTGGAAAAATTAGACCTTATTTATTCCTCTTAGTTCTATGTCATTCTCACTTTTACAAGTCTTGCATCTACTCTAATTTGTGCCCCTTGTCATATATATCTAAGTCTGAACAATCTTATGTTGATGACCCAGGTATTTTATCATCCCTAAAATGCTTATGATGCACTTATCTTCCATCTCTACAAGTTCTAAACTTGTAGCTACTTTCTTGCTCCTTGGATACTAATGTTCATAGACACTATCATCAATATTAATGTCATTACCTGACACAAGTGTCCAATTCCCTAAAGTCATATATTTTAAAAATGAACAGTATCATAATGGTCAGACTAAGTGATTTAATGTAAGTTATTACTCTAAAGGGATTTGATAAAAATACAAGATCAACCCTCATTCATTCCTAACCCACAAAACCTAACAAAAGTTAAAAAAGACCAAGGCAATTTATTGAAATCACTCTAACAATAATTCAATTGAAAAAATATTCCCTATTTATACTCTAGTCATAGGTATAAAACATCTATAGGTATGAAGTAATAAAGGAGCAGCCCAAGAGGCCAATTTGCCAAGTTACAAGTTAGGTCACTATTATACTTGATTTCCACATATTGCATGATTCACACATAATCTAAAATGTATGGAAGAAATACATGATTCTAAAGCCCTCTTATAGAGTACTAGATATGTAGGTATCACCCTTTGATAGTGGGTTCTTTGGGGTTAGCTTGATACTATGTACCTGCTAACCCATTTTTCTCCAAGGTCATTATGAAGATAGAGAACTGAGGTTTTGCCATTTCACAAGAAGTGATAATCCATGACCTAGACTTGAATGCATTGGAATGAATTAAAAGTAAAACCCAAAAATATCCAAGTGGTTGAATCCTATTCTAATAGGTATTCTATACATGACACTTGCATCAAACCCTAATAGTAGTGTCAACACAACCATCCTAGGCTAATGTTCATATTTATAAAGCTATAAATGTCAAATTTAGAATATAATAACGATTCAAGAATATCTTTATATCCTAATTTCTACTTGTTCTAGATACATAACTAAAATAACATTATAATAATATAATTACATCACTTCTTTGTCTTTTTTATATCTAGCATAGTTGTACTTATATATTAAGACCATCTCAGCATAATAAATTTAGTGTATGCTTATATATGAGTTTAGCATTTAATTGGCCTACTATAGATCTGATTATCACTCTTGTTCTATTTCATTTATATATACCCCTTTAATTCAAATACAAAGTTAATGATAAGATCACCTTAGATTAACATTTTAGGGCTAGAAATTTGGTGAACCCAATCTTTGAACATCAAATCCTAGGATAAATTAGGGTTTTTTTATTTTCACTTAATTACTGTACTTTGTTGAAAATTTTAAAACTATCATTTGTGAATCAATAAAAAATATTATTTCAAAAACCTAATTCTAGATGGATAAAGCAACATTGATTACCCATCTCAATAATAACAAGGGCTTAATGGATGCCTTTTTGTATGTTACAAGAGATGAAATAAGTAAACAAGATAAAACCAAGGTTGCCTCACCTAGTGAAGGGGGATATTTAGAAGGTACTCTAACTAATCCCACAACCATAAATCCACCTACATAAAATGGGGACATAGACTATGTGTTTAAACCTTTGTTCCCTAAAAGTACCATTGCTATATTTATCATGAAATTATCCATTGTTTCAACACAAATACCAATTTAATTGCCTATTAATACTCAAAACATGCTTTCATCCCCTTTGGAAACTAATCAAGTTGATAATCTAAATCTAATTGGGCCTACAATTCAATCACAACTTCAAGTTATAAAGACCTTGGAAGACAACATCATAAGCATTAAACAAAATTATTTAAAATCCCCTCATGCTATAGATTCATAATATGTGTTACATATCCCTTTGGCGCTTGAGATATCTTTGCACCCTTTTCTAACTAGATTTTTTCCACCTAAATTCAGATTTTATGATAGAAAAGGTGATCCTAAAAAACATATTTGAACCTTTTATGAGGCATGCCTTGACTATGCCTCCAATGATAAACTTTTGACCAAATTATTTATAACAAGCCTCAAGGACTATGCTTTTAGGTGGTTCTTTGATTTACCTCTGCAATCTATAAAAGTGTTTAAATCCTCTTATATAATAGTTTATATCACATTTTTACATTAACATTTCCCACAAGGTTTATTATTCTCAAATTACAAAAATCAAACAAGGAATCAATGAAACTATCAATGAATATGTTGTGAGACATAAGATAATGCTATTCAAAATGATCGATCTTATGGTAGATAAAGACTTAGAAGATATATTCAAGAATAGTTTACTTGCTCCTTTACATGATTCTATTGTTTTTAAGAAGTTTAAATCTTTTGACGACTTATTCCATGTTGTATAGGACCATGAAATGAAGCTTGTGTCATTAAATAATCTAAAGTATGTAGCAAACACACCAGTGAGATCTACATCTAGTACCAAATTCACAATTAAACCAAGTTATAAGGTAAAAAATCTCAAGCCTATAAAGGAAACACTCACCATAGTTAAATTTTTTTCACAATAGCCTAATTAAATTGTCTTATCCAATGTTCCAAGGAAATAATTATCTCGTTACCTTAGTCCCCAACTTCATTACTCCCATGGTTACTAAAATGTTAGATTATATCTCTCCCTTATCCTATTGAGGTTGATATGAATCAATGATCTCTACCTAAAGGCTATGATGTGAATGTTTATTGTGATTATAATTAGGGACAAAGACATTCTACAAGTAGATTATTTAATTAAAGCACACGATCCAAGATCTTAATGATGACCAAAAACTTATATTTGAGGATTCTCTAAATTAGGCTTACAACTTAATGATCAACATAAACAAAAAATATTCAATAATCCTTTGCAATATAATTCTATGAAGGAACCAAAAGTGTAAATGGTATATAATGCACATCCTCCTCCCTCACATTATGAGTACCCACTATATGGGATTATTGGTACTTATACATGATATATACCTCTTATGGTTCAGAACCCTTCCATTTCCTTTGATGATAGTGAAATTAAGGATGACGAATATGATATTTTATATTCATTTGAGCATATCTTGATAAACACCCCATATACAGTATTATGATTGATAATGGTGTAAGTGATAATTTTTATACCATGACATTACTTACACACTTGGGTTATACTCATAATGGTTTACACCCCTCTACCAGATTAGTTCAAGCATTTGTTGGGACCTCCCAGAAGGTTCTTGGAAATATAGACTTAATTTTATAGGTTGGTCTCACACATGTGGTCATTACCTTCTCAAATATCCCTTCCACAAGTATCTTTGATATATTATTGTCTATAATGCATGGGTGTGTTAAATACATTCATGTTAATTGGGTAATTATAGTTTCTAAAATTCCATATGATCATCCTCTGGAATAAAAAAATATATACCCAGTCAACTAAATATCAATATTACTAAGGCTAATTCATAACAAAAGGGTAAGAAATAGGAAATCTCCTTTACTAGGTCATCAGTACTTGTGAAACCATTACATTAGAGACATACATTGGCTTCAATGGAATCCCCATATTCTATTACACACCATGTTTAGATATCTAGAGAACCTCAAACTGTACATAATTTATCTATATCCAAGTGAGAAGTAAGCACTCAATGATGGGTTCCAAGAACCCATACTCCTGTTACTCTTAATACTTTTACAGGACTGTTGAGTCCTATTTTACATACATAGAGCATCATTGATACCAAACATATATTACAATGATACATGCTCCTCTATAGCATAAATGGGGTATTACACCAAATTAATAGTGGGGAGATATCTATGAACATCCATTATATGTAATCATAGGATGATCTTTCCTCTTTAAAAAATTCTAAAAATACAAAAAAATAAAAAACATTAAAAAATACAAAAACACTTACGGTACCTACATGTCCTATTATCTCCTTGGCACCTATGTGTTAGTTCCATGTTGATGGATAGAATATTTAGTTACTCCTACATACTCATATGTGTCACACTTATACTTGGGTATGATAGAGGCATACATAGATACATGATACATTCCTATTTTAGATGTTGGTATTTCCCTCTACTCATGTCATATGGACATTGGGGGCATCCACTTCTTTGATCTTGATACACACAAGTTATATGATTTGATGATCACTCTAAATTATCATGTTTGAGCTTATATATGTACTTACACATGCCTTTTATCCATGATTATATCTTACATAGGGTATTTGATATGTTATATACTTGATATGTTTTCTTAATACATTTTGATCTATGGGATAATATGGCATCTTTATGTCAGTTGCTTATGCTTTACTTTATGCACTTAATTGAGTGTCTTGATTTGATTTGATATTAATTATTTGAGCATTTTAATATGCTCCTTTACTTATGATTCTTGTGCCTATGTGTCATATCTTTGACATTTGCATATGTCATGTTTTATTGTATGGACATTTGAATATGTGACCATTTCCTTTATGGACATTTGATTAAGTCATGTCCATTAAATTGTGTGACATTTAAACATGCACTTTATTTGTGGGCTCCTTAGATCATTACCTTTTGACTTGATTTTGCATGTTCTTATATGTGTGCTTGATTTGCTTGTTGAGCTTATACTGCTACTATCTAGACATTGTCATGATATGCATCATGCATCTTAGGCTTACATGTGACCACATTGGTTTCATGTGCCTCAATGATACATTTACCTAGACATATCCCTTCTATATGTTACATGGTTACATTCACATATTATTATTAGCAGGTAACTATGAGCCCCAAAATGCATGTTTGGACATATGTGATAAATAGATATAACATTGGATTATAGTTACATGGTTATTATAATTGTATCATAATCATATTTACTCCAAGATTAGCTTAAGGAAGCTATAAAAACTCTATATTCAAGTCTATATTTTTTTTTCTTGAATGTAAGAGAGGGGTTTGAATTATTGTAATGAATAAATAGTTCACTATTCTAGCGATATTGTTTGATAACCATTGTTCTATGCTTTGATCATTTCAGTAATACATATATTTATCTAAGTTTATTATGGTTTTCATCTATAGGTGTTCATTGAATTGCACAATTGGATGAATATGAACATATTATTTTCATATTTTTGTTAATAATGTTTTGTCTCCTACATAATTAAGCTTATCATATGTAATTATTACAATTTCTTAAGTTAATAATCTACATTTTCTTCATGAAATGATCTATTTATTTAATATATACGTTCTCTCATATTTCATGATTTGATTCACACATATATCCCTATAATTAAAATGTTCTAATGAAACATCAAGAACCTCTGTTAACGGTGGTATGGTGAGTGTGGAATATTATTTGCTAAGGAGATGTTGTGATGGTTTCCCAATCAAAGAGAAGTATAAATTTGGTTAGAATATAATATTTATAAATTAATAGAGGAGGAAGCATGAAGGATAGGATGTACCACGAGAGAAATAGTACAAAAACATATTTATGATGAGACTTATGAAATATTTTGGTGTGAAGTACTTGGACTATTAGCTGCTTGGCTGGCCCAATTAGAATATCACTATTTTTTATTTAGAGCTACAAATTCTATTACATGGATTGAAGAGAAGATAGAGTGGCTACAAAACTTGGACAATAGTTGGACTCATGTAATCAATCAATGGATAATTGTTACGATTGATAGACACATAATTGAGTTCACAGTATAAAGGTATATAATGTTTGAAGTAGAAAATGAGCTATTTATTATGGAGATTAGAGGAAAATGTTTGCAATAACTACCTTTGTTGATCAATATGTTAGCTATAGAAATGGCCATGGTGTCTATTATAGTTAGAATAGAGTAGTCACTTTGGGCACCATGGGGATGTGTGTGACATAAGGGTGAATGGTGAGACAATAAAAAGATAGAGTTTGAACTAGAGTCTAGAATGGTTAGAAAAAATGGAAAAAGACTCTAGAGTTAGAAATAGAGAGATGATAATAGAAATAGTGGAATAAACAAAGTGATACTGATGAAGTTATGAATAGAATAAGGGGTTATAATAGCACATAAGACAAGTAAGAGGAGAGAAGGGAAGAAGAGCTAGGTGATGAGAGGAGTAAGGATCCTGAGCTTAGTATGGATAAAGAACAAGAAGATGAGGACTGATTGAGAGAGGAAGAGGAAGAAAATAATGTATAAGTAGATTAGGGAGTTAAGAGTTTGTATATGTACACAAGAGTATTCCATGGAGGAGAAACATGATTTACATATAATCATAGACATAACAAAAGTGCAAGATCTGAGAAATATGTTGTTGGAGGTACAAATCATTCACCTTAGGAGCAAACATCCCCCAAGCCTATTTTTTTATAACCATAGTAATTAAAATTCAAATTTAGAAGATGAGGATTGACAAGGACCATTCACAAAAGAGATTCATAAAAAAGGTATCAAGACATAAAAATTAGTGCGTCATGAAGTCACATGTATTTTTTTTGAAGAACAAAAGAAGACTATATAAGTATTGGCATTGATAGAGATAGAACCCATAATTCTTGCACAAGTAAGGGATTTCCTCACATAAATCAAGATCTTAGAAGAAGAGGAAGATGATGAAGATATATCTAAGGCTTCTTCATCACCAAAATAAGAAGGGACATAACAGGTGTTGAAATCCCAAGTATTCCCCTTAATTCCACAAAATTTGTAGTTATCAGTTATTTAACAACCAACTATGATACCTATGAAAAACATCAGTATGATAGCCCAGTTAGGAGTCTTTATCAATTTGGCACCCTCTAATGGGTTTTCAGACCCATAATAGTACTTTCTCACCTACATTGTGAAGTGGTAGGCTAAAGTAATTAATTATGATGTAGTAAAGAAGTGCAAACTAATTGGAGCTTTGTGTGGTTATGCATTGGAATTAAAATTATGTAGAAATACTAATCAAGTGGATCTACAATAGGTGAAAGACATACTTATCACATAATTTAAGATCAATATATAATCATCTAAAAGTGGTAATTAGATGCTAAGAGTGTCACTTGAGTTACCTTATCCCTAGGCTTGCCATACACCCATTATAGATCCTTAGACTCACATTCCTAGTCATTTAATAGACCACAGTCACCTACAACCAGTCAAGACATAGTCCTTGAATTTTCACCTCTGACCCTAATCCAAATTTCTTATTATTTTATAAAAAAGGCATTAGTGCCACATTTGGGACATTATAGCCACATGATGTTAGTGCCCCTAATTAAGTGTTATTGTCCTTAGCCCTTGCTCTTCCCAACATATACTTTTTCAAATGTTTTTCCCTCCTTAAGTCAGCCTAAGCATATTTTATTATCCTCACAAGATACATAACTTTATAAATACAAGCCTAATTGACCTCTATTCACTAGATGGAAAATAGATGCAAAATATATTCAAATAAAAGACAAAGTTGGTAAAATCAAGGTATATTATCCTTATTCTACCTTACTTTTTGTATACTACCATATACAATAGATCTAAGTCTAGATTTCAAAAATTCCAAGGCTCAAGCACATTCAAGGCATCCAAGGCCACTCTCATTCTAGCATTCACTTGTACATACATCAAACATCAGGTGGGAGAACTACATTAGACTTGATCCTTCTTCGAAGTATTGGTATGTAAGAAACTCTCTACACAATGGGTGTTGAGGATATTTAGTCCATCCTAATAACACACTCAATTCTTGCTCATATCATACTTACAAAGAGAACTAAGGTTTGCACATAAAATTAACTTTTCTAGGTATAATACATAGCTACAAGCTTTAATCATATAAGAACAAAACATATAGACATAGGTGAAGGTGCTTACTAAAAACATGAACAATCCCATAAAGAGGACATTAGTGCCACATTGAGGACACTGCACAAGATGGTGCTACTATCCAAAATGGAAACTATTATCCAATGAGAAAATAAATATTAGAATCCTATTTATGACACTCAAAACTTCTTAGATCTCAATTTTTAGAAGCCACATCATCTATGACAATATATTTTCAGCTAAGTCTCTATTTAACCCTATTTGTTACTATTTATAGAAAGTTAAACAATGTCAAAATCATTTATAAATTAGTAGGTTAATTATTTCAATTTATTTAAATGATTTAGACATCTCAACCCTTTAACCAACATAGGTAATTACACATGTAAAACCCTAAAATATTAAACCATTTGGTGAACCTAACTTACTTTGAACATTGCATAAAACCCTAGATTGCATTGATTACTATTTTTGTGAAATGAATTCAGGGCTACATACTTCTAAATTTCTAATTTTATTTAGACAAACTATCTAAATAAAATCATTTTTCCATTATGGTTTCAATTTATTTTACATATAATATAAATTGGTACAAATAAACCCTTAGTAACTACACACCCTAACCCTAGACACACTTAGGTTTTGTATCCTTTTTATACATACTCAGATTTTAATTCTAAAAATATCATAATTTGATACAATATTTAAGTTTTGAAAAAAAATTCATAGATTATTATTCTTAAAAAATCTAAAGTATACAAAACTTGTTTTCCTACCTTCAACCTACAATGACAGAATTCAACAATAAATTTGATGAAACTGAAAAGCATCAATTAAAAGACTGTGTCCAAACATAAGGCTTTATAAGATGATTTCATAAAAATTCTTCAAGAATAACTCAAAAAGAACAATAATGGTCAATCTTCAACCCCTTAAGTTAATGATGTTTTTACACCTTCAGTGGGACCCATTTAACCAACTCAGATAGCACAACCAAAACTTGTTATTCGACCATCAATGAAAACTACTCCCCTTGTGGATAGTTCTTCTCCTATAGATGTACAATCCCTTATGGATAAAGTTTTTTCTTTACAATATAAGGTGTTATGTCTTAAGTAAGGAGTATCTAATCCTTCACATGCCTTGGAATCCAACATTCTATTACATACATCATTGGCACATCACATTGTGGCAACTCCTTTTTGTTCGGTTTCATAGTACCTAAGCTCACATTATATGATGGAAAGGGTGACCTAGAGCATCACCTTAGAGCCTTTCACATAGCATGCTTGGACTATGTGTCCAACGATTGTGATGTGGAGACACTATTCATATTGGTGAGGTGTCAAGGAGACTATTCTTGATTGATACTATTTGACATTATTTTTGATGGGCAATATTCTTAAATGGAACTATTATTTATTAGATTAGGTGGCATGGGACAAATTTCTCATGTGAAAAAAAAAAAAAAAGTTAAAAAGAGAATCTAACTATTGGCCAATTTTGGCCCACATTTAAAGCTTTTGCATGGTTTGATGAGTGGACCAATGGCTTGAAATAGGTCTAGAGTTACAAAGAAGAGGATCAAAGAAAGTTCCATGGTGTCTAAACATTCAGGAGCATAGAATAGGTTGTACAAATCTTAGAAGATTTTAGCCAATTTTGGCCCACATTTAAAGCTTTTGCATGGTTTGAGGAGTGGACTAAAGGCTTGAAATAGGTATAGAGTTATAAAGAAGAGGGTCCAAGCAAGTTACATGGTGTTAAAGCATTTGGGAGTATGGAACAGGTTGCACAAATCTTAGGAATCCATCATAACCTTAAAATATTAATCAAAAGATGAATTTGGCAAAGTTTAAGTATTAGAATATCACCAAGATGTCATGAAGAAATCAATGGAGTAGCCTATTTTAGCATTTAATAAATACACCCTATAAAGGCTCACAAGAAAAAAAAATGCATTGCCATAAAGTTTTTCATTCTTGGAATGTACTTTGAAATTTTCATATCTTCATGAGGTTTCTAACTCATGATATAATATTTCAAAGAATGAATTTTATAATGGGATGTTCATGTGGACATCAAAGTAAATCTCAATATTTATCTACTAGGGTTCAAAGATTGATAGTCATGCAAACATCAATGATGGTCACACAAATGTTAAATGATAGATGCATGGATGTAATATTTAAGACATGGAAAATAATTATTGGGGTTTAAAAATCCTAACATAGGCATGTGAACATCAAATATGTTTATGTGAATGTCAAATACAAGTATGAAAATTTCAAATTTGGGTCTTGTGAATTAACCATTTGAGTTTAAATGGTGGGTTTAGGTAAATCAAAGGCCCATGTTGATTCATACATCTTGATCCAATAGTGTGAATTAAAGTCCAAAGGTTAGAGGATCTATAGAAGGATCACGCTGCATTGCACATCATGATCCAATGGTGCACATGAGGTTAAAAGGTCAAGATCTAATAGCAAGGATCTATTAGGCCAATGGGATTAAAGATAAGATGTAGCATTTTTATTGGCCTGAGTAATATTCAAAGGGCAAAGTCGAACCAAAGGGTAATTTTTAACCAAATCAAATAGGTATTGCAAGGTCATCCTATCACCATTAGAACTCAAATAAATTCCATTAATGGGACACGTCAATATAGTTAGGTTAAAGAACATAAAGGGATGCCATTAAAGATAAATGTATAACTCTAGTTCATAGGTTTATATCATGTAAGGTTATTTATGTGACTATGTTCACCATTCTTAAAGGGACTCATGCATATAGTGGATTCTCGATCCTTATAGAGATAAAGTGGTTTTATTTAGACATATTTGGATTAGAAAAAGAGGCTATACAGTCTATAGGTCTACATCAATATGATGAATATAAGAAAACCAATAATTTTAGATTGGTTTTCCATCTATAGAATATACCTATGATTTAGATATGGAAAGAAAGTAGATATGTGATTAATGCAAAGGGTCTCATCTATCCATGTGGCTCTATCATTGATAAAGTAGATACTAACCATCATTCATGGCATCGCTATGTCAGTTTCAAGATTTGAGGATTTGATCCTCATGAGCAATTCAAGTGGGATTAGGATCATAAGGTGGTGAACTAGTGGTTGAAGAAGTAATTAAGAGCATTGATTACACTCAAATAGGCTTTGTCATTATGCATAACAAAACCTTATATTCTAGTGGGATCTCTCATCTAATGAGAGGAGCTCAAAGGTTGTTGAAGCAAATGGAGGTCCATTTGTTGATCAAGGTTAGTTCATTGGAATAAGGCATGGATGCATAAGGAAAATAATCAATGAACTTACACCTCATTCCTTGATCATTGGGACCTTTTCTCCACTCTCCTATGCATTTTTCCCATCTCTCTCTCCCTTTCCACTATATATAGAGGCTTTTGAGCCTAAAAATAGATCCCTTTAATCCCTCCCTTAGGCATGACTAAACTCTACCAAGATGGAGTTTATGACCTCTTGAAATGAATAAAATATTGTATTTAGATTTTGTTATGCTTATCTAGTGTGTTCATGTCAATTGATTTGCATATGTGGTAGAGATTTTATCCCTTGTCAAGTCTTGATCTCACTTAGCTAGTAGTTATTTGGTTATATAGGTTATGTTTAGTGTTTAGATGCCATTTTGGTTAAAGCTAGCATGTGGATACATTAGATGGTTAGTGTCTTGCATTATACCTCTCCACATCTCCCCATAGCTTTTGATCATTTGGTGAACCTCTGCATGAAATACTAATTTATTAAAAATATTTAGAGTCCTAGATCTAGTATTTTTCTTGTTTCATTAGTTTTTTAAGAGTTTAAACATAGTGGATCAACCATCATTTAGGTGTATCACCATTATTAACTTAGGTTCCCTTTTGAAGTTATCTCTCTCTCCCTTTTCCTTGGTCATTAATAGGTCTTAGTAATGGAAATGAGTTAAAGTGATGCATCAAAGGAGTTAGCCTTGTTAAAAATCATAGACGTCTAACCTTGTTATAGGATACCCATAGCCTAGGGTCATTCCCATGTTGGACTAGATTTAGGTAGAGGACCTAAATAGTCATCTACCCAACTAGGGTTTAATCTAGAACTCCAATAGTTATAGGATACTCAGTGGGACCAAGGTCTAAAAAAGTGGGAAGATATTTGTGTGTCTTTCCTTTGATCAACTTTTATAAGTGAGTAAGTTAGCACCAATGGTGACTCTGAATCAAATCTTCTGGTTATGAGTAGACTAGGTATGTCTCATTGAAGATATTAATCATTTATTACATCTCATTTGACCTATAAGGTTAATATGAATAACTATGGTGAATATCCTTATTATCCACCTCCTTAGCAGCAACCCCAATTTGTTCCTCATGATCCATATAATGACTATCCACCCTACCAATATTTCTATCAAAGCTATGAGGAGCCTTGTCAAGTTTCTCATGATCTTTACTATAAAGGGAATGGATTTTACCTTCCTCATGATCCTCACCAAAAATATGAGGACCTATATTAGTCATACATATAAGAGTATTACCCTAATCCTTCTTATGAATAATAATTTCATCATAATACTACTCCTTACTAGCCTTATCACGAGCCATCCATACCAACATTTAAGAAAAATTTGGTAAGCCTTGATAAGCATGTACTATAATTGTGCTAAAAAAAATATTATGGCCAAGATGTCCCTACTCACTAGATCTATTATGTGAGGGAGTCATTGTAATAAGTGAAATAAGAATGGGTACATGTTGAGAGAGAAAATTGGAACAATCTCATAGATGAGATGATGGATGTAGGTGGTTATATTCAAAGTATTGAGAAAAAGCTAAAGGGCCTTAAAGAACTATAGGTCCAACCTTGCCAATCTTATGTGCCTTCATATAAACCACCTTAGCCTTCTTATGTGCCACCCATTCCTCCCTAAGAGACCATTCTAAGTGACCCTTTGAGTATTTGAAGTTATTCATATGTTTCTCAAACCTTTCCTTCCAAGAAATCTATCCAAGAAAGTTGTCAAAGAAAAAAGGAGATTGTTGTGGAACAACCTGATATTGAGGTCTAAGACTCCATTCTTCAAAGGTACTTCAAAGGTCCATGCCAAAATCAAGTGGTGAGGTCATGGGGTAGGCAAAGTGAGACAAATCTAGATTTGAAATCCCAAGTTAAAGGAGGATTTGAACCTATGTAAACCTCTCTCATCCCTCCTCAAGAATCTTCTTGTGTTTCTTATCTTCATAAATCCACTGACCACCTTAAAGAGAAGCTATTCCAGGAGAATATAGTGAGGAAAATTAATGAGTTGGATTTCAAGATAAGGAAAGAGGAGGAAAACCAAAATTAAAAGGGTAAATAAGAGCCTCTATCTTTTCCATCTTGGAACCAAATCATGCAGTCAAGCAAACCCAAAGCTACTTAACCCCATCCTTTCCTCCTTAAGAATCTAGGTCATTTCCATCTTAGAAATCCATCAAAATTAGTATTCAAAATAAGGAGGACATGAATATCAAAGACAAATAGTTGGACAAAGGAGGTGTTACATATATCTCATCTCTCTTTGAGTCATCCTAAAAATATCCTATACCACTCCTTGAAGAGGTAAGCAATGAAATCCATGTTGAAATCATAACTAATAATGATGGATTGTCAGAGTCAAAAGAGGAAATCATTATTGGAATGCCACTTGGCAAGAGAAAACATTTTTTATTCTTTCATAATCTTAAAGAATATGAGTTTTAAGAGAAAGTGATAGTTAGAGATGATTTCCAATGAGAAGAAGTATCATATGTGCATTAGTAGGTTATTTCTTAAGAACATATTGATCACATATCAACTATCTAAAATCAAGAGTTGAAAGAATATATTGTGGTAGCTGATATATGTTAAGTGCAAGTTTATCTTTATTTAGAAGTTATCCATGAAGATAACTCACACAGAAACATTATTGAGGTAGAGAGCATTCTTTCAGAAGAAGACCATTAACAATAGCTGTACCATGATTTCATGAGTGAGATTGATAGACTAAAGATGGTAGACTTGGATGAAGAGATAGTATAACAAGTTGAATCTTCATCTAAGGATTCCATTGATGATTTAGAGCTTCAAGAAGATAATTCTACTCTATGGATGCCCAAGAATAATGAGAAGGTTGGTCTTGATGAGAGATTGGTATGAATGGAAGTCATGGATAAGTTTGAGATATCTCTCATTGAAAAGGATTGAGATACCCTTCAAACTGATCTTATCCAGTTTGATCAAAGTGAAGAAAAAAAGGATGATTGGTAGCTAAAAATGAAGCTCTTTCAAGATCTTGAAGATTTTTTCCAAGTTAAAGATCAAGTTCTTGAGAAGGTGGATAAATATTTTCCCATAGAGGGAAATGACCAACATTGGGCATATTATGTAGAGCTCCTATATGATCTTGAAGAACTTATAGCCAAGAATAAGTTCAACCTTATTGAGGACACCATGGAAACCAAGAAGGTATGTCTTACTGGACCACCATTGGAAGTCATAGTTGAGGAGTCATATGAAAAAGTTGAGACTATCTATATGAACATAGCTAAATTATTTGGAGCTGCTTGGTTCTCATTAAACATCATGCTAAAGAAGTCGATAGATGCAACAAATAAGAAATAGGCATGAAGGCTAAGGGTAAAAGATCTACATGCCTCATTTTATTCCTCATCCCATGATGTAGGAAGGTTTTCAAACTTTCATTTTGATCCAAGAGGAAAGGTACACATAGTTTTAAGCTATATATATTAGGGTAGTTCTTATAGATTCCTCTAAGTGCTATTCTGGCACATATGTTTATTATCCTTATTTTTTTCTAGGTTAGTTTCACTTCAATAAGTGCCTTGGCTACTCTATGTTTTTTACTATTTATTTTGGTCCTCATCTATTTCAAGAGGGGTTAGAACAAGATTAGTAGCTAGTGTTGGATCCAGGTCAATGTGTTGGACCAGAGAAGAGAATCCACACCCAATAATTTGCACTTTATTTGGGATAAATGAAAGGAATGAATTCAAATAAACTAATGATAGCTACATTATTTTATCTCTTATTTATCATTATAAAGTGCAAATTAAGATTGAAAAGGATAAATGGAAGGAATGAATTCAAATAAACTAATGATAGCTACATTATTTTAACTAGAGGAGGATGATGTGGAGACACTATTAACATTGGTAAGGTGATAAGGACACTATTCTTGGTTGCTACTTTTTGACACTATTCTTGATGGGAACTATTCCTAAATGGAATTATTATTGATTGTATTAGGTGGCATGGGACAAATTTCCCATGTGAAAACAAAAAAAAATTAATAAAAAATAGAATCTAACCTCTTTTGGAAGTATATGCAAGTAAAGGAGACAAGATCTACTATTCTAAATTGGCATCTCTTTTTCCATTTATCTTTACAAGAAGGTGGTGCCAAATTTCCTAAAAGAGAGTTTGTCTTTGGTATTAATGACCCCAAGTGAGGTATGGGATGTAATTTTCCTCATCCTCTATCCCACCTACCTTGTATTTACTCATGGTAGAGATAGGTGGCCTAATTTATTTGTAGAAGTGCTTTTTATATATAAGGATGAAAATCCTCTTTATAATTTTATAGTGGCTTGGATGTTTTGAAGAGAGTTGAAGGAAATTTTATTTAGAATTGTATGATTCATATTTGAAATAATATATGTGTGTGAGGTTGAGAATCATATTCATCTGAAAAATGATATTGCCTTTATTCCCTTATGTGTTTGAGTTGATTTGTGAGATTGTTTTATGGCCACATCAAATTGGATTCTTACAAAATTATTTCCAAGCAATCTCAAGGAATATGCCTTATAATGGTTCTATTATTTTCCTAACCAATCAATCATGAAATTTAATCCTTTAGAATATATTTTCCTCACACACTTCTCTATTAACATAACTGATAAGATATCATATGCACAAGTGGCACAACTAAAATAAAGGTCAAATGAACCTATAGATGATTGTCTTATAACACAAGACAATCTTATAAAAATTGACTAGATCCATGGCAGATAGAGAGCTTTAATATATATTCAAATAGATTCTATTACCAACACTTCATGAAGAAATCTTATTCAAAACATTTCCCACATTTAAAGATATGTGCCACATATTTAAGGAAAGAGAGGTTGGGTTCTTAGCAATGGGAAAACTCAAGTATAAAAATGGATCTAATTCAACTATTAAGATTTAAAGATAACCTCTATACAAAGTTAGGGCCATAGAGAAAAAAATAGATCAAAAGAGAATAGTCAACATAGCTTCAAATATTTTTCCTAGATTAGTTTTGTTATCTCCTTAGCATAAAGTATTCACTAATTTAACAGAGTCACTAACATGAGTTCTACAACAACTATTGGAATGCAAGTCATATCTCTCCATCCCATTAAATAGGTTGATATTACATGACCTATTATAAATAGTTATGATTCAAATGCATTTTATGAGTATGATAGGGCACTATGACATACTATAAACAAATGCATTAGCTTGAAGTATAAGATACAAGACCTCATTGAATTAAACATTATTGATGTGACCACACCCATTGAGGCACCAAAACAAAAAATAGAGGTAAATCCGCTTAAGATATTTTTGGATACTTTTCCTAAGAATATAAATAATGAGGTAGGGGAAAATCAAGTGTTCCTTATACATTCCAAGATCATCCACTACTAGCTTCCTATCACATAGTTATAGAGGACACACATCCACTACATAATATTATTGTAATGTATCACACTACAGTGCCACATAAACTGCTTATCACATTTTTAGAGTAGGAGATTGTGGATGATGACATAGATTTACATGCACTTTTCATATGATCATATATAGACCACCATCCTATTCACAATGTCATGGTTGATAATGGGTCAAGCATAAGCATGTGCACAATGACACTCCTATAACACTTGGGATATATAGAGTAGGATATATTCACTAAAAATATAATTATTAGTAGTTTTAGTGGCCACATTCAAATCTCCATCAAGGAAATAGTACTTCCATTCCAAGTGTAACTAGCACACATAGCCACTCAGTTTCTAATAGTACCTAGTGTAGGTGTATTCAACATATTATTGGGTAGGCCATGGTTACAAAAACTGTAAGCCATCTCATCTATAGTAAAATTATGCCTCAAGTATATACATGCTAGCTGGGTGGTTAAGATTTAGGGTGTATCATATGAGTATCCTTTTCCCATCCTATAGGTAGTTCCAACATAGATTCTAGTCATACTTCTAACACTGATACTAGTTAAAGTTTTAGTATCACCACTAGATATTGCATGGCTATCCATTTTATTAGAGTATAAAACTCCTATGCATACATCACAATGTCTAGTAGAATCCTTAGAATAGGCTAGGTCTACTTCTATAGTGTCTACACACACATACTCTCCTTTAAATACTATTACTAGAGAGACCATTGCATTAGAGATATGCCATGGATTTTATAGGACCTTTATATACATAGTTCATAATGAGATAAGATATATTGGGTTCTAGAGGTTCTCAACATAGGGTACCTATATTACCTACAACTTATACATCTACCAGATGGGTCCCCAAATACCCCAACAGTTCATAAGGCATCATATTTAGTTCCAAAACATAATATCATCACTACTTAGTAAGCTTTGGGTTTAGATTATGGGCTCATAGTTTCCCTTTCATACTATGCACATGATCACTATTCCACTCTTTGGCATAGGTCATGGTGATGGTGAGTCTCTTGTGAGACTCATAGGTTAATATAGTTCCTAATCTTGTACATACTTTATTATCAATCTTGATCCTTGTATATAGTTTATTTTTATATGCTTGTACATAGATTATACTAAAAAAACACAAAAATAATATAATATGTCAAAATACAAAAACATTCAAAAATTTCAAAAATTGATTTTTTTAACAGATTGTATGCAGTACTTTGTTTACATTTCTACTATTTTCCAGATATTGCATATTGCTATCTATCCTAATGTAGTTGGTTTTATCATACACATATGCTTTACTTGTTCTTATCAAGTTCTTGTAGATTTTTTATATGACTCAAGTCCAATACATTGATTTAGACCAACCATCATCTACCCATAAGGGTAATTTACATTGATCTAGGTTTATACATCGATACATCTACCCAGTCATGGGCATCTCATACATAGTTATTATAACCATGTTCTATCTTGTATATTATACATTACATTTATGCATTTATTTATCTTTATATTGATCATTTCTCCTCATTGTTTAGATTTTTTGCAGATTATCACTAGTTAGACTCAATATATATGCACCCTAGCATCTACATAGATTTGTAGTACATAGTTATACATGCTTTCATTTATAGTTCCTAGATTAGACTTGATTATGTTCCTTTGATTATTACATCTTTAAGGGCATTCTAATATGCCATTGTTCATTAGATTCTATGCCACTTCTCTATTTGTATGCCTTAGACATATGCTCATGTCTTGTGTGTGTGCTCTTTCATGTTTCTATATGCGAACATTTGAACATGTCCTTCTCTGTGGCTCTATGAAAAATTACTTCTTGTTTCTATATGTGGAGATTAAACATGTCCTTGTATGTTTTCAATATAAAATTTAGTGACATGTGCCCATGTCCCTTGTATCATGGGCCCTTGGCCTACCTTTTACATGCCTCATGTGTTTTTATGTTTGATTTTTTTGTATGATTATACACCATGAAACTTTTATTTGCTTGTTACACACACACACACACACACACACACACACACACACACACACACACACACACACACACACACACACACACACACACACACACACACACACACACACACACACACACACACACACACACACACACACACACACACACACACACACACACACACACACACACACACAATTTTCAATGCTATGAGATACCTCATGCATCTACCTATCCTACTTGGGAGCCTTGATGGACATCAAACTCCATTCTACTTAGGTAGTTACTTATATTTATTGTTGTTATACATTGCTCACATCTATCTTGATACCCTTATCTAATGCTATACTATAAACATCTTATATTTCCTACTATTACTCATATACATTTAGATTTTGATGTTATGTATATACAATATATTGGAATATCATGCTCTAACTAACACATTTTATAGAGCTACTTTTTTAGAGGGTAATTCTTTCATAGATTTCACAATTGCCCTCAAAAGATGGGGAATTTATAGGGGTTATTATATATATTAGGATCCTATTTTTATTTTCACATATACATTTTAACACATAGGCTTAGTTATAGAAATTAGACTTAAGGTAGACACAAAATAGAATAGAGGTTTAACAATCAATTCAGACCACATAAGGATCAGACCAGGTAGTCATTAGCACCCATATTGGGACACTAGCACCATATGGCATTATTATCCACTACAAGGTGCTACTATATAGTAGCCCTAACTTTAGGATAGTTTGGATCATTTAGATTAGTAGACTAGATATTATATATATATATATATATATATATATATATATATATATTTAGTCACATGTTTGGTAGTGATGTTCAGATTTAGCTCAAATTCAATGATTTAAATTCAAATTAATACTAGTTATTCATATTTGGGGACATCATGCATGGCATGATCACTCATACATTTAGTTAAATATATAGATTCATCTATTACATACTTGATTCCAATTTAGTATACTCATATACCAAATTAGGGGCATGTGCATGACACATGGTTTTTATATACTCAGCTTCAAATAGGTTGATCAGATGGAATGAAAAACTCCATGTCATTCTCTATATTATATACACTTGATATCACACTCCAAATTATCACCAGATTCATGCCTTACTCCATATGTAGTTGTTAGAACTCATGAGTGGCCTATAACCACCTAATATACCTGAGTGGTCACAAATTTGAGTGCACAGTTAGATTACTTAGTTAGATATTGTCATCACTATGCATAATATAGTTACAAATGCATATAATTCACACATGGGGAAATGATAGAGTCATGAAATACTTGAGTTATTGAGCCACCTACATGAGAGGGTTCAACACACTTACAGTCTTATCCAAGTTATTCATAGAGATCATGATCAACCAATCAGGGATGGGCAATGATGGAGTCAAAATTAGATTGAGTTCTTGAGCCACCCATATGAGGATGGAGCAAGCCATCATATCATTTCTAGTTATTCAATGATATAATCACTATGCACTTTCACACATGTAGATTGTCACTAGGTTCATGCATTAGTTCACATACCCAATAAGGTGTATTCATTCCTTTCCTCTCCCTTTACTTAGTTATTTCATTTTAGCATAGTATTTTTCTTTTGATTGTCTCTTAAATAAGGACTTATTTTTTCATGTTTCATTACAAGACATCACTTTGGATCATGTTTCACATACACAACCTTGATTCATAAATTCAAACTTAACTACACAAGCTTCACTTCCAAGGTAAGTTCAGGTATGTTTCTTTTTCATTTATACTAGTCATTTTGCTTCATTACATTACTAGCATAAATTGGGGGTAAACATAATCACCTAAAAGTGGTAATTGAATGCTAAGAGTGTCACTTGAGTTACCCTATCCCTAGGCTTTTCATAAAACTATTCTAGATCCTTAGACTTACAATCCCAATCATTCAATAGACCACAATCACCTACATCTAGTCAAGACATAGTCCCTAAACTATCACCTCTAACCCCAATCCAACTTTCTCAATAGTATACCAAATTTTTTTTTGGGACACTATACCCACATGATGCTAGTGTCCCCACCTAGGCACTATTGTCCTTAGCCCTAACTCTTCCCAAAATATACTTTTTCAAATATGTGCACCTCCTTAGGTTAGCCTAAGCATATTTTCTTATCTGCATAAGCTATATAACCCTATAAATATAAGTCTAATTTACCTCTATTCACTATATGGAAAATAAATGCAATTCTATCCAAACAAATGACAAAGTTATGAAAAATCAAGGTGCATTATCCTTATTCTACCATAATTTATGCATACTACCATCTATAGTAGTCCGAAGACCAATTTTCAAGAATTCCAAGGCTCAATCACATTCAAGGCATCTAAGGCTACTTTCATTCTAGAATTCACTTGAACATACATCAAGCACTAGGTGGGAGAGCTATATTGGACTTCATCCCTCTTCAAAGTATTGGTATTTAGGAAACTCTCTACATGATGGGGTGTTGAGGATATCTAGTCCATCCTAGTAACACATTCAATTCTTGATCATATCATACTTGCAAAGAGAACTAGGGTTTATACATCAAATCAAGGTTTACAGGTATAATATACAACTATAAGCTTTGATCATAAATGAACAAAACATACATACATAGTCATAGGTGCTTCCTAAAAATAGGAAAAATCATATAAAGAAGACATTAGCATCACATTGAGGACACTACACATGGATGGAACTACTATCCAAATTCAGAACTATTGTCCAGTGAGAAAATGAATATCATAATCTTATTTACAACACTTAAAATTACTTAGATATAAAGTTTCAAAACCTTGAACATTTGTGATAATCTATTTTTAGCTAAGTCTCTATTTAACCTTATTTATTGTTATTTATAGAAAGTCAAACAAGATCAAAACCATTTACAAATCAGTAGGTTAACTATTTTAATTTATATTTAACTAATTTAGACATCTCAGTCCTTTAACCAAATATAGGTAATTACACATGTAAAACCCTAAAAGGTTAAATTATAATAAATGTTCTAATAAAACTATACAATATTTGAAATAAATCTAATAGGGGAAAAAATAGACTATCTTTAAATATGATAATAGATTCTATAATGCAAGGAATAAAGTGGAGTTTGATATAGAATATAAAGATAAACTGACATGGTTAGTGGAAGGATTGCAAATAAAAATACAATTCACCATCACTTAAATACAATTCAACACCAAGACAAATGCAACAACAACTATGATTAGGGTTGAATATATAGATGAGTATGGTTATACTTCAAAATCAATTTAAAAAATATATAAAACTCTACAAACACTCATGATAAAGATGGATCAATATGAAGAGGGAGGAGACAAGTCTAAGTCTAGTCTATGGTGTATAGAGTGAGATAAGGAAAGGCATCAAAGGAATGAGTGCCCAAGAATAAAAATAGAGTTATATGAAATATGCAAAGTGGTAGGGTATGTGACATCTCAATGCCATCTCCTAATATAATATGTCAAGAATACATAGACCATATATTTAAACTTATACAAGTCATTTAATCATGATGATTTTTTTTGAAAATCTCTCTAGGAACTAAAGGAGGATATTACAAATAATGTGTTTATGATCATTACATAGAAAACAACTATTGCAAATAAAACAATTCCTAGTCTATAAGCTAACATGATAGGTGTAACACAATTAGGTACACCATGGATTTGAAAGGGACCATAATTTCAAGTTTTAGGTATGTTTAGTTGGACACTATTATCTGAGGCTTGGATAGCTCCATCCTAGAAATAGACACCTCCATCAACACAATACCAATCTTTATCCCATTGGAATACTTGGGAAAATTTTCTTTTTCACTAATAATATGGTGGTTATGATGGCCTACAACAATAATAAGGGTAGAACACACAATAAAATTCTACTAGATTTGGGCCATAAAGGAATATACAGAGGAGGATATAGGGTAGGATACTTAGGTGATGTGCAAGGAGGTATGGGAGATAATTCTTAATAACCTCTAACTTAGTTTGACTTGTGTAGAGAATATAATCATGTACAAAGGAATTATCCATCAAATCCTTAGTAAAAATCCTATTATATCTATTTTAGGGTTTTAGATAAACATGACACAAAGGACTACCAAGTTTTGGAGAAATAATGAATGGATAAGGTAGTAAGAAATGTGAATATGATTAATGCACAACCCAAGTAAGATGCATTATACAAGTAATCACATGATAGAAATATGTATAACATGGATTACCACCTCTGGAAATGCCACAAGATCAAGGGATAATAAAAAATTGGCATGATAAATATCTCAAACTAGTCATCGAGAAAGGATTAATTGAGAAGTTTCAAATATTTTTAAAATAATCCATCAAAAAGAGACTACCAAAGATGATGTTGCAGTGACAGATACACAAATGTATGGATAGATAGTGTGCATTATGAGATAAGAAGGTGTTGTTACCACTATGATATATTTAGTGAAGTTACTCAACATGCTTTATAATGAAGATATTTCATAGAATATCACCAACCTATTCCATAATTTGTTGACATGTGTGTAGAAAGGCCAATAATAGGCAAATATAATGATATGGTATGTTAAGACTAAATAACCTTGGGATGTTAAATCTAAAATAAATATCATGTTGGTAGTGTATGAAATATCTGTAACACCATTAACATGATTCTGAGATCAACATGGGTAACTATTAGGTGACTTGTGTTGAGCTATAGACATATCACTTTAAGCCTTATAGACTATGGATGAGTTGAACCTATTAGACATTTGAAGGATGTGAAAATTAAAGTTTTAGAGTTGGGTCTTCATGGTGACTTTGAAGTAATTGACATGAAGATAAATGAGAATCACTACCTTGTATTGATTGGGAATAAGTGGGCGTATGATGGTTAGATGAGCATCAACACAATGATGAATAAATTGGAAGCCCATCATGGAGATAAGATCATAGTAATTCCATTAAATAAATATGGAAAAAAACTATATTGCATACCCAGTTAACCTAACTCACCATATGTTTGTGGGTAGAGTATCTAGATGAAAGTGAACATAGAAGATAAATAAAAAGCTCTATAAACTGTGAAATATAGAGTTTTATATGATAACACCAATCTAAACACACAAACCATGTGTAAGGAATAACTACTTGGTAGGAATGTGTTAAATCACATAGACATTCCATAGTTGTAATTAAAGGATGTGTGATGTATGGTTGTGAGGTTTCCAACTCAATCTAACATAGACTTCTTATATTAGATAGGTGACATGAATGAATATTACATAGAACTGATTCTGGAAGGCATTATACTATGGGATATAACTTATTTAGTGAGTGGGGATTCCAACATGAACATATTTAACTAGGTCAAGGGAGATCATGAGATACATCCTTTATGGATAGTCTTTGTGATATAATACCAAATGCAAAAATATTTTTCCATTGAGAATGTCAACCATTTTATTCTCTGATTCTAAAAATGTGAACCAGATACTGACCAAAGGGTGAGTGTTCTTGATTATGCACTAAAATTTATTTTTACAAATTGGTGGTCAGATCAACATGATGAGAAATTGAGATAGGATGAAACATATGAAATACTTTTAGCCTGTTTCTAGTTACCAGAGGTCATAAAAAAATACTAGCTAGTGTTCAAAGAAGGGGTCTATTTAGAGATTTATATTTATTGATGTATCAAAGTTTGGATTTCTAAATATATGGCCCCAAAGTATTGGGTAAATGTTTTCCAATATACACTAGATGATTTCCCAATTGCTTAGTGTATAAACCAAGAGAAGGAGAAAGAGATGAAGCATTGGGCATAGGTTCAACATAACTTCATTTAAACGTTCATTTTTGAAGATGATAACCCATTTAAGCATATGGCATTAAAAAAGTTAAAAGAGTTTTATATGACATCAGAGGGTCAAGGAATTAGACATTATGGTTGAGTCATCTTCACAATAAAGCATATCCTATGACTTGAGTGAAACTTTACAGATCTATAAAACAAAAGAAGGAAAGGAGCAAATCCTTATGCAACCTTGTCATAGGATACAATATCAATATTATTTGATGTCCAATTTACATTATGAGTATGACATGGATTTATATAATCTATTTGAAATTGAAAGAGAGGTTGAGACACTCATAGACCTAGTTTTAGAGTAGATAGAAAATCTATGGCATATCGATTTTCCATAATGACAAGCCTAATGGATATTGTGTGACTCAATTCCTGGGAAGGAATTTAACATCTATCAAGAACCTCTAAAGGAACATGTGGGGAAAATTAGAATATAAATCATTCCTAAGTTATCACATACTAGAGATTATTGGTCTTAATAAGACATATCAGATGTTATGTAACTCTTAATGGATTAACATGATATCTTCCTTACAAAATTCATAGAGGTTAAGGGTCTAGATCCATCCTTAGGGTAAGTACACATTGAGATGAATAAGTGCACATGCCCAATCAGGAAAATACCCTACCATTTTATTCTTAATATGAATCTTAAAGTGAAATATGAGTTCGATCAGATGCTATAAGTTGGTATTATATTTTATGTAGAGAAAGCCATCTAGGTTAGCCCCATGGTGGTGTAACTAAATAATACTGGTGAGATCTAAATATATAGATACTATCACATCTTGAATGAGGGTTGTGTTAATGATCCATTTCTTATCCATTCACTGATGAAGGTTTAGAAGTGGTCACAGGGCATGAAGTGTATTCTTTCACACATGACTTCAATGGATATCATCAAATACTGATCATAGAAGAAGATAGGTCCAAAACCAGTTTCATAACTGAATGCGGTTCCTTTGCATATAAGGTAATGCCATTTGGTTTGAATAATGCACCTATGTTTTTTCTTAGATCTGTAATCACTACATTTAAGGATTTTATTTATTACTTTTTATAAGTCTACTTGGACAACTAAGCAGTGTTTTCTTTGTTAAAAAATCATCTATCTAAACTTAGAATTATGTGGGAAAGATATAGGATGCTATAAATTAAATTCAATTTAAAGAAATGTTTATTTTTCATACCAATTGGAGTTCTACCAGGACATGTAGTATATAGTAAGGGCATATTGGTAGATCAAGCTAATATCATTGTAATTTTGGGAATACCTCCACCTACAAGTTCAATATAGATGCGATCTTTTTTAGGACATATAGGATATTATTGAAAGTTTATTAAGGGGTATGCAGCCATATCTACCCCTTTGGAGAATTTATTTTGAAAATTAACATAGTTTATATGGATAAAGGAATGCCAAGTATCATTCATTAAATAAAAGAAGATAATGGCGACTGCATTGATCCAAGTCTTACCAAACTAAAGTAAACCATTTTATGTACATGTATATACATTAGGAATCATAGTTGGAGTAGTATTAGCACAACTAGAAGAGGGTATATCAGATCATCCTATCCATTTTTCAAGTATGAAGTTATTTTCCATAGAGAAAAAATATACAATAATTGAGTGGGGGGCCTTAGCTATGGTTTTTTCGCTTTATAAGTTCTGACTCTACCTCTTAGACACACCTTTTGAGTTATTTATTGATCACCAATTGATGTGATACTTGGTAATTAATCCATGATAGGAGGATACATTTCATGATGGTTGATACTCTTCCAAAAAATTTAGTCTAAGATAAATTTTAATCTAGGTCAAGAGAACATGGGTCTAAATCATTTGAGTAGGATATAAAATGGTGAGGAACTAGAGGATATCATATATGAGTCTCCAAATGCACATCTATTTTGTGTGTCTGTAATGCCAAAACATTTACAAAATATCATAAAATTTCTTGAATAAGGGATATTTATAGAACATTATATGGAAAAGGATGATAACTCATTAATAGAGCCATGCCATATAGTATTATTAATGTATTTGTCATTTGGGTAAGAATAAAGTGTTGCATAGAGTTGTGCTAGAGTGTGAAAGTTCATAGTCACTTGAAGAAGAACATCAAAGGATCACAAGGGGGTCACTTAATAAAATATGAAACTATGAGGAAGATATTATGGAGTGGCCTTTAGTGGCCTTATCTATTTCAAGTTACCCATAGAGTTGTGAAAAAGTGTGATGTATGTCAATGGATGGGCAAGCGAAACCAAAGAAATGAAATGCCTCTACACCTGATGCTAGCACAATAACCCTTTGATTAATGGAAATTTTATTTTTTTGGGGCCATTCATCCACCTAGTAAAGGTATCTATGCTAGATATATTAATACTATGATGGACTATTTTATGAAGTGGGTGGAAGTTGCTATGATGCCCATTTATGATGTTAAGGATGCAGCAAAGTTTTTGTATAAAAACATCATTATCAGGTTTGGTTGTCATATAAAATTGGTGAGTGATAGAGGAACCCATTTCTTGAACAAAAATATAAATATTCTCACTAATGATTTTTTAATTTTGCACCACAAAATTATAGTATATCACCCCTAGGCTAATGGCCAAGTTGAAGCTAAGAATAAGGTGCTAGGTAAGATGCTTACTAAAATCTATGATGTCTAAAGGGGTGACTTGGAGGACCAATTTTTTGTAATTATATGGGAATATCTCAGACATTATAAGTATGTGATAGTGGTCACACCATTTTAGCTAGTCTATGATTTATAAGCAATCATTCCCATTGAGTATGTAGTAACTAATATATAAATAACAATCATTATGCACATGGGTGATCAAGAATAATTGAAATTAGGTTACTTGAGCTAAATCACATGGATGAATACATATGTAGGGAATCTTATACATATAATATGCATAAATGTAACCAAAAATCCTAACATGATAATAACCTACACAATAATTAGTTTCAGGTGGATCAATTGATATTACTTTATGATAGTTAGTTTAGAAACTTCTCAAGCAAGCTCAACATCAGATGGAAAGTTCCATACATTATCCATGAGTTATATAAACTAGGGATGGTATTCTTAAGGGATTTACAAGGCACCATTTTACTTATATAGGTGAATGGCAATAGGCTCAAACCCTACTACCAATGTTTTGTCTATGAAAGTATGAGAAATGAAGTCACACTATGTAGTTTAGGATTTCTTTCAATTATGTTGTTGGAGTGCCATTTGTTTTTTATTGTGTGCATAGGTTAGATTGTGATCTTTTTGAGTTACATAAGAGTGGAATAAGTTACTAGTTTACAACAAAGATCAAAAGGATAGTGTATGACTTCAATTAAGTTAGAGAATCATATGATGATATGATCTCAAGTAGATGTAGATATGAATGGTCAAAGAGATTGATAAATATCCCCAAAAAAATCATTGATCAACATCATAGATGAAATAATTAAGTACAGTGTAATGAAAATATGGTTATGGGATAAATCTTGTATTTCATTTATCACTAAAAGGCTAGGCCAGCTCGATAAATTTAACACATCATCTGGACATGATTGTTCCCATTTAATGTGTGCATAGGCAAGATCAAATGACAATTGAGAAAATTTAATACAAAGGTAGAAAAGTGATCAAGAAGCTATAAAAGTTAGGTTGGATACATAATTTGGGAGTCTTAAAATTAGTATATACCAAACTATCAACCATCTCTACATTTTTTCCATCTCCTTGAGTGAAGATCATACATTTGCTAAATTTTACATTGTGCCAGAATTCAAGAGGGTATAACGACCACTTTTGATCTTTCCTATTCACTCAAAAATCTCACTAATTTTCAAAATAAATATCTAATAATTGGGTTAGATTTGTAACAAACTAATTTTTTAGACTTGGATACTTCATAATTCATCAAATTTATTGATTATAAGTTGTTCGTTAGAAATTACATCAAAGGCACATAGCCTTTCACTTTGGCATAACCATATTGATTTCACTCTAGAAATGTTGAGTGCATAATATAACTATCAAATTTTAGAGATCTTAATGAGTTTATATAATTAATTATAGGTTGATATAACGAGGGTAAGATCTATCTTTCTAAGGAACTTATTGTATACACTAATACGATGGCATGGGCCACAAGTTTTCTAGCTTGTATCAGATTAGTGAAAGCTTATAAATCTAAAGCACCATTAATTTTTCCATAGGTTTGTGAAGCCTATATGAGGGGTTCTATGGGAATCCCACTTAAAAATATTGTATATGAACAAGCATGAATGTTTGTATTATGCATCACATGGTGATATTGGAAAATGATCAAGAATTCCAAACAAGCTACCAAGGGTGTCATCGACATTGCCCACCACATCATTCATCTCAATAAAGAATTAAATTAGATAGAATTATTGGTCTCTAAACTAACTACTAACATTAACAAAGTCTTGACTTTTTTGTACCAAAATTTTCAATACCAATTCTTAGTTCTCCTATTAGTCTTCACACAGTGGAAGTCACCTACAATAGAGGTGCATCTGGATGTTGATTACTAGTCTAATGTGGAGTTTTAGAGTCTGATATGGATGCCACAGAGAACATACTTTACACATCAATTAAATTTCTAAGTGTGGTGGGAAGAGTTTATCCAACTTATCACATCTAATCCTAGAGTTCCTCTTGATATAATGTAGTACTTGGGACAACATTCCATGGTTACTAAGATTTAAAAAGGCATCATGGTGTGAATACATGTGTTTCACACCAAAATTGGTTAAATTCTACCATTTTCATCAATATGTAGATGGCCCAAAAATAGGTCAACATACATAAAACATTATTTGTGCACCATGCAACACCACTATAGGTAATACCTCTAGGAATTTCAATACTAATAGCATAATAACCCAATCCTAACAAATTGTAGATGTAGAGGGCAAAGATAAAATCACCGGTTGAAAGCCAACCTCCTCCTCCACCAAAGAGAAAAATATACCACACATCTACATGGTTAGATGATCCCTAGGTGCCAATGATTATAAATCTTTATGACTTACCAATAATGGGCACTAATGAAAAAGAAGTATATCAAGTAATGCTTACTAACATGGCTAGGAACCCATATGATAAGTAAGAATAAAATGAGTTTTTATTTTATAAATTATTGTACATAATGCATGTGATAAAGTGGCTACGAAAGGAACTATGGGTTGACATCCCTAATTATCCTCCTATCAAAATTAACACTATTAGATAAAAATTTGAGCAAGTAAAGATCATAGTAGATCTATTTTCCAAGTGCCAATTGAAGACCAATGCTCCATTTGACCCATTTTCCCCACTTCTTAAGAGCCCCCAAGAGTCCCTTTTTCATAGGCACAATAATTTAAGGGAGTTAGGGTACCTCCAATAATCGATGAGCATGCTAGATAGTTTACCACCATAGAGGATCATCTTGCATAAGTTGAGTCACCATAGCCCACAACACAAGAGACACAATAATCACAAGTTGAGACTAAAAAATAAACCAAAATAAAATTGGTTATTAATAGTAAGCTATTTTTTTTGTTTTTATGGAAATGGTATAGGGTGTAGTAATTCCCTCATTTGAGGATGAGCCCATCAGGGATACTAAGGAGCTAGTGATGGAATATTACTATAGAGGAACAACAAGCTACCTATGAAGAGGTGTAGATAGCCATAACATGCAAAGTATGTAAGGAGTATAAAAGGAAAATGAATGTTGAGGCTTGTAATAAGGTAGAAGATGAATAATGGTAGTAATAGGTCATGGCCCAAAAACCACCTAATGAAGCTGGGGCCTTGGTGCCAAGGAAATTTATAGGAAAAAGAAGAAAATGATAAAAAATATGGAAACTTAAGATAAAACCATGAATACAGAGGTGCAAGAGGTGCATAAGATAAAGGAGGAAGAAAAAGAATTGAATAAGGATATAAAAACTAGTGCACAACATAAGATAGATGTAGTAGATGTATAAGCACATATGGAATAAGTCACAGAAGAAGATAATAAAAAGCAAGCCTAGGAAAAAGCATAGATGATGGAATTATATGAGGAGGTGAATAAGAAAGAATCACATGAATAGTTGTAGTAGATAAAACAAGCATAAGAGGAATAAACTATTGTGAACCTAAATTAGGACAAGGTTAAAGGATCATATAAAGTAGAGGGTGGAATTTTCATGAAGGAAACTATAGTGGAGGAAGCCCATGTAAAATAAAAACAACAATACCACATTATGAATACCCAACTCTTATTCAACACCACCCCTATAAAACATTTGGTTTTGGGATGTACCCACTACATTCTCCCAGTGTACCACAATCTTATTTCTAATCACACCATTGCAATATGTGCCTATTAAAACATTGGTACTTGCCCCACTTGCCACTAAGGCATCCTTGGTTGTTTCAAAATTATCATTGGCCAAATAGATAGAAAGCACTATTATATTCCAAGAATTAATCACATAAAAAGCAACATCATTAGAAATATAGGTGGAAAGGTTATAGTCATACACTATAGCATTGAAGCAACAAAATTGTAATGCCAATGTTATCATTAAGAACACATGTCCAATAATGTGTGCATAAGTCATTAGGAGTTAGGTTATTTTGGATTTCTAATAGTTTCCCCTTCTCTTTATATATCTGGTATAGGATTGGTAGGGCATTCATAAGGTCCACCAAATCTAGATGCAGGTTCAATCCATAAAAGCAAAGAATGAGGTTCTATTAGAACTTCTTGAATAATATTAGCTAGTTTTGAATGATAAATCAATTAAAGTAACTAAAGAAGTCCAATGATTGCTTGATTAGAATCAACAACCTAATATCATTTGGGGAGGCACATAAAATGAATTTGTGAAGGCCAAAAAAGCCAAGGGAACTATGTAGAATTAGGACACAACATCCAAAGAGATGGATGCAACACTTTAGGATTCTAGTATTGCATAGGATGTAGTCATGTAATTTATTCAAACATGGTATAATTAGGTGATGAAAAACACATTATCTATATTAAAATCATAGTGAAATGCCAAAAAGTCAATTGATCTCCATCAAGATATTTCTCAATGGCTTACCACTGCCAAAGCTTCCTTTCCTCTCATAGTAGATGAGGACATCCAGTCACTACTTCTTTCATAAGGAGAGTTGTGAGCTATGTTGTGACTCATTTATGCCCCTTGAGATGAATGACCCTTTTATGATGGATCTTCTTCAACTTAACTTAAACATAAATTAACCCTATGATTCAACATAAATTCTTCAATAGATTATCCTTCATTTATAAATAATATCTTTCCCTATAACTAATTCTTAAGACTACGATATAACTATTCTAGCTACTTCTTTGAAATTTTTTGATGATCTATGTGTAATATCCCTTACTTAGGGCCTAAATAGCTCTGATACCACTGTAATATCAATATCAAAACAAAAGCTAAATTGCTTATCTGAATTTCTGCATTCTTCAAATGAAATAAATCACAGTATAATTTCTTAACTCATAAGCTTACAATAGAGATCCTCTGTCAGGTATACAAAGAATATCAAAAGTTCAGCCCCTGAATAAAACTAGGCTGAATTTGGAACATCTCGGCCTGCTGTGTAAAAAACACAGTCGCCAACGTCGGTTATACCCGTCACGGTTGACCTGTAGTTCCCCTTGCCGACGTCGGTGATGAGTCGACCGATGTCGGTCTCTGTACCTGTTCACAACCTCTTATTGCGTACATAACAGATCACGGAAGTCGTACGGCCACTGATATTGCTCAACCTATGTGCCTATCTGTAAAACATTCTATATCTGGTAATTATGGAATCAAAACCCAAATAATGAAAATACCTGAAACCCTCGTGATAGCTTCTGTGTGAAGTTATCTCTCAAACTTATAAGTACATGTGATAGCTTCTGGATGAAGTTATCTCCCAATTCGGCAATAGATCGGTTGATCTTTCACAACCTCTGAATCGCTCACACTGAAGAGTTGACGTTCTTCAATGCAGTTTGGCAATAGATCAGCTGATCTTTCATAGCCTCTGAATCACACACAATGAAGAGTTGACGTTCTCCACTGCAGATGGAATACTGGAACCCTTGGCTCAGTCTTCACAGAAGAATTTCTTAATAAGAATCAATATCAAATAATCATGAATTATAAACTCTCTTCCATGAGAGATTCTTATACACCTCCAAAGGTGTGCTTGCTAAAATTAGATTCCCTTAAATTAGACTGGGGCTTCCTTAATTTAGAACTAGGGTCTTAAAATTAGACCAATCCTTAAATTAGAATGAGGATCCTAAAATTAGACCCAATAATAAATAATAAATAATTAATTAATAATTAATTATTAATTATTAATTAATAATTAATTAAAATTGGACCAAATAATTAATATTTGATTAAATCAATCAAATATTAATATCTCCTTTAATTCATGTCCTAAAGAGCCCAAACGAAAGCCAAGCCCAGCTCCATCAAGACCCTCTATCCATCTCATTAGCCTACGAGGGTCGCATAATAGGCTAATCATCTACTCTGCACATGTCAACTAAAAAGGGGACATGACAATCCGCCCCTCCTGAAATTGCTTGCCCTCAAGCAATCGTTGAATACCTGGATCCCAAATGAAGTCTCGATCTATAGTGCTATCAACCAACACAAACTCCAGGCCCTGTCCATCACCACTCTCATCCAATGGCATCACATCACCTCTGTCTTCTGTACGCATATCGTCATCAACATGTGACCCACCTGTAAAAGAAAGCTGAACCTCTACCACCTGTGCTAACTCTTGAACTAAACTCACCTCAAGACAAAGCTCGTCCTCATATCTCTCCTGTGTTGGTGCCAATGTGCACTCATCATCGCACTCTATCATGTCATGTAGTATAGGCATCTCCATCCGATGAAAAAACATATGCTTGAAGCTGCTGCCCCGTATTGCCTTAAGAATATGTGTTTTCCCATCAACCTGAAAATGAACCTCCATATCTTTGAGATGAAGAGTAACTTCCTCAAATGAATGAAGCCACTTCATACCCAAGACTAATTCTATGTCCCCCATGTTCACTACAAAATAATTAGCCTTGAACTCATAGTTGTTCAAGCACAATGGGAGATCTCTAATCATGCGCTTACACCTAAGAATGTGACCATCGGCTACCTTAACTCTAATTCCCTCAAAATCTTTGGTAGTGAGTCCACGCTCCTCCACCAATCTAGCATTTATGAAATTATGTGTAGCTCCTGTATCAAGAAGGGTGGTAACCTTTTGCCCTGCCAAAACTCCACGGAGTCTGAATGACTCATCCGACTGAATGCTAGATAGGCGTGCCTCCTGTATATGAAGCTCTAAATCTGCATCTGCCTTAGGCTCTAAAGCCTCTGCCTCCTCAGTACTATCCTGCTGTTCGAAATCTTTTGATTCCAAATCCTCATAATATGCCCACATCACACAATTTGCTTTGCCCTTAGGCCTCAAAGGGCAATCGTGATGGATATCATATGGACCTTTGCAGTAGAAGCAAAGCTTCTTCCTGCGTAGTTCATTAAGCACCTCATGATCCAAAGGTGGTGCTGCTAGATTAGATTTTGAATCATTTTTAACCCCAGATTTATCTATGTTAAAATCCAGTCTCTCTGTATCCCCGTTGGAGTGCTTATGGTCTCTAGATGAAGAAGTACCTCTGGAGTTAGATCTACTTGATGGGACTGCCATCTCCATACTGTGCGCCTTCTTCATAGCTTCCTGTAATGAAGGGGGATCAAAGCCTTTGATCCAACCTCTCAATGGTTCTTTCAATCCCTCCATGAAGAGTACTACTAGTCGCCTCTCTGAAATGTCAGGAACCATAACTGATAACTTTTGGAAGAGATCACCAATATAAGACTCTAGACTGCCACTTTGACGTAACTATGCCAACTCTCAAAAATAGGACTCTGGATCCCTCCTGTCAAAATGCTCTACTAGCCTGTCCACAAACTCCTGATAAGAGGTGATCTGATCATGATGGAGTGTCACCATCCCGTGGTGCCACCAATCGTGAGCTACTCCCTCAAGATGTAGTGTTGCATATCTGATAGCATCTTCCTCGGCCATTGGACGCAATGTGAGAAAGGTGTCCAACTTACTAATCCAAGCCTGGGCTGTGACCTTACCACTTCCGTCGAACATCGCGAGTGTGAGCCTGCTCGTAGCATGCTTAAGATCATTATTCTGGTGTCTAGGTCTTCTGTCATGTCTAGCCAATCTGTAGTGCTCTCTCCTCAGATTAATAAAATGATCAAGGGACATCCTCTCTCATACATGAGGGGGTAATAAGTTCCACTCCTCATCTACAGCCATGAAAATATCTGTAAATGAAGGATCTCCCGCCTCCTCCTCTGCTGGAACGTCTGGTTCCTCTTGAACAAACGTAGGGCATGTAGGTCTACCTGCTGTCATGGAATGGGTCTGCTGTGGTCTCTGATTAATAGTAACACTCCTATTATCTCCTTGTTCCCCATTCTATCTATCGGTTGCGTTCATTCCCCTTATCATAGTAGTAAGTGCTTGTAGTGTCTGATTCATCTGCTGTTGACCTGACATCATAGCACGATGGAATTCTCTGGTGTCTTGGTCAGCATCATACCTGTGGCCCCTGGGTGGGCTATCCTCACGTCTATCACTCATGGTAATCTGTTACTGTTCTAACAGTTGGGTACCTTCAAGCAAAGCTCTACTGCGTGTGTAATACCTGTGTGGTCGCAACTCTTGTGGCTGCATAAAATTTCTAAACCCTCAGGATGGCAGGATTTAGCTCTGATACCACTGTAATATCCCTTACTTAGGGCCTCTTTTTTTCTACACAATAGCTCTGATACCACTATAATATCCCTTCGAATATCAAAACAAAAGCTCCAAATTGCTTATCTGAATTTCTACAAAATATCTTCAAATAGATGAATAAATCATAGTATAATTTCTTATTTATTTGCTCATAAGCTTACAATAGAGATCCTCTGTCAGGTATACAAAGAATATCGAAAGTTTGGCCTTATAGCCTGAATATTCCATGAACTGGGCTGAATCTGGAACGTCTCAGCCTGCTGTGTAAAAAACACAGTCGCCGACGTCGGTTATACTGCCATCATCGGTCAACCTGTAGTGATCCCCTTGCTGATGTCGGTGATGAGTTGACCGATGTCGGTCTCTGTAAGTCTCTGTTCGCCGATGTCGGTACCTGAACTTTCTGTAGATGCGTACAGATTTTCATAGATCTGTACGGAAGTCGTACGGCCACTGATATTGCTCAACCTATGTGCTTGATCCTGATCTGTAGAATTATGGGCTAATACAAAGATCTATATCTGGATAATTCTGGAATCAAAACCCAAATAATGAGAATACCTGAAACCCTCGTGATAGCTTCTGTGTGAAGTTATCTCTCAAACTTGTAAGTACATGTGATAGCTTCTGGATGAAGTTATCTCCCAATTCGGTAATAGATCGGTTGATCTTTCACAACCTCTGAATCGCTCACACTGAAGAGTTGACGTTCTTCAATGCAGTTTGGCAATAGATCAGCTGATCTTTCACAGCCTCTGAATCGCACACAATGAAGAGTTAACGTTCTCCACTGCAGATGGAATACTGGAACCCTTGGCTCAGTCTTCACAGAAGAATTTCTTAACAAGAATAAATATCAAATAATCATGAATTATAAACTCTCTTCCATGAGAGATTCTTATACACCTCCAAAGGTGTGCTTGCTAAAATTAGATTCCCTTAAATTAGACTGGGGCTTCCTTAATTTAGAACTAGGGTCTTAAAATTAGACCAATCCTTAAATTAGAATGAGGATCCTAAAATTAGACCCAATAATAAATAATTAATAATTAATAATTAATTATTAATTAATAATTAATAATTAATTAAAATTGGACCAAATAATTAATATTTGATTAAATCAATCAAATATTAATATCTCCTTTAATTCATGTCCTAAAGAGCCCAAACGAAAGCCAAGCCCAGCTCCATCAAGACCCTCTATCCATCTCATTAGCCTACGAGGGTCGCATAATAGGCTAATCATCTACTCTGCACATGTCGACTAAAAAGGGGACATGACACTATGTGATCTTTTCATTCTACTTTATCTCGATCACTTTCCTCATCCTAGATGGTCTTTATGATTTATTTTCACCTTTAGTTACTTTTAGTACTTTTATTTCCCCATCTTCATAATCTCTAAATTGTCTTAGAGGTCTAATTCCTCTCATAGTATTTGCAGTCTCTATCATACTCCTATTTTTAGTTACTTGTGGATCAATCTATTTATTCCATCTCTTCTACTCTCTTAATTATCTATGAAGTCCTAGAATTACTTTCTCACTCTATTTTTCTACATCCTCCATTTTCTATGTTTATGTTTAGGTTCCTTCTCCCAAATTTTCATCATTTACCTCCTTCCAGTCTGCATCCCCATAAAACCCTAGATGACTACTACATATTAGCTAGGATTGAAACCATGGCCTTCTCCACAACCAACATTTATGTAAGTATAGGTTGTATATGTAATAATTTTCCTCAAATGGATATTAAAAACAAGTCATGAATAACTTCAAATGTAATATATCCTGGCATGGAAAATTTAGTGATGTATCCATCAATTATGGTTTTAAACCAATGGTATATTGCATGTGTCCAATTGATATATAAGTTATGTACTTATTTAATATTTTATTTATTCAAAATAAATCACTCCTCTCTCCTATGTCTAAAATATCAATATTTAAGATGTAACAATCAAGTGGCTAATATTTTAGGGAATTTGCACCATAAGATTGCATAAATCTCACCATATATATTTTTGGTTATGAATTCTCTTATAGAGCCTATTATTCCCCTACCTTCCTCTTATATGAATTTTTGAATTATTTCATAAATCCAATGTTCAATATCTCTTTGACTAGGTAATCATCTTAACATGTTTGCATTCCACACTCATCATAGTATTGTTAGCGTAGGTTCCTAGAAATTCCCATCAAAACATACTAATGTTTATATTGTGTGATTTTAATTATAGGTTTAAAATATTCAAGATAATTTTAAATAAACAAGGTTTAATTTTACTCAAATTATATTCAATTAGACATAATTTATATCCAAAATCGTACATATTCATTAAATTAGACATGTATATTTGAATAGAATAGGGAAACTTATGTGCACAAAACAACATAAAAACATTTAATAAAACCATCAAATGATTTCTATAGTATTGTTACACAATCCAAACTATGTCTTAAATATAATAAAACTATTGTAGTTATGTAAGGAGACTCTGCCACTTTGTATTCTTGGCCTTTCACTTCTATTTAAATGAGTCTTTTCATCTTATACAATGCTTTGATATTAATTCATATGCTAAATTACATACAAAATATTAGACATCACATACTTATTGATTATACAAAACTATGTGATTTTACAATTTTAAATCTACTACCAACAAAATATATAATTATGTAATGATATAAGACATCCTACCCTATTTTATTGGCCTATCATAACCTAATGGACATTGGATGTATCATGAGGCCAATTGTGGAGTTTTAGCTTTGATGATGATATGATATGTGTCAAAAAAAGATCATATTTTTTGGTTTGATCTGAATTTTAAGACATAATTTACCATTTGATCTTATTTTCATAGTAATTATTTTGGTTTTTTCCATTCCTTCTCTATACAAATTTGGAAATCCAAATGAGTGAAATAACTAGCTAACATAATAGAGCTTATTGTTGGCTACTATAAGGGATGACCTAAAGATCATGGTGCCTAAAGACTCCTATACTTGTCCCAAATGTAAATGCAAAATATCGAAACTGAATTACTTATGTCTCAAGTGAAAAGAAAGAATGGAGAAATGGGGATCATGGAATATCCATCCATGTAATAAAAATTATATAGTGATGAATATGCTCATAATTTATCACAAGGACGTAAAATAATTCTTTGAAATGGATGGGTATATGTTATGATAGTCATGTCATTAGGTAATTTATACTAAGCTATAATGGATCTATCACAAGAACTGTTGAAAGTAGTAATAATCCCAAAAGAGGGGGAAGGTAAATAAGAGCCAAGGAATCAAAAGGAAACTAAGGACAAATGATAAAATTTTGATGAAAATAAAATACAAAGGTGTTATGTAAGCTTTAAAATAGAAATCAATGTTGACTATAAAGTGATGTAAAATGATAAAATAAGACACATATGCTAAAAAGTGAAGTGTTGAAAAATGAAGAAAAACCATGATATAGTCAAGATATATACAACAAGCATCACAAATGCTAAAAATAATAAACATAAAATCCAATCATATGAGAATGTGAAAATATTATATGACTCAAATATGTACTTACAAATTTTGTGATAGATCTCAAAATACATCATTTATAACATATTATAAAACTCATAATTATTAATATATAACTCTAATCATGATCTCCTCTACTCTCTTAGAAATTCATGATAGGACTATCTAGTGGATGATATCTTTGGATAAATTAGGAACATTGGAAAGGGGATGTTTTGTAACTTCTTACAAAGAACATTGATTGCAAGGAACATGTAGCCTAATGTTGTTGATATCCTCTGATCTACTAGAAGAATATGATTATGGAGAAAGTTCCCCTTTGTCTAATAATGACTGTAAGTGTTGTTGATGAAGTTGGGGCATGAGACTTTAAAATTCACAAAAATTCTACTAGAATGCACTAAATTTATATGTATGTTGTGTATAAAACTTATGATAAATACAATAGACTTCCCCTTGTTTGGGGATGCAACTTAGATATATATTTGAAGGCAAAATTTTTAAGACACTGTAAAGTTGAGTTTATTTGGGATGAAGTGCATCTTGGTACTATAAAAGGGCTCAAAAATAAGTCAAAGAGTGGGTGGTCATACCTTGGAAGATAAAAAATGTGCCTAGTAGTAGCCTAGAGAGGTGATTGACTATTTATGGTAGGAATTGAGCCTTGACATTTTTGTTGTGCTAAAAATCTCTAATATACTCGATAAAATTTAGACCAATGACTAAATACCATGTGAAACTCATAGTATAATTCATCTTCTTGGGTCAGTGAGAGTGGAACTGTATATGACCTAGGTGGAGAATCGTATTCGGGTATATCTGAAACCTCATCAAATATTTAATCATCATTAAATCATCTAAGGGTAGATTTAGGAAATGATAGTGCAACTAATCTATAGGATTCAATTATGGTGTGAGCCATATTGATATAGCTAATATCTTGGGAGGAATCATACTTGAAGGATCAAAAATTCTATAAAAATAGTAAAGTCTAGTCATAGTTATATCAAGAAGCATACTATGAAGAGGCTTAGAAGTAACTAAGATATTACATGAGTAGAAGATAGTATATGAACTAAATTTAGATGTGTAAAGAAAGAAAACTAATTGTAATCTAAGATAAATTCAAACTATGGTAGAGCAACAAACAAAGAAAACAATAATCATAAACTTTACATTTTGAGTGACAAGCTTTCTCCATTACGATATGCATTTGATTTTCTCTTTTAAAATATGTGGTGCTCACTCCTCCAATGTAAAATAGAATAGAAAACATTTTGGTGCAAAATGAATTATTTGATTTTCATTGATTCACTTGTGTGTAGATATCTAATTTCTTGATTGAGATCTTAAGATTGTGTTATGTGATAGGGATTTCAAGATTTTTAGGATTCTTGAAGATGGATTTTTTCAAGTTTATTTATAGATGTTTGGATAAGGATATAATGATGGAGGATCATTTGGACTTTTTCAATTATCCAAATGATTAGCACTGGCTAATAAGTCTTCATCCATGAGGACGAAGACCATTTCATAATGGTTGAGAGAATCATGGGGTTGGCTAGCTAACTCAACAAAACTAATTCAATTTCTTTGATAACTTAAGGGATGAGTCATAAGTGGTTGAGAATTTTATGTATTTGGTTGGGATGAGGGAGAAAAAGGTGGGAGATGTTTGGATGAGTTGTAAAATCTGAATTTTATTATTTAAAATAAGGATTTAAGTATGTATAATTGACTAATTTGACTTATTAAATTATTTAAATTTGGGAGGACATGTGATATAGTAATTTAAGAAGAATTATTAAATATATTTAGGTGAATTTTGACATTAAATGAAATTTAGGTGTCTACAACTAGAACGCACTCTATTTACAACCTATGAACATAAACCGAAAGAAGAATAATGTCAGGTAAAGTAGAAAGAGAGTGAATGATATAAACTAAGTTAATGAAATAAGAATATGAAGGTGGATCATATGATCAATAAATATAGGATCTATAATGTAAGATTTCCACACCCTTAGCTTGAACATATCCAACTAAGTATGGGTCACAGGGGATATAAATGTCATCATAATCAAGTGTATGAAGATTAATATGGAGGGATTCAACCACTATGTCACTATAGGAAGAGTGGGAATCCATATTATTAGGAATGACCACAAAGGTAGGAAAATCCTCAGTCAGCTTCTTATGAAAATAGGGTCACAAGGAAGGAGGAACCATTTAAAATAATTTGGGCTTATGCCCCCCAAACTAGACTAGAGAGAATGTTAGAAAAAGAAAATTTTTCATATATTCTAAATAAAATGGAATAGGATTATGGTAATAATTTGGATCTGTTCCTCATATATTATTTTGAAAATAATTTAAACTTATAAAAATTTGAATAATTTAGACATTTTTCTAATAGTTTTGTTTCAAGTTAGACTAGTAATAAGTCCAAATTACTAGAAATGGTCCCTAAGGAGGCATTTGAGCTATGATTCTAGAAGGGAGATTTGATGTTTTAATCTTAAGGTCAATCCCATTAGGCTCATCATCATTGAATTCTAAGATATTAGGGGGTATATTTCCCATGAGTTTAATATGACCATTATTACCTTGATTAAAATTGATAGGATAGTTATAACGTTAATATTACTAAAAGGGAATGCTAGGAAAAGTTCCAAAGGTAGATATTTTAATATGCCATGCTCTTGGAACTGTTCAAAATTACAAGGGTTGGTATCACCTTGAATATTATATATGGCACTATTATGGGGGAAATTGATACACTGGAATGAAAAGGAGACCACTACCCTCATTCAATGAGTCAAAGGCTGACCAAGCAATATATTATAGGATAATGTAAAGTTAAAGAACACAACCTTAACTCTAACTGTGACAAAAGAAGATATGATTGGGAGATAAACACATATAAGGGGAGGAATTTATATTTTATATTATCCTAAGTACATATTTTAGGTAGACTTAAGGTTACATTTTGAATATCCAAGTGTTTTGATTAAATTAATAGAGATGACATAAGTTTTGGACCCTTCGCCTATCAAGGCACACTTGACTCGAATATCACTAACTTGAAAACTAATAATAATCTAAGAGTGATTAGATGATGGATTTATTTACCCAAAAGTAATGATATATGTTTGGATTGGGTTGTAAATTGATATATACCAAGAGAATATACATCCTTTGAGGGGACCCATGAATCAAGGTTCATAGGAAAGGATGTGGGAATGATATATCCTGATGTAAAGATGAGAGATTAGATTAGTTGTCTAATTAATTGACTGATTAAATAAAAAAGTGATGGGTTAATGGAGAAAGGATGTACTTTGTGATTTTTTTGATCCCTATTGACAAGTGTGGGAGATTGAATGGAAAGATTAGGAAAAGATTGTGGATGATTGATATGCAAGCATTAACAAGGAAATGAAGTAAATACATGGATTAATGATTATGGATAAAATTATTCTATAACATGGATGAGATAAGGATGAATGAAAGAGAGAGATTATTATAGGACAATAAATTTGGTTTTGTGTAGTTAAAAAAAAAGATAATAAAATGATTTCACAATTATCAGAATGATGAAATTGGTATGAAAAATGATGAATTCATTAAACATAGGGGTGAATTTATTGAGAAATGATTTCACAACTATAATGACTTTATCCGAGATGAAACACAGATGATTCATCTAATAACATGATATGGTTTGATAGATGCCTTGTGTTTATTTTATCCTTTCATTATATTTCCAACAATAAGTCCAACCAAGTAAGAGTTGAGCAACCTAAGTTTTAATATTGCGCATGATAGTATGCACCAATGGTTTAGAAAAACCATGATGACTATCATGTGATATGCATAAGCATTAATAAATTAACAAGGACAAAACATAGTACATCATGATATGGAAGATCATAATAACACCATTAGTAATTCACATAGTGATCTAGACACAAGAAATAACAATAAAGATAAGATAGAAATATATGCTTACAATAATGAAAATGATGTAAGTAAAATAAACACAAAAGTAAACAAACACTACAAAAGCAAGTAAATAACCATGATGTAAAATAAAGTAACTGATTATACAAACAGGCAAGAAAATGACTAAAACAAGTAAGCAAATGACTTTTTTGGATGTCCTTGGCTATAATATAACCCTTTAGCATATGCAAATTTTGACAATGTTGAACTATCTGATGAGTAATCCATATAGGGGATGACTAGGGTACGTAAATAAAGATAATGGATTTTTCTATTGTTGTTTGGATTTTGTTTTTGTATTTTGTTTATTTTTATAATATTTTGGTTTTTTTTGGAGTTTTTAATGTTTGATTTTTGTTAGAGTTTGTAATGCTTTTGGATTTTTTAGATTTATAGGTGTATATACAAGGAATACCAGAAAAGTGAAAACCATATTCTATCACTAAAGAGTGAGTGGTAGGGTATGGAAGGAATACATTATATTTTGAGTATGGATGAATAGTAATGGATTGGAATTAAGATGATAACTACATGGAACACATGATGTAAGAACCAAGTTTGTAGTTGTCAAAATAGCATTGTAAGGATACACCAATTTTTTTAAGAACATGTCTCAATATGTTTCACCTTCATTACCAAGGTCAAAATGGGAAGAAGGATGGTTTTATGATAGAAAGGATTGGATGGGTTTTGATGGGTTTAGGGTTAAATGTATAAGGATGGGTTTGGTTAGGTAAGGGTGTTTTAGGGTAAGCGTATGATGGTAAAGGATGGGATTAAAAATTTGTTAGATGGGTAAGGATGGAGGGATGATTTAGAATGCATAGGAGTGAAATGGAATGATCTTTCCCCCAAGTGTATGGTACTTGTAGATAATTTATTATTTTACACATGACCTCTAAAATAGATTTTCCTCAAAATGGATGGGTTTGATAATTCCTTGATCATGGATTGTTTTGTCTATAAGTACCTCTATCACTTGGGGTGAATGTTATAGGATGATGAGAGATTCAATAGATGATAAGGGTTTGGGTGTTTGTTTAATATGTGATAGGATATGTTGGTTGAATGAGGTTTTGTATAAGATAGGATCTTGGTTAGAAATATGATCTTTGTATAAAATGGGATCTTGATAAAAAATGGGATATTGATCAAAGATAGGTTTTGGTCAAAGACAGGCTCTTCAATAAAGATAGGATCTTCATTAAAAATGGATGGTAAACCATGGTTATCAAAGGTAGGTTGATCTAATATGGATGGGTTGAAAATGGGTGTGTCAAAAATGGGATCTTGAAAAATAGATGGAAGGTTATGACCTTGACTTGGAAGTGGTGTGGCTTGATTAGGCTCAGGAAAGACATCTTGGCATATCACCAAGCTATGATTTTCAGACATGGATACACTTTGCTCTACCTTGATGTACCCTTTGTTAATAAAATAATTAATATAATGTTTTAGTCTCATACAATGGTTTATATAATATGCAAGGGTTTTGATTAACTCAATAGAGATGATATAAGTTTTGGACCCTTCATCTATCAAAAGCACACTTGACTCCAATATCACTAACTTGGAAACTATTGAAATTAGGAGGGTCAGTTTTATGAAGCAATATTTCATTATAGATCATAGAAGTGATAGGAAAATTAATTGAAAAAGAAGCATCCAAATTTTATTTAACTTTAAAGGATAACTTTTCACATTATTATAATATACTATCCTCAGACCTAGGCAAGGTAGATTCTTTTCCCATAGGTGGCATTTGAGGAATGTTCATGTCAAATAAAATATGTATCAATCAATGGAGATGAAATAGAGAAGTAATCATGAGCTCAATAAATGTAACTTGAGAAGGAAATTATAAATTTATTCAATGGGATACCATTCATCAAATCCAAGGTGACTGAGATAGTAATAAGAGAAAGGTGTATAATTTTGAAGTAGATCGGCTATGGAAGGAGTAGATTTTGACTAAAATTGGTTAGGAATGGAAATGTTTAGTCATGGATTGATTGATATAGTTGGGGAAAGGTGAGTATACTACATTAGCCTTTCCAATTCAATATTTTTTACAAAAGCATTAGGATTTGATTGCATTGACCTGGTTAATAAAGTAACATAAAAATTAGTTTTATAAATTAAATGTATCATACTAACCAATGAGGTAAGGACATAAATTAATTATATCAAGTTGGTTGATACATTAGGTTATAAGCTAAAATTAGTTGATTGTATTAGGTTTGCGTTGATAATTTAGCCTCCTAGGCTAAATATCAACCCCTATAGCTCAAAATTTTCTCATAGGGCACTCAAAGCTTGCATATGATGATCAAGATCTTGTCATGGCAATTCGAGGATGGGTCACTTGTCATTAAGTTAGAGGCAACATGTTCAAGTATTGTACTTATGTTAAGGAATGTCATGGTGGTCATCTTATCACCTTGTTTGAGCTTGTGTCAAGTGTTCATTTTGTGTTAACTATTTATAAGATTCCATAACAAGTATTGATACAATACTTATGATCTAAAATCACTCATATTAAAGATGACTCAAATGTTGTAGCTCATGACTAGTTATGAATCCATCCAAGCATGTTTAGAACCTATAAAATATGGTAAAATCATAGGAATAGAGCTCATATGAAGAGAATGCGATAACCTTGTCTAAATCCTTAGAACATTTAAAGGTCTTTTAGTAAATGTGAAGGTAAATTTCAAATGATATTTCACTTGAGATCATACATATTTCCATCAAAAGGTATCCACACCATGTGAATAGTATTATTATGGTTCCTAGGACACCATTAAATCATTATAAAAGGTAAAATTCTTGTAAATGGTCACCTCACCATCATAATACCATCATAGATCTGTTTCATATGTAAAAGTGTATTCTTTTATAAGTCAAATGATTTTCATTCACCACCAAGGGGCCCACACATGTGAAGATATGACCTTTCAGCTTCCCCATTTGTACTTTCTAATTTGAAAGCATATTTTACTTCCCACTTCCCTCCTCTTGTCCTCTAATGGTCCTTTAAGATCTCAAACCTAAAAATATGTAATAAAAATAATTATTTTATAGGTGTTTTTAGACATGTACAGACCTTTATGGCCAATTCAGAGCCAAGAGAAGTTAGACACTTCAAGGGAGGTCTTTTTCATGTGTAATAGAAGTTTCATGTCTTAAACATGTAGAAAAGGGAAAAAAAAGTAGTGGAATCCCCATTGAGATATTGTCAAGCTCAGAAGGGCTAGATTGAATAGGATGGTATGATCCATACAGGAGGAATCATAGTCCAAGATCTTAGCTAGAGATAGAGTCCCTAGTGGGATTGATATTAATGGCATTGGTTTGTAGATCAAGGCCATGGGATTTATGAACAATCACTAAGACCTCTAGGTGGTCTTAAGCCCTTTGCAAACCCCATATGCTTAGATATAGGTAGATCTATCAAAAATTAAACTCATTATGATATATTTATCATGGATAAATGTCTTTAAGGTCATATTGAGTGTATTGAACCCATATGAGCATGTTATCATGGCACTTGTAGGGTTAGATAAACACCTAACCTCCCTTTGTTGATAGATAACAAGTTATGTACAAGAGTTTTTGTGTTTAAAGAAAAGGCATAGCATAAGAGAATCAATGAAGAGTCTCTAGGTTCTCTCCATGTTCCCCTCATGCTCCAAATGATCATCATATAATAATATCAAAACTCCTTCAAATATTTTCAATGCTCACAATGTGAATAAGGAAGGAAAGATTCAAGTTTATTCTCATGACAATCCATCTTCTGGTTATAAGTATATGAATGATGTAATAATTAAGAGGAATTACCATTATTAAAGAAACATGTTTCCTTATGGCCCTAAAAAAAAACCAATAGACCAACTCCAAATGAATTCACAGGTCTTTAGTAGGGTTTAAGGTTTTCTAGCATTGTTTAAGGTTTTTGAGGATTCCTAGGTTTCCTTTTCTCCATTAGAATGCTTGATCTAATCATGCAAATGAATCACCTTGTTGAGTATCTAGATGGGGATGTTTAAGGCCTCAATAGGTGGTCTTAAGTGAGGAATAACAATCCATAGGAGGTTTCCCAAAAACATCTGATATATAATGACTCCACCAAGCCATTTTAACCTCATAATAAGCTTTGACTTCCAAACTCAAAATTTCAAAAGAATTGTGTGATTCACCTATAGGTCTAAGTCCTCATGTACAAGCCTATGTGTGAAAGTAAGACTAAAGTTTGTGAAATTCCATGAAAGGAAAATTAAACCTTAAGAGAGGAATCCCACAAAAAAATTTCTACTATTAAGAGGTCAATGACGTAGTTCAAAATTTCAAGTTCAAGTACAACTTAAAAAAATTCTCCTAAGTCATCACCTATAGCTGAGCCAAGGCAAATGCAAGGAAGGATTGTATGTTTGAGAAGATAAATATCTTAAGAAGGTTATTAGAATTAAATAAGGATAAAATTAATCATTTTTATGGTCTTAAAAAACCTTCCTCTTTCTCACTAACTTTTAAAAGGACTCAAATGACAATCAAATGCTCCCAATCAACACCCACATCCATACAGTCCATTGGTACCTACAATCTTTTGGTAGAGATGAACAAGTTTTACATGAAACATGTGGTTTCAAGAGGTGAAAACACATATTAAATACAATATAAGTGCCAAAAATACCCTCACAATATTTTCACCAAAGAGACTAAAGACAACACAAAGGGCAGAAGGTCTAATAAGGCCTAAAGGTGCTAAATAGTAATACACATGCTTATGTATGAAAACTTGATAAAAAATTGTATTTTTAGAGAGGTATGAGGGTCCCAAGGGACATGTGTATTTTTATCAGATGTTGTAAATATTTATTAGTGAAAAATTGATCAAATTATGCACCATTAAGGGTTTGAGATAGTGAAAATGCAGACCTACAAGTCTGCAAACCTATAGGTCTGCAATTGGTATGCATTGTTAAAGTGTGCATTAAGATGAGTGGTTTTGAATGTTTAATGGTATTATAGATGCAAGTTTTAAAATTTTAAAATTTTTCATGACTATTGCAATGGTATGTATTCAGACCTAATTCTTAGGACACCATAAGATACTTATAGGTAGACAATCAACCCTTACACCACTTAAGGCTTGAGCTAGTATAAAAATACTTGAAGATGTATATGATAGAATTATAAAATAAGGAATATATATTAAATTATATCCATGTTTCAAATTTTAATAATATTATGATTAATCACATTGAGGAGGGAATCCCATCTTTAAGGTTGCAGTCAAGATACCCCAAGAAGTCACCCACAAGCCTATGTGGGGAAAATTGGAGAAATTATGCATGTTTTTCATGAGTATAAAGAGTAAAGGATATTAATAGGTAAATAATAATTAATTATAATGTAATATTAATATTTATATAGTTTCAAGATATACAAAGTGCTAAATAAGCATTGTTAGGGTCAGAATGCCAAGATTACTCACAAACCCTAAGCATGGGTTAGACCAAATCTCAATACTTTTAAAGGGAAAATGATTTAAAAGGAATATGTAAATATGGTTAGATATGTTTCAAACCTAATTTCTTATGATCCCTCTCTTCCTACACACACAGTCCTATCATACTCGAGAAGCTATCTTAAGAGGCTCATAAATCCATGGAGAATGTGCATGGTGTGAGATGGATATTTGAGGAGTTTAGGAAGGTATTTTACCTCTAACACATGGTATTTTTTTATGATAAAGACACTACATTTTATGAATGATGCTTAAGGAGGAGAGTTAACTCAAAGCCCTATTATGCACTGTGAAGAGCCCAAAGAGCTACTTTCTCACACTCAGAACATCAATGAGGATTTGAATGGGATACCAAAGACTCTATAGAAGGTGGATAGGGTTTTAAAATTCATATTATTAGAATTTATTCTCTTATCAAAACTCCAAACTCTATGAATCATTGTTAAGACTAGTGGAGCCTTGAAACCCTTCTTAAACCTCTCACAGTGACCCGATGGAGAAAATGTGTTTCTTAACACCCTCAAATGAAATGTTTTGACCTTGGAATGGGTTTTATTATTTATAAAGGTATATTTTTAATCTATTTAAATAATAAATTGACACATGTGAGGGAAAGAAGGCCTAGAAAATGGCTAAAATGCAGATTTTTGGATGTTTTCATGGTGTTTGAGTGGTTTGGGCTCCTTAATCAGCTGAAGGGACCTAAAGAATGGGATGATATGTAGATTAGGGAGTGAGTGTATGAATATTAATGGTATTTTAACCACTATATTGATGTAATTTTTCTATTTTATGACCATTGTATAAGATAATACAATTTTAGGCCTAGTCAACATGTAAAAGAGAGAGGTAAGATACTTAATTCTTCATGGAGGCCAATTAGACCATAATTACACCATTTTAATTTCCAAGAGAAGAATTGGTTGACCAATTATAGGTGATCATGCTTATAATGAGGTCAACCAAGACTAAAGGAGCATCTACTAGACCATTTCCTATGCCATACTCTCATTAAAGGCCATTAAGCAGCCAAAGTAATGCATGTGAGGAGCTAGGGATTATTGTAAATACTAATTAAGTGAATTATGGTCATGATGGACTGATTTGGGCAACACTTTGGGTGACCACTCAAGTGGCAGAAATGATCCAGGCAACCATTTGGGTGGCCATTGGGGTGACAATTAATTCCTTAAATCTTGTATTATTTTCATTCTTGGAAGTCACATTGTCAGTGATAGTTATTTCCTTAAGCCATTATGTCCTCAAGCATTGTACTATTTTAATTATATTATTTCTCTTGAGCCACTCATTCTTAAAAGGTCACTGTTAATTCCTCGAGCCACTCAATCTCTTGATGTTTTCAAAATATGTATAAATGCATTGTAACCCAAAAAGGGAAGGCAGAATCTCTTCCCAGAGATAAGCCTATATTTGTATTGCGATCTATAAGTAATATGATGTCTCTTCTCAGAGAATTCATTGTTATTATGTTATTTCTATGTTATTGTAATATTTGTCAACTAGAACTTCTGAGTTTTGGATCAGTGGTATTAGAGTTAGGTCTCGAGGTCGAGTCCCATGAAAGTTGGTGGGCATGATCCACACATCCCTTCTCAAGGATAGTGATACACTATTTCCACATGTCTGATCGCGTTCCACCTTAGGTGGTTCAGTCCCTAGGCCATATAGTGGTCTGGAAGAGGACCCAAATCACTTTAGAGCTTGTGGTGTGATGGCCAATCTTCTAGTGGTATCAGAGCTAGGTCTCGAGGTCAAGTCCCACAAAAGCTAGTGGGCATGATCCACACATCCCTTCTTAGGGATAGTGATACACTACTGCCACATGTCTGACTAGGTTCCACCTCAGGTGCTTTAGTCCTTAGGCCATATAGTGTTCTAGAAGAGGACCTAGATCACTCCAGAGCTTTTGGTGTGATGGCCAGTCTTCTAGTGGTATTAGAGCTAGGTCTCAAGGTCGAGTCCTATAAAAGTTGGTGGGCATGATCCACACCTTCCTTCTCAAGGATAGCAATACACTACTGCCATGCATTTGACTAGGTTTTACCTTGGGTACTTTAGTCCTTGGGCCATATAGTGGTCTGAAAGAGGACCCAAATCACTTTGGAGCTTTTGGTGTGATGGCCAGTCTTTTAAAAATATAGCTATAGATTGCCTTAGCCACCCACCAATTACTGCACTCACAACAGTGCTTGACTTGTGCAGACATGAGACTGCCACTTGGGGTGCTCTGTATGAATTAGATCCTACCTTTTTTGACACATATCAAGCACTCCAAAAAGGTGAACATGTTTTTGACTTCTATTTGCAAGATAATGTCCTCTGCCATATGGGGCACATCTGTGTTCCTTTTACAGAGAAACAAAAGATGATATGGGAAGCATAGTTCAGTAGGACAGTTGGCTACTTTGGTATAAAAAAACATTGGTAGTTCTTCAAAAACACTTCTACTAGCCCCATATGTGAAAAGATGTGGAAATATATCTCAAATATTGCACCCCATGTGTAATTGCTAAGCCAACAAATAAGAAACAAGGATTGTACATGCCATTGCCAGAACCAACCAGGCCTTGGGAATCCATCTCAATGGATTTTCTCTTAGGTTTGCCCACTTCCAAACATGGCAAGGACTATATTTTTGTGGTAGTTGATCATTTTTCAAAAATGCCTATTATGCTTGCTTGTAAGAAAAATATGTCTATGGAGGAAACTGCTCAACTATATTTTAGTCATGTATGGCTCCATTTTGGTCTCCCCAAGTCCATTGTCTCAGATCGAGATAGCAGGTTCTTGAGCATCTTTTGGTCCACTCTATGGAAGATGATGGTTACTAAGCTGATGAAGTTGATAGCCTTCCATCCATAGACTAATGGTTAGACTGAGGTGGTAGATCGCTTGATTGTTCACATGATTTAGATGTATCACTCCAAACATCCACACACATGGGATGAGGTACTTCTGTTCATCCAACATGGATATAATCAAGTGCTGCACAGCTCAACCAAGCACAGTCCATTCCAAGTATGTTTTGGGTTCTAACCCATGGTACCAATTGATATAGATGTTCCATTCTCCACCATGGAATACACACCTCATAGAAGCTCTGAGGTAGAAAAAGTGACCAAGTTTATTGAACAAATGTAGCATATCTAACAAAAAGTTCATGACATCTTAGAGAAGATGAATTAGAAGTATAAGCTACACCATGACAAACATATGATTGCACACCATTTTGCTATGGGTGACAAGGTTTGGTTATGGCTTTAAAAGGAATGATTTGCAGGCCCACACAGATAGATTTGGCCTTTATGATATGGTCCATACACCATCACTAGAAAAGTTGCAAAAAATGCTTTTGAGTTGAACCTACCAGCCTACCTTGGCCTGCATTCAATGTGGAACTCCTCAAACCATACCACCCACCTCTATTGGACACTTCAATTGTGGCAGAATAACTAGACATTGATGAGCTTGATCCACAGAGTTTTGCTCTAGTAGAAGAGGATTAGATTTTGGATACTTGGATGAAGACAACAAGAGGACACTCTATTCCACTATATCGAGTTGTCAGAAGAGGCCAGTTTAGCCACCAAGGTGAGTGGCTCACCGTGAATCAAATCAAGACACAACCACCCACTTGATGTGGAATATTGATGCAATGGGGACCATTGCTTTTCAAGGAGGGAGGACTGATCTGGGAAACACTTTGGGTGACCACTCAAGTGGCAGAAATGATCTGGGCAACCATTTGGGTGACCATTTAGGTGACAGTTAATTCTTTGAATCTTGTATTATTTTCATTTTTGGAAGTCACATTTTCAGTGACAGTTATTTCCTCGAGCCATTATGTCTTCGAGCATTGTACTATTTTAATTCTATTATTTCTCTCAAGCCACTCATTCTTAAAAGGTCACCGTTAATTCCTTGAGCCACTCAATCTCCTGATGTTTTCAAAATATGTATAAATGCATTGTAACCTGAAAAGGGAAGGCAAACATCTCTTCTTAGAGATAAGCCTATATTTGTATTGTGATCTCTAAGTAATACGACATCTCTTCTCAGAGAATTCATTGTTATTGTGTTATTTCTATGCTATTGCAATATTCATCAACCAAAACTTCTAAGTTCTAGATCATGGACTTTACATTCCATTCCCATGCCACATTATTCTTTTATCTCTATTTGATATTCTATAAATTTGGCTTTAAGAGCCATTATATGGATCTTTCAATTGGGTATGAAGAAACTCTGCCCAAATTATACCTTATAACCTTTGAATCAATATAAGAATATTTTTAGATTATCTATGATAGATTATTATTTTATATACTTGTTGATTTGTATCAGTGATTGAGTATTATCTTCCTTTACAGGTCTTTATTCTCACCTAGTTGTAGCAGATTATTCTAAATAGGTCATATGATGTGTGAAAGTGTTAGTGTCTATGCTTGAAGTGAAATTTGATTGGTAGTGTCTTGAGAAAACCTCCCATTCATCACCCCTAAGTTTCATCCATCTATCATAACCTTCCCATGAAGTATTTATGCTTAGGAGTCTCTTCGAGAGAATGGTTTAGTCACTAGTCCTTTTCTAGTTCATGAGTGTTTTGAAGGGTCAAACATAGAGGATACAACATGTTGATGCATTACCTCCCATAGCTTAGGTTTATTTCATGAAATATTTATATCCCTTTTCACCAATAAGTTAGTAGGTTTAAAAATTGAGCCTAGATGATGCATGAGGGGATCTAGCCCCAAAACTAGGGGTTCACCTCACTAACTAGGCTACCCAAACTTAGAGGTGATCTAATATATTAACTAGATGAGGTAAATCTAAAACACCTCTACCTCAAGGGTGAAATATAGATTGATAATAGTTTATGTTAGACCTAATGAGAATAGGATTTAAGGAAGTTGGAGTACTCACACTCATCACTCAATGAACTTAAGGACTTGCAAGCTTTTTGGTGGTAGAATATCACTTAAATTTCATGCTAAAGGGAATCATAAGGTCTTCATATAAGGGTAAGAAAAAATTGTTTTTGATAGTTCACTTCATCCTTCATTTATTTCATGATGTGTAATGGCTAGATATGAAGGAAACCTATATTATACAACTCCTATCAGTAGCATTATGACTTATACTAGCCTCACCATGAGCCTTATCAATCTTATATTGACCCCTATCAATATCCAAATAAATGATATTAGTCTTACATTGATCCACATCAAAATTATGATGAGGCTTATCCTCTACATAATTTCAGTCATCCATAAGATCAACCTTATTATTAGCTTCCTTAATAGCCTTCCTATCAAAATTACTACCCCTCCTTCCCTCCCCAACCACTCATTCAAGCTAAACCTAGTTTTTATGATGAATTGGAGGATTTAAAAAACATGAATCAAATCATTACTAGTGATATATTAGCCTTTAAGGAGCAACAATCTCAATGAAACTAATCCTATGATCCTCCACATCCTTCTACCCCATGTCAGTATCCTTAGACCACTCTTCCCATGTCAATTCAAAATCAAGAATAGGGAGGGGTTATGACCATAAAGCCAAGGAAGTTATCAAGTTTCCAAAATACCCCTTAAGTTAAAAGTATTCATAAAAATTAAGGCATATCAAAGTTTGGCATCCTATTTACCAAGTAGAAGGGAGAGGACAAGCACACCTTAACCCAAAATTGTGTCCTTCTTCCTCTAAATACCTTATATGATCTAATTTCTACCAAGCTACCAAGTTGGAAGAGTGCATTTTCACCCCCTAAACTTACTCAAGAGTAACCTATAAATCCTTATGTTCTAACTTCACTAGTTGGACATTCTTTCCCTCCCACCATCTCCCTATTTAAGGGGGGACCTATGGTTTGGAGAGAAGATGAGAAGTAGTTAAATGAATAAAAATACTTGGATGGAATAAATGGTGATGAAGTCATGGACAAATGATAGAATTTTTAGACCAAGTGTCCTAATTACAAAATTCTTGATCTTTATGCCCTTCAGGTGGAAGAACTAGGTTTGAAAGAAGAAAAACTTGGTGAAGTGACAGTCCATGTCAAGTAAAATTTGGTATCAGTTGTAAATTTTCCTCAAGAAGTCTAAAATGAAGGTGTTAAAGTGTATCCTATAGTAAAAATATAGTCTAACAGACCCCAAAATGTTCCATGTCATCAAGATAAGGCAAGCATCCTAAATGAACTCCGTTACTCCTTTAAGGATGATTATCAAAATGAAGAAATTTAGTCACATGAATACAAAATTAAAGAGGAGGGGATATTAAAATATAACATTATTTTATTGAGGGATTCAATATGGTTTTAGACACAATGAAACATTATGTAGACTAGGAATTTAACTCAAGAGAGGATGGTTAGTATCGTGTTAGTTCCAAAATGAAAACAAATTGATAAACATACAGTAACTAGCATAACATATCTAGGCCTAGTCACTAGGGGGAGATTTTTTAACAAAAAATGAATGGAAAAAACAACTAAAATGCAAAAAAAACTTTCTTTTACCTTTCTTGGATGCTCTAAAGTGCTTGTTGTAGTGGCTTGCCTAGTTTATGCTTATGAAGTTTGCATCAATGGAAGCTTGGCTACTTCTATCTCTCCTTGGCACTTTGTGTGACTTTGGCTTGGATTGGATAAATATTTGGGAATAATAACACTAATTTACATGAGGTTTTTGAACTAATTCAACATTATAACTTTTCATTATCCAAGCTTAGAATTATGGCTTTGAGGCTTGCTATTTATAGACTTTTAGAATGGTGTGAGGATCAACCATAACCATCCATATCAAGATTAAAATTTGTGGCCATGGATAAATCCAAATATTAAATTCATTATATAAATATAACCATTAATATTTGGTATAGAGTGGCATTGAATAGGAATGAAAGGGCTTTGATGAGGCATGGGAGGCATGAATCTTGATATTTATGGCATTTATGGCCTAGGTATGTCTTCCCAAGAAATGAGATAACCTGATGATGTAGATATTAAATATTTATTTATAAAAAAAAGTATTAAACAAGTTTATATGGGATTATTAATTAGGACCTAATTTGGTTTAATTAGCTATTAAGCATGATTAAGCATTTTGTGCACAAATTACTCAAATTGATTAGAATGCCTTATTATTGGCCTAAAATTTGATTGGATTGGAATTAGGATGTGATTTTAGATGTATTAGATCAATTATCACATTTATGATTATTTTAAAACCAAATAAAAAATTCATATGTCTCATGTAAGAGATTTGATACAAAAGAGCAATCCAGGGCACTTAGGTGCAAAATTGGCATTTTGACTCGAAATGATCTGATCAAAGTTAGCTGGCCCATAAAATACATTGTCCTATTTAGTGATACCCTAGATAAAATTGACACATAAATATATAAATTTAAACTCTTTTAATGTGTTTAAGTTCTTTTAGGTAAAATTGTGTATTTTGGTAAGAATTGGTTAAAAGCCTAGTTGGAGGTTATCGATGGCCAGATTTAGGTGTCTATAGTTTACCCCTATTTGGGAAGGAATTGGAAGATATAGGCATAGTAACATCTCAAAGAATGAAAAATTTCTATATACCTACAACTATAATGATGATGAACTAACTTTATGATTCCCCCTTGAGGGAATGGTTGGCACAAGGAAAGGTCAGCAAATGATCCCTTAAAAAAACAAGAACGGTGAGAATTAACCTATTCTGGAGATTAATCCAAATGAGAAATGATTGCATGCATTGATTTAAAAATGATACTAATTTTCCAAAATAAGTTTGTAATCAGGAATAAAATTTGAAATAATGATTTGCCCATAGGTGGTTATAATCATTCAAGGGACCTAGATTGTATTATAAAGATGATTATGCCCCAGTTAGGACTGATTAAATAGCATAACTCAAGGATACAACTTGGAATATAGATTAAAGGTGATCAAGAAAAAAGTGATGAAAGAGATGAATAGAGTAATAAGATTGATCAATATAAATGATTCAGTTAGACTTTCCAACAAGGAGATGTTTGTCCTTATTAACAATAATACAACTAGAATGGTTAATGGGTTGATTTGATCAAAGTTAGCATGGAAGGATTTACCAAGGTGCCAAGGAGAAAATTCTATAGCTCCATTAATTATATACTTTCTAGAAGTTAATTTTTTCTATAGTATGTGATAGTAGGCATCATGATAGAACACCATGAAGGCTTGGCTAAAATATGCATAAGGACTGACTCCTAATCCAATAAACACTAAAAAATAATGCACTAATGATAAAAACCATGATGTCAATATGGACATATGAATATGGATGGACTCAAGAATAATGTGCACAAGAAATCACCCAATGAACACATATAGACTGAGTCAAGGTAATAGTACTAAAAGCAAATAAAAAGAGAAGCTAACAAACAAACAAACAAGAAAAAAGCACATGAATAGATAAATAACTTGAAATAAATAAACAAATAGAAATATTAAAAATAAAAATCAAAAGAAAGCATCCTCACAACAATTTTGCAGATCGAGGATAACTAACTAACTAAGCTTAGATAAGACAAATTTTTTTAGATTTTTAAATATGTGAAATGTTTTTGGCATTTTAAGGTATCTCAACTCGTTAGAGAATGACAAGATACCTACTTGTAAAATTTTGAGAGCATTAGGTTTAGGTTACTCAAAAAATCGTGAGAGAATATAGAAAGGGGGACTGAGGTTACCTCAACATGAATTGAGCATGACCTACATAGTCCCAAAATGACCTCAAGTCATAGTAATTCCACCCACATAAAAAGTGATTAAAAACTAACTAGGTCCCACTAAGTTCTCAAATCCAGCAAATGGCTATTCAAATGAAAACAACAGTGGTAAGGTGATGTGATAATACATGATAAAAAAATGTTGCCCCTAGTTTTCCCATAGGTGGTTATAACTAGGATACAATAGATATATCAATGATACTAATTTTCCCATAGGTGGTTATAATTAGTAGAAATACGAGTGAGACACTAATTTTCCCATAGGGGGTTATAATTAGGCATGCATAAACAAACTTGATAAGATGGAAAAATGAAAGATATCTTGCCAAATCAACTATCACACTACTATCATAAACTATCATTATAAACATATATTTTATTGATTATTGAAACTTGATCGGAATCCTCTCACAAAAAGTATGAGAAGAACCAAATGAACCAAGATCAAAAAAAGATTAGGTAGGATGACTAAAAATAGGCTTTGGTCTAGATAGGAATGGAATGGTAAAATAGAATGGTCTTGCTCTAAATTAATGATGGTTTGATAAATTGGATAAAATGTTAAGAAGATTTCCCCCAGTGATGGGGTGATTGGATAGGATATGTGACAATGAACAAAGGATATGTAGCAATGGAAATATCATGAAAATGAAATGGTATGGTACATGTTTTTGGCTTAGGTGTGGATTTTTTTATTTTGTTATTTATATTAATGGGGAGATACACATTCTGATTAGAAAACAATATAAACAAAATGATCAATCATGTTAATTTCTATCCCACACCTCATCTAAATAGTTGCTCTATCAATAAATGGCTATAGATTTGGATGCCAAGAATGCTTGTGTGATGTTCATTAGTCATTAATTATAATTCTTTCAAACATCAATATAAGGTATCTTTGTATCCTCTACAAAGAAAAGTGTGCCTGTGGATGGTAAATAAGAACAAATAATGGATGATAGGTTTGATTATGAAATGGAATGGTAGATGATAATGGAATGAATGGTGGAGGGGAAATAAATGAGGATTGGGACTTTTAGTCACACATAATGTTGTTGATGCTAGATTTAACATAGATTTGGTTGTGGTAGGGTTCAAGACTTGTTCTCTCGATAGGACCACTAGATTTTTCTATTATTTGATCTTAAAAGTAGTTACCATCTGATTAGATTGTAGATTGGAAGCTATTTTGATTTGATCTTAAATAATGTCTTCATCATGTCGTGAAGAAATTTTATGCTCAGCTATTGGCTCCTCGATGAGGTTTTCACCAATGAAATTATCTTGATTGTCCCATAGCACCTCTAAGAAGGTTTCACTAATAAAAATTGGATTTTGAATTTGATTTTCTTTTAGCACTTCCAAAAATGTTTCACTAAAAGATGCTCAGTTTAAACTCTGTGTGTCCCCTAGTGCCTCTAAAAAAGTTTCACTAGGAGAGTGTTCTTTTTCTACATGAATGTGGTCTTGGCCTCCTTTCTCTTCTTCAACTACTATGTCACCATAGATGTAATTCAATAAAGTGTGATTCTATCAATCCCAATCAACACTTGTGGGAGATGGAATGCCAATAATATGGCTATTTTGGTTGATGGTAATGGCCTATTGAATGGTAATGGAATGAGGAAAGGCTACACAATCCTTGTAGAATATATTAGGATAACTTGTGTTAAAGATGATGTACTCATCCTCAAAAACTATACAAGGATCATAAATGTATTTAAATTGATCTACAAGGCATGTATAACCAATGTTTTAATAGCCATGAACATATTCTTCTTCTTCTTCTTCTTCTTCTTCTTATTCTGACTCAATGAACTCTACATCTAATGTTGAGACTAATGTTGATTTTGATTTTGATACTAAATCTAATGTTGGTTCAATAATAAAACATGACTCTAAATATAATTATTTATTTTATGGGTATTATATTACAATGATGTCTTGTTGGATGATTGGTATTAAATAAGTGATAGCCTATGATGGCATAATGAGCTCCACATAAATTGGTTTATCAAAGTGAGACTCCTCAATGATGGGAAAAATTTCAAGAGACAACTCCTTAGAGATTAGATTGTCAATAGGAAGCTCTTGAAAAATAGTCATATGTTCAAGGTAATGATTTGCCCAAAGGTAGTTATAATCATTAAGAAGTGACTCAAAAAAGACTAACTCATTAGAGTGAGACTCCTCGATAACTGGTATATAATTAAAAGGTGATTCCTCATAGGTTGACTTATCATAAATGGTTGGTTCAATAAAAACATCTCAGATTGGTTCATTCTCTTGGCCTTGGTTTCCAATGAGTTGGAAAATACCAGTTTTGAATACAGCTTGGTATTCAAATGATTGGATCAACTATGGTTTTGATGGGATTGGTAATAGATGAGGAATGGCCTATGGTTGTATAATGGTAGGTCATTATGGATCTTGATTTCTTTCATGAGCCGAAAGATGAAGTCCTAAAATGGAAATAATAGGGCGGTATGGGGCTTAGCTATTCATACAAGCTAAAAGACAAGGTCCTTGAATGATGAAGGGGCATTGTGGAGCTTGATTTATTGCACAAGCCAATGAACAAGGTCTCAAAATGGTAATAGGATGGTGTGGATTGTGGTTTCTTTCATAATCCAATACATCTAAGTCCTCCTCATAAACCATATCATCCCAATCTTGAGTTAGATCATAAGTTAGTTCTTGAATATGTTTTTGTACTGATTATCATATAGAGGGTATTCATTCATATCTCAAATAACATTATTTGTAGTTGGGTCTTTATATTTTTACTCACAAACCTCTTCATACCAATCAAGGTCTCGAGTTGGATTGTAAGTTCATTTGTGACTTTGTTCCCATGAATGATTATTATGAAGTGGATAGAAATTTGTCTCACAAACCATATTATCATCATTGGGGTCTTGACTAAAGCCATAAAATTCATTTTATGTGGCCATTATATCATAATTTGGACTATACGTGAATCCACCATAGGTGTAGCTAGACATATCCACATAAATGATGAAAGATCAAAAAACAAAAAGGCTTAGAGTTTTACAAACTCTAAAAAACTATGTCCAAATGAAAAATGGTTCAAACTTGGTCTAACTTGGTTGAAAGTGGAGTTGTATCTCCAATGTGGTCTAAAAGTAGAGTCATATCTCCAAAATGATTTGTGCTGATATTTGGTATAAAATAGTCTAACATCAAATATCATATGCATAAAAGGTCAAGCATCTAAATAAAAACTAGGATGTCAAAAGTCTAGGTCAAAGTGTTCCAAACAAGGTCTAAACTAGGGAAGGGAAAATAGTCGCTAGGTATTTTATCCAAATGTGAAATCAAAAGTTAGGCTAAAATAAGCTATGATAGGTTTTTTCATCAAATGGTGTCAAAATCTAGACTTGAAACAAAGGCATGATGTGACTTGATTTAATCCAACAACTTTGGAAACAACTTTGACATAGGCCCAACACATAGAATCAAACATAAACATGATCAGTTGGCATAAGGCACAAGGCAAAAGGCATTTGGAGAAAGGATATGTTCTCTAAAATAAAGGCACAAACAATGGTGAGGATAAGAATTGAACAAATAAGCCATCAATTGTTTTCAAATTTAGGTAATCGATTAACTGAATTTATGTAACCTAAAAGAGAAAGATCTATGTATCAACCTCATGAATTGAGGCCTAAACAAAAATCAATAAATGTTTGAATCCAAACTTGAAAAGGTTAATTGAAAAATCAATTTTGAAAATTAGGTTTTGACCAAACAAGCTAGACAAGATTAGATAGCATGATGGCACATAAACAAGGTCCAAATGGCATATGTGATGGGTTTGAAACAAATGGTTTTTGATACAATGGTAAATAAGTCTTGAAACAAATTGAGCAGCCTAACGATGTAAGCATGCTTAAATGATGAGATTTATGTTATGTTTCAAAGACATAAAGACAAAATGGTTTGATATGATTTTGTTAGTGTAGCACTACCCTCCACAACTCACATGACACACACACAAACATGGTTAGTAAAAATTTTAAGGCACAAGTGTGGTGTAAAACAACCAACATAATGCCTCTTTAGACAAAAGAGTGGTGAATAAACAAATTAGTTTTAGAATTGTTATGAAAAAATAATCAATTTTTAGTCTCAAAACACGCCAATAAAAAATGACCAAAATACACTAAGTATAATCATCCAAAATCCTAGCAAGGGTATGACAATGTGAGGTTGACAAAACTAGCAAGTTTTTGAATGTTTCTAAGGGGATCAATTTACACAATGACTTTCAAATCATGATGCAAAGGAAAAGAATGTAATTGGGTGTTTGTGGTACTTGACTTGTTTCAAAATGGTCTAGTCCTTTTTTCAACCACTACATCCATCACTTTTTCAGTGTAGTGTGATGTCCAAAGTGTAGATACATCCTATGTGTAACTCTAACACTAAAAGGTTATTTAACCACTCAAAACATCTAATCCTAGTGGGAGTGTGTGAAGTCAATACTGGGAGATGAAACCTTAGGTCAATGCTTCCATAAAGAACTTGTGGGAGGTGATGAATTCCCCCTTGCAAGCCAAGTTTACATGAAAATAAAAAAACATAAAATAGAAAGAATTTAGGATCATTTTCAAGATCACCCAAACTATTGCGAGTTTTTAGGGAGTGCTTTATATGACATTATTTATAATCCTTAGACTAGGATTTTTGTAATAAGTATGGGAAAATTTGATTCCAAGGGTTACTTAAAGGGGACAAGTGGAAGAGCATAGACATGATATCCTCTATTTTCCAAACAAAAAGTAGTTTACACAACTATTGAATGCAAAAACATGGAAAGATGAGTTCATTTTTAAGCACCAATTGGAAAGATTAGGTGGTGTTATTTTGACCCCTTGGTCTTAAGTTCTAAAAACATTTAAAAAATATAACAAAAAAGACCAAATAAAATAATAAACACCTATGTGTGTTTTAAATCCAAATTTTAAACTATTCGAGACTTAGCATGCTAAAGATTCATTTTAGGCACCAAATTTGAAGAGTGCATGATTTTACCCACATTAAATTCCAAACCATACTTTTAACCTAAAAAACAATATTAGGACTACCTACTTTGAAGTATTTTAAAGGATGAGATAAGGACTTTTGAAAAATGAACTCTTAGGTTAACAATCAAGTTGGGTTAGTAGGTGAGTTGGGTTGACAGGTGAGTTAGGTTAACAGGCGAGATGTGTTTATAGGTAAGTTGGGTTGGATAGGCAAGTTGGGTTGACAAGCGAGTTAGGATGGACAGGCTAGTTGGGGTGAGCTAGAGGTGAGTTGGGGTGAGCTAGAGGCAAGTTAGGCTAAACTAGAGCTAAGTTAGGCCAAGTCGAAACTAAGTCAAGATGATCCAGAGCTAAGTCAAGCTGAATCAAAGCTAAGTCAGGCTGAGCTAGATCTAAGTCATGATGATCTAGAGCTAAGTCAGGGTGAGCTAGAGGTGATTTGGGGTGATCTAGAGCTAAGTTGGGCTAAACTAGAGCTGAGTTAGGCTAAACTAGAGCTGATTCAAGCTAAACTAAAGTTGATTCAAAATGATCTAGAGCTAAGTTGGGCTAAACTAGAGCTGAGTTGGGCTGAGTTGATAGCCTCGAGAATAAAACCATGATTTATAAAAATTAAAATTTTTACTCAAATTTTTGCCTTCTTTGCTTCCATACTCCAAGATCCTACATGACAATGGTTAATAGGTTGATTGTAGAGGTTTTGTGAGAAAATTTGTGGGTTGATGCAGTCCCACTGGGCATTCCATTATGTGAACTAGGCATTTGACTCAAGAGAGGATGGTTAGTATCATATTAGTTACAAAATGAAAAAAATTTGACAAAAACACACTAACTAGCATAACATCTATAGGCCTAGTCACTAGGAGGATCTTAGTTAACAAAACATGAATGGAAAACATAACTAAAATGCAAAAAAAAAAATCTTTTACCTTCCTTGGATGCTCTAAAGTGCTTGTTGTAGTGGCTTGTTTGATTTTTACTCAAGAAATCTGCATCAATGGAAGCTTGGCTACCTCCATCTCTCCTTGGCACCTTGTAGCTTTGGCTTGGCTTGGCTCAATATTTGGGCATAATAACACTAATTTTCATGAGGTTTTAGAACTAATTCAACATTATAACTTTTCATTATCCAAGCTTATAATTATGGCTTTGAGGCTTGCTATTTATAGACTTTCAGAATGGTTTGAGGATTAACCATGACTGTCCATCTCAAGATTAAGATGTGACACCATGGATAAATCCAAGTATTAAATTCACTATACAAATATCCTCATTAATATTTGGGATATAGGGGCATTAAATAGGCATGGAAGGGATTTGATGAGGCATGGGAGGCATGAATCCTAATATTTGTGGCATTTATGGCCTAGGGATGTCTTCCCCAGAAATGAGGTCACCTGATGATGAAAATATTCAATTTTTATTTTTGAAAACAAGTATTCAACAAGTTTTCTTGAAATTCTTAATTAGGCCCTAATTTGTTCTAATTATCTATTAAGCATGATTAAGCATTCTGTGCACAAATTACCCAAATTGATCAAAATGCCTTGTTATTAGCCCAAAATTTGACTAGACTAGAATTAGGATGTGATGTCAGATACATTGGATCCATTATCCCATTTAGGATGATGTCAAAACCAAATAACAAAGGCACATGTCTCATGCAAGAGATTTGATAGAAAAGAGCAATCCAAGGCACTTAGATACAAAGTTTTCATTTTGACTCAAAATAACCTAATCAAAGTTAGTTGGCCCATAAAATGCATTGTCCCATTTAGTGATACCCTAATAAAATCAACACTTGAATATATCAATTTCAACTCTTTTGATGTGTTTTAGTGTTTTTAGGCCAAATGGTGTATTTTGGTAAGAATTGGTCAAAATCTTGGTTGGAGGTTATTGGTGGCCCGACTTAGGTGTCTACACAAGGCACCTAAAAGAAGCATATTATCCAAGAATAACCCCTTGATTAGTTGAACATCAGCCTATAATAACAAGAGAAAATGATTAAATTAAAATATCTACCTCGCAATCACATCATGACTACATAATATGTTGTGAATATCTTGACAACCCTATGGCCCATGACGAGGAAGAAGATGATGTATTTCTAGTTGGTCTTGCTCTCATTGATTAGAAAGAAGAACATAAGAATGATTGGAAATAATATATTGTGATCCTTAAAGATATTAAAGGAATTTTCAAAGGTAAATTGCCTATTTAATATCATGCACATGAGTAAATTAAAGAGACACTCATCAAGGATAATGATGTAGCCTAAAGTAAGTATACAAAGCTCCTTAAAGAGCTTAATGAGCTTGTAGTAGATGATAAGCATTGTGAAATCACTCGAAATGCCATGAAGGTCAAATTAGCATGCATATAATAAGTATTATTTTTTGACATTGTAGTAGATAAGAAATATGAGAAAGGTATTGAAATACAAGAATGTATCTTCATATGAGATTCGTTTACATTTGTCACCTCACTTGAGAACATGATGGGAAGAGTGGAATTAAAGGAGAGGATGAAGATAATGAGATAAAAGTAGAAGATACTATTTAACTCATTCCATTATTCATCCCATGGAGTGAAGGATCCAAGAAACTTCCCCTTTGACCTAAGAGGGAGAAGAAAAGCTTAGGTCAATTATACATAGTCAGTTATTTTCTTGATTGCCTTGTTTATATTAAGTGTCTATCAACATGTGTGTTTGCTTATTTCTTATGTGTTTGTTATCTTTGTGTGTGTGGTGAGGCTACTTCGATCCTTAAAATATTTCAAGGTGCTAGGTTTGTTTTTCAATCTTAGGCTAAATAGTCATCTCAAGTCATGTTGTCATGTGTGAGTCTTGTGACCAAAATAATGAGATAGTTGGTTCTCTTGACTAGTAGGTAGGTCAACCCCTATGAATCACCAAGAATGTTGATAATTATACCTTCCATGCCAAATATAAACCATTATAGTTCAGAAAATTCTCATAGGCCCCTCAAAGCTTGCATATGATGATTTAGATCTTGTCATGGTAGTTCAAGGAGGGGTCACTTGTCATCAAGTCATAGGCAACATGCTTAAGTGGTGTACTTATGTCAATGAATGTCATGGTGGTCATATTTTTACCTTGTTTTAGATTGTGTTAAGTATTAATTTTGTGATAACTATGTATAAGAGTCCATAAGAAGTCTTGATGTGGTACTTATGATCTAAAATCATTCATATTGAAGATGAATCAAATGTTATAGCTCATGGCCAGTTGTGAATCCAAGCATGTTAAAAACCTACAAAATGTGGAAAAATTAGACGATTATAGATGGTATGAAGAGAATGTGATAACCTTGTTTAAATACTTGGCATGTTTTAGGGTCTTTAAGTAAATGTTAAGGTAATTTTAAATTGATATTTCACTTGAGATCATGCATATTGCCTTTAAAGGGTATTTATACCATGTGAATAGTATTATTGTGGACCTTAAGACACCATTAAATAATTATAAAAGGTAAAATGCATTCAAAAGGTCTCATCATCATCATAATATATTATAGAGATGTTACATATGCAAAAGGGTCTTCTTTTAGAAGTCAAATTCTTTTCATTCACCACCAAGGGGCCCACACATTTGAAGATATGACCTTTCAACTTCCCCATCCATGCTCTCTGATTTTAAATCATATTTTACTTCCCACTTCCCTTCTATTTTCTTCCAATGGTCCTTCAAGATCTCTAACCTAAAAATATGTAGTAAAAATAGGTATTTTTAGACATGTATGACCAAGTCATAACCAAGAGAACTTAGGCACTTCATCAGAGGTCCTTTATAGGTGTGATAGAGAAGTTCATGTCTTAAAATTTTTGAAAAGAGGAAAAAAATCAATGGAATTCCCATTGATATCTTGGCAATCTCATAAGGGTCAGATTGATTTAGATGATATAGTTTGTACAAGAGGAGTCAAAACCCAAGATCTTAGCTAGAGATAGAGTCCCTAGTGGGATTTAGATTAGTGGTATTGGTTTGTAGATCAAGGAACTTAGTTTTATGAACAATTACTAAGACCTCTATGTGGTCTTAAGCCCTTTACAAACCCCATAATCTCAGTTACAAGCATATTTATCAAAAGTTTGAGAATATTGTGATAGATTGAGCATAGATAAAGGTCTTTAAGGGAATATTGAGTATATTAGGGTTAGATCAATACTTAGCCTCACTTTGTTGACATATTGTAGGTTGTGTATAAAATTTTATATGTTTCATGAAAAGGTGGAGCATAAGAGGATCAATGAAGAGTCTTTAGTTTCCCTCCATTCTCCCCTCATGATCCACATGATCATCATACAATCATATCATACATCCTTAAATTCTTGGCAATGTTCACCATGTGAATGAAAAATGAAAGATTCAACTTTAATATCATGATAATCCATCTTTTGGTTGCAAGTGTATGAATGATGTCTTCTTCAAGTGGCAGGAATGATGTAATAATTTAGAGTTCTAATTTCAAATAAATAGGTTTATTTATGGTCTTTAAACCCTAAACTAATATACCAAATCCAAATGAATTCACAAGAATTTATCAAGGTTTATGGTTTTATAGCATCATTTAAGGTTTTTGATGACTTTTAGGTTTCCTTTTCTCCATCAGAATGCCTGATCTAATCAGCCAAATGCATTACCTTACTAAGTATCTAGATGGGGTTGTTTAAGGCCTCAATAAGTTGTCTTAAGTGATGAATATTAGTCCACATGAGGTCTCCCAAATAAATATGATATATGATGACTCTACCAAGCCATTTTAACCTCATAATAAGCTTTGGACTCCAAACTTAGAATTTCAAAATGACTATGTAATTCACATATAGGTTTAAGTCATCATGTACAAGCCTATGTGTGAATGTAAGGCCAAAAGTTTATGAAATGAAAACTTGAGAGATTAATCCCAAAAAAGTTTGGATATTTTTAATATGTTAGTGACATATTTCAAAAGATAAATTTTAAGTCCAACCTTCCAAAATCCTCCTAAGTCATCACCTACAACTGATCCTAGGCAAATGCAAGGAAGGATTTTATGTTTGAGAAGATAAATATCTTAAGAAGGTTATTTAAATTCAATAAGGATCAAGTGAATCCCACATATGTTTTAAAAAAACCTTCCTCTTGCTCACTAACCTATAGAAGGTCTCAAATGACAATAACATGCTCCCAATCAACACCTACAACCATATATTCCATTGGTACCTACAAGATTTTGGTAGAGATGAGCAAGTTTTGAATTAAACATGATGTTATAATAGGTGAAGGAACATATTCAATCCAATATGAGTGAAAACAATACCCTCACAAGAGTTATACCAAGGATACTAAATATAATGCAAAGGGGAAAAGGTCCAATTAGGCTTAAAAGAGTCGAATAGTAATACATAGGCATGTGTATGAAAACTTGATAAAACTTGCATTTTAAAATAGGTATGGGTGTCATAATGGACATTAATATTGTTAGTATATGGTTTTAATATTTCCTATTTCTAAATTGATCAAAACATGCACCATTAAGGGCTTGAGATAGTGTAAATGCAGAACTAAAGGTTTGTAGATCTATATGTATGCAATTGGTGTGCATTGTTAAAGTGTGTGTTAATGTGAGTGGTTTTGAATGTTAAATGTTATTATAAATTAAATTTTTTAATGTTTTTAAATGGTCATGACTATTATAAGATTATGTATTTATACCCAATTCCTAAGATACCTGTAGGTAGATAATCAACCCTTAAGCCACTTGAGGCCTGAGCTAGTATAAATAATACTTGAAGATGCATATGAGCGAATTAGAAAAAAAGGAAGATATATTAAATTAGATCCAATTTTCAAATTTAAATTATATTATTATTATTAATATTGAGGAGGGAAGCCCATCCTCAAGGTTGCAGTCAAGATACCCCATACAGTCACCCATAGGCTTATGTGTAGGAAATTAGAGAAATTTTTCATGTTTTTCATGAGTATAAAAGGATATTAAGAGGTTAATAATTATTATATGGAATTTAATATTAATATTTATCTCATTTAAATATATCCCAAGTGGTAAACAAAGACTTTTAGGGTTAGAATGTCAGGATTGCTCACAAACCCTAGGCATGGGATAAACCAAGTCTCAATGCTTTTGAGGAGGCAAATGCATAAAAAGGAATATGAAAATATGGTGAGATATTTTTCACACATAGTGTATTTCAAGGAAAAATTCCATTTAATGGCCTATTTACTTAGGATCCCTCCCTGTCTACACACACAGTCCTATCATGCCCAAGAAACTGTCTTAAGAGGATCAAAACTCCATGGAAAATGTACATGGTGTGAGATGGATATTTGAGGAGTTATGTAAGTTATTTTAAATCTAACCCATGGAATTTTTTTATGATCAATACGATATGTTTTATGAATTATTCTTAAGGAGGAGAGTTAACTCAAAGCTCTATTATGCATTGTGAAGAGCCCAATGAGATACTTTATCACACTCATAACATTAATGAGGATTTGCATGGGATCCAAAGGAGTTTGAAAAATGTGGATATTTTTTTAAAATTCATATTATTGGCATATTTTCTCTCATCAAAAATTCTAACTCTATGAATCACTGTTAAGATCAGTGGCACCTTTAAACCCTTTTAAACCTCTCACAATGACCTGATGGAGAAAATGTGTTTATTAACACCCTAAAATACAATTTTTTGACCTTGGAATGGATTTGATGATATAAAAATGTCTCATGGTCACCTATTTAAATATTAAAGTTGACATGTGTGAGGGAAACAGGCATAGAAAAGGGCTCAAAATGTAGATTTTTGGATGTTTTCATGGTGTTTGTGGTTTGGGATCCTTAATCAACTAAAGGGACATCATACATGGGATGATATGTAGTTGAGGGGGTGAGTAGAGGATTATTAATTTTATTTAAACTGCTATATTGGGGCAAGTTTCCTATTTCATGACCATTATGCAAGATAAGGTAGTTTTAGGCCTAGTCAACATGCAAAAGAGAGAGGTAGGTTACGTAATGCTTTATGGAGGCCAATTAGACCATAATTATACCATTTTAACTAATAAGAGATGAATTTTTTTATTATGTTTTTTATCATGCTTTTAATTGGGTCAAAAAAGACTAAGTGAGCCTCCCCTAGACCATTTCCTATGTCATAATCTCATTGAAGGCCATTATGAAGCCAAAGCAATAAATGGGAGGAGTGATGGGGATGATTGTAAATTATAATTGAGTGAATGATGGTCATTATGGTCTCTAAATTCCATTACCTTACCACATTATTCTTTTCTCTCTCAGATGTTATATACATTGGCCATTATATGGATCTCTCAGTTGGTATGAAGAAACTCTACCCAAATTATACCTTTTAACCTTTGAATCAACATAAAGAATATTTTAAATTCTATATGATAGCTTATTATGTTCTATATTTTTTAATTTTCAAAAGTGATTGAATTTTATGCTCCTTTACAAATCCTTCGTCTCACCTAGTTGTTAGGAGATTATTATAAATAAGTCATATGATGTAAATGTTAGTGATTATGTTTGAACTACAATCTGATTTATTGTGTCTTGAGTAGATCCCATTCATCACCCCAAGTTGCATCCATATATCATAACCTTCATGTGAAGTAATGATTCTTAGGAGTCGCTTGGAGAGAATGGTTTAGTCACTAGTCATTTTTTGGTTCATGAGTATTTTGAAGGGTCAAACACAGAGGATACAACATGTTGGTGCATCACCTCCAATAACTTAGGTTTATTTCATGAAATATTCATATCCCTTTTCACTAATAATTTAAAGTTTAGCAACTAAGCCTAGATGATGCATCAGGGGAGATATCCTCAAAAATAGAGGTTCACCTCACTAACTAGGCTACCCACACCTAGAGGTGATCCCATTATATTAGTTGGTTGAGGTAGGTATAAAACACCTCTACCTTAAGCATGTAATCCATATTGATAACAAATTGTTGATATAATTATGATAGAGGATGAAGTACTAATAAACTACATCGGGTTGGTTAATGTAGTTGGGATAGTCATAAATAAATATGACTACATCATACTATAGTTTAATCATTTGAAATGACTAAAGTTATGATTTTAACATACTTTATATCTATAAAATGAGGTAGATAGCTATCCTAAACTATTATGTAAGTAGGATAAGTAGCATGAGTTAAATGGAAAAAAATATCAATAAAAGAGACTATGTGCTTTATGTTTTTCATGTTAATCATGTTTCCTCATTGTTATAAGAGTGAGGATTAACTATGGTTTCAATAACATTAGTAGCAGTATGTTCATTGGGATTAGGTTTTCAATTGTGATTATGTTTATAAAATGGATCAAATTATATATCAAGGTAAACATTATCTTGGTGAAGACCATCACACTTGAATTCAGAGTATGGGTTTTTACTTGTCATTATATTTTTCCACTCTCAGATCATATATTCATGATCAAAGTTGGAACCAAGTAGGAATTCAAAATAAAGGTTTTCAAGTTATCTACATGTTTCATGGGAATTTCCCCAATTTAATTGATATTAGAAAAACTTTTGATGATTATACTAATGATAAGTATGGTGGGAAGTATCTAGCTCTCTAAGTTAGATTTTGGGAATACATTTCTTAATCTCAGCTAAAAAAATAGGGTGAATAAATTCACAATTGTTAACTTGTGAGGAAAAAAGAGGAATATAGAAAGAAATTCCATTGATAGGCTGGGAAACTATCGCTTCATTAGAGCTTCTTAGAAGAATATCATCAATTATTCTTTTGGATTCGTATGTATCTAAAATACCATCATTGTTAGCTTTTTTATTTTTAGACTTCATAAGCATGTGAGTTACAGACTTGGATTTGGAAGATTGAATAATATTATGAGAATGTCTTGACATTTAGCTTGATCAAGGGATTCTTTCAATGATTTTGGATAGAGAGTTCTGACTATGTATTATAGTTTGTGATGAAGAGCATTTGTAAACAAGTGAAAAAGTTTATCTTCCAACATTTTGTGTTTTGCCTTGTTATCTAAGGTTTTCTAATGCTTGATGAAAGTTTGGGTAGTATCAATATCCACTTGCTTGAAATTAATGAAATGGGCTAAAATATTTTTGTGAACATTATTGGTTTTAAATTCTTGAACCAAAGTATTAAATAAGTCTTCTAAAATAGAGATATAGTTAGACTTGAGTTTGTTGTACCAATCTATGGCATCACTAGAAAAGGTTTTGGCTAAAATATTGGTAGTTGTAAAGGTGTTTAAATTAATCTAATAGTTATATAGATTACTAAAATATTTCAAATTCAAAGTGGGATCTACGGATCCATTATAGGTGATCGAAGGAGTGATACCACCTATGTATATGTTTTCCATTTAAGGAAATAATGGTTCATTTTAAATATGTTTAATGTATTTATTGTGAAGAGGATCAAAATGATATTTTCATGAGCATATCTAAGGTAGGTGATGTTGATTTAAATTTTAAAATTCCCACTAAGATTATTGAGGATATATTTTATTTTTCAAGAGTTGATTTTGAATTTGCATCATTTGGTTGGCATTATTGACCTGAAAGGTATCCATTTAATTGATGGCTTACAAGAATATTTGATGAGGATCAAGAGCTTATTTACTAGAGGAAGAATATTGAGTAATTTTTTGTAATGCACTAGTTGTGGCATTAATGTGAGTATTAATGTTGGCACTCTAAGTGGGCTCACTATAAGAAATACCTATCATGTTAGTAGAATTACTAGGCATGGTGGAGGAAGAGGGATGGGAAGAAGTCACATAGTGACTTTACCCAAGGCTGGTAGAAAAGGCATTATTATGGGATGGATGAGATTCCACATGGGGTGCTATCATGAAATGTTAGATCACCAAATGGTCCTTGGCCTATGCTCAGGGTGTTCATTAAGGTGAATGATCATTTCATTAGTATATTCAAGATCACACTATTTATTACTACTCTAATATGTCTAGGTGGGTAATTTCAGTCTAAGAATTTGGAGTTTTTAAGTGCCTCATAATTTATAGTTATAGTAGCCACATTAAAATTTCTTACATTTTGGTCATTAGTCATGATCAAGCTAGAAGGATTATGGGATTTAAAAGCTTTAGGATGATTAGTTAGTTCCATAAATTCATGTTGGGTTATCCCTTTAGATTGAATAAGGATGTAATACATAGTATAAGAGAAAATATTAACTTTATTGTATTGGCCAATGTAGTTAATTTATAGAAAACATACTATATTGGCTTGACTGATAGAGTTAGGAACTAAAAATGGGTAGATCAAATTATATCAAAATAGCCAATATATTAATATTATAGAAATAAATTGTATCAAATTAGATGTTACAAATGACTGAAGTATAGTAAAACTAGACTATATCATGTTTTTTGTTATAGTTAGGGAGACAAAATCATAGAAATATATCAAAGTAGCTAATGTAGTTTGAACAATAAGAGAGTTATATAAAGTTGTTTGATGCATTTATTAGACATAGAAAAAATGGTATCAAGATGGATGATATAATATAGAATACAACAATAAATCAGGTAATAAATTTAATTTAATTATGGGTTTAATATTTCAAATTATTGTATAAATACATATGATATCCTTAGGTAGGAACTTCAAATACCTCCTCCTATTAATATTCAAATACACCATAATAAAATCTTGTTAAAGATAAGGTTCTAGACCATAAAATCCTCCAAATATGACTTAGGAAATAAGTGCGAGTGAAATCAAAGTTAATAGAGTGTTTATGATATGTTTGGAATGAAACATCACACACACACAATATATATACACACACACACACACACACACACACACACACACACACACACACACACACACACACACACACATATATACTCAAAACCAAATGTAAACTCTAAGCCAATAGTATCACCCTGAAAAATATAATTGAAAGAAGTACACTAGAATAATGGTATAGGCCAAGATGATTAGACAGAGAGTATAAAGATCAATGAAACCAAGAAATAACTAGTAGGAATGGTAAAAAGATTCAAAATCAAAGTTTTTAATGCCATGTTTCCCCCTATAACCTCACTGATGATGGCCACCCAAAACTGAGCTCGGTTAGGCAGAACCAATGATGCTTAGGTAGAACTGATGCCAATTATACCAAATTGATGTTGATCTATGTGTAGATCTAAGTTAGCATAAAAAATAAAAATATGGAAAAAACAAAGCTAAAACATCAATTGAAGATATTTAAGCATCCATTTGGAGATTTATGAGTTGCATCTTGGTATTCTTGGTATGTGGGGTGCTCAGGGTCCCATCGGGTGTGACATTTGTGATCATAGGAATTTGATGTAGAGAGGAGGTTAGTATTGTGTTAGAATATAAAATAATGAAATGAACATATTAATATGCTAACATATCTTGTCTAGATCCTAGGGGGAAGAATTAAAAACAAAAAAACAAATGAAAATCAAAACTAAAATGTAAATAAGAAAAAGATCCTTACCTTCCTTAAATGCTCCAAATTATTTTTCATGTGGCTTGCTCAACTTGTGCTCAAAGAATCTTTGGAAATGGATCTTGGCTATCTCCTTCTCTCCTTGGCACCAATGTGGCTTATGGATTGAAGTGGCTTGATGGATTGGCCTATGATTTTGGCATTATAATGCTATTGCTTTCAATCTTTCTATAAAACCTACATTATAACTTTACTCTATCCAAGATCTTTAAATGAAGAGGCAAATGCTTATATTTTTGGTTTAGAAACTAACCACAACTCAAGGTGAGTTAAGGTGTAGTTTACACATGAAATGGGTTCAAACATAACCTAAGTGAGTTGATTAACCCCATTAGAGTTAAAATGTGTCAAAACCTCATGTTTTACAATGAATAGGCATGGGTGAGATATTTGCCAAGGCTTGACAACTCATAAAAGGTAATGATGAAAATCTAGGATATTCTTGATTTTTAAATTTCATTTTTTATAATTTCATTAACTACACATGGATAACTCAAATAGGCATTTAATTCTATTTTTCTTGTTAATTAATTCTATTTAAGTTTTTTCATTTTTAAGATTTGATTTTATGTGTGCACTTGCCCCATTTAATAGGTCTATAGGCCAAATTTCATGTTGTGATGCCACAAGTTGATTGGAGATGAATCCATGAAAGATTTTTATTTTTTATGATAGGATACCCTAATTAGGGATGTCTTAACATGACTTTAAGCTTTGATGGATGATGTAAAAGTAAATTTGGGACATTTAGTGATTCTTAGGCTTAGTTTGTAATGGTTGGTAAGAATTGGTCTGAAGTCTAGTTGAATCCATTGGTGGCCAATTTTAGGTGTCTACAGTTTGCCCCTATTTGGGAGGATGTTGCAAAATATAATCAAAGTAACATATTATCAAAGAATGAAAAAGGATTGTATGACTAAAAGAGGATGATGATTGAATAAAAATCTCTAAAAAATGTTTGGAAAGCCTATAATTATGCCCCCTCAAGGGAGTGACTAACACATATGTTGATGGATAGTCCCTCAAAATGAAATAAGAAGAAGAATGAAATTAACCCATGGTGAGATCAATCCAAACGAGAAAATTCTTGCATGCATTGATTTAAAAATTACTGATTTGCCCAAAGGGGGTTATATTTAGTAATAAAGGTTGAGACATTGATTTACCCAAAGGTGGTTATAATCAGTGTCACAAGCATATTCCCCAGTTAGGGTTGATGAGTTAAAATAATTATTTTCCCACAGGTGGTTATAATCATTAAGATGACTAAGATTGAGTAATGATATGTGATTATGCCCCAATAAAATAGATTGGCAAGCATAACTCAAGGATATGATATTTTGAATAGATTAAAGATGAGAAGGTACAAACATAGATACGATGGTATAATGATTGAAGAAACCAAAAACAATTAGGGATAAGAGGATGCACAAAGTGATGAAAAAGATTAATAGAATAATAACAATTAATCAATGTGAGAGATTCAATTATACCCACTAATATATATATATATATATATATATTCTTGTCCTTATTAGCATTGATAAAAAATAATGGTCAATGGGTTGATTTGATCAAATATGGTCGAAGGATTTGTCAAGGATACCAAGGAGAAACTTCTACAACTCCATTGCTTGTAAGACTTCTTGAGCTGATTTTTACTATAACATGTGATAGTAGGCATCATGATATAAAACGCCATGATAACTTAGCTAAAATATGCATAAGGACTGACTCCCAATATAATAAATAGTTAAAAATAATGTACCAATGATAAAAACCGTGATGATAATATTGACATATGAATATGGATGGACTGAAGAATAATGCACAAGGAATCACATAATGAACACATATAGATTGAATTGAGGCACAATACTAAAATAAAACAAATAGGCAAGTAAGAAAACAACATATATAAAGAAAATAAATAGGAAAGCAAGCAAACAAATAAACATAAAATAAACACACATAAATATCAAAAGTAAAAGCAACATAAACATCCTAACAATAGATTTGCCTAAGTAGGGTGGATCGAGGATGACTGAGTAGGCTTAAACATGACAAATTTTTTTGTATTTTGAAAATTCTAAATGTTTTTGTAATTTTCTAAGCATCTCAACCTGATTAAAAATTATGAGATAATAAATGGTCCAACTCACACAATGGTGACAACATTGGCTAAGGTTACTCATAAAATGGTGAGAGCGTATGAAAAAGGGGGATTAAGCTAACCATGATGAAAATAAAGAATGACCTACATAGTCCCATTAGGACCTCAAGTCATAGTAATTCTATCCACACAAAAGGTGGGGGAATTGAATAAGTCACAATAAGTTCTAAGATTTAGGTAAATGGCCTGGCAAATGAAAATAGCAATGACAAGGTGATGTGGTAGTGCATGGTAAAAGGTGTTGTCCCTAATTTTCCCATAAAAAGTTATAATTATTAAATAATGGAATAGATCAAAGATATTAATTTATCCATAGGTAGTTATAATTAACAACACAAGATGGACTACTAATTTTCCCATAGGTAGTTATAATCAATAGCACTAGTCAAACATAAATGAAAGATAACTTACCAGATCCACTATCACACTGATTTCATAGATTATCATTTAAACATAGAATTCTAAAACTACATAAACTATATTGAAATACTCTCATGAAAGGTGTAGGAAGAACCAAAGGAACCAAGATCAAAATAGGCTTGGGTAGGATGGATAAAAATAGGTTTTGGTCTAATAAGGATGACATGGTAAAATGGTACATGGTATGGCATTGTTTGGGATGATGATGGTAATTGGATAAAATGGTAAGAGGGTTACCCTCAAGTGGTAAGGTAAGGTAAATGGTAGGGTATGTAATAACAACAAGGGAATGACAAATGGTAATGACATGGTAAATGTTTTTTACCTAGGTATGGTAAATGATTATGTTATTCCTATTGATGTGAAGATGCACATCTTGATCAACATGTGGCACAACTAGAATGATATATCATGTAAGTTTCTATCCCTCACCTCTTCTTAATAGATGTTATGTCAAGAACTTACTATATATTTGGATTCAAATGATGTTGTTCTGATCTTAATTGGTTGTTGATTTTGTTTGCTTCAAACATAAAGATAAGGTATCTTTGTATCCTCTACAAAGGAATGTATGGCTAGGGATGGTAAATATAGATAAACACTAGATGACAGGTTTTATTTGGTAATTTATATGTGGATGATAATGGTATGACAACAAATGAAGATCAAGGTTTTTAGGCACACACAATGTTGTTGATTTGATCAGGATTTTTAGGCACACACAATGTTGTTGATTTCAGATTTAACATAACTTTAGTTGTGGTAGGGCTGAAGAATTTTGAATATATTATCCATAAGACCACCATATTTTTATATTATTTAGGCCTAAGATTAATTACCATATGATTATGATGTAGATTAGAAGATATATTAATTTTATCTTTGATAATGTCTTCATCAAGCAATGAAGAATTTTCATGCTTAGCTATTAAGCCTTGATGAGGTTTTCACTAATAAAGTTGTCTTTATTATTTTTTAGTGCCTTTGAGAAGGTTTCACTAAAGATTATTGAATTTTTAATTTGATAATCTTCTAGAACCTCCAAAAAGGTTTCATAGAAGATGTTGATTTTGAACTTTGATTCTCTCCTAGCACCTTTGAAAAGGTTTCACTAGGAGATTGTTCTTCTTATAAATTAATTTGGTCTTGGCCTCCCTAATATTTTGAAAATGATATGTCACCATGGATGTAGTTTAACAAGATATTATTCTATTGATCCCAATTGACACTTGTGGGAGATGGAATGCTAATATAATGGCTAGGTTAGTTGGTGGCAATGATATGTGGAATGGTAATGGAATGGGGGGAGGTAACACAATCCTCATAGAAGATACTAGGATAACTTATGTCGATGATAAATTAATAATCCTCAAAAACCATAGAAGGATCACAAATATATTCAAACTGATATGCTAATTATGCATAACCAATGTTTCAACAACCTTAAGCAACATGTATGTGAATTATTATAAACCTCATTATGGTTGTATAATATTAAGGATTCAACAATAATCCTTGGAAAGTGTTCCAATCCCTTTGAATGTTTTAGTTCTGAGAAAAGATAGTATAAACTAGGCAAGGTCTATTTATTCAACCCAAGGAATTTGGAGAATATATGCTTGGGGAAGTTATATGATCATGGAATTAATATATGTTTGGGTAGGATATAGTTTCAAAAGGAATTTAACATTTTCCTTCTTCTATTTATTTATTTTGTTATCATTTATATATAGTTTAATTACACTTTATTTTATGACCCTAGTGGTAGATATCTACCTTATCTATCAAACCAACTTATTTTAGGTTTTTTTAATTTCTTTTCTTAACTCTGAATTCAATGTTGAGATTGATGTTAATTTTGATTCTGATGCTAAATATGATGCTAGTTTAAAAATAGAACCTAAATTCAATGTTGATTCTTCATCTAGTGTGGATGTTGTTACAATGATGTCTTATTGAATTTTTAGTATTGGAAAAGTAATGGCTTTTGATGGCATGATGGGCTCTACAGAGACTAAATTTTCAAAGTGAGACTCCTCAATGGTGGGGAAAATGTCAAGAGACAACTCTGCAAAGACTAACTTGTTAAGAGGAGGCTCTTTAAAAATAGGTCGAGGTAATGATTTTCCCAAAGTTAGTTATAATCATTAATAAGTGACTCAATAAAGAATGGTTTATCAAAGGGAGATGCCTCGATAACAGTTATAATATCAAAATGTGATTCATCATAGGTTGACTCATTACAAATGGTTGGTTCAATAAAAAAATGATAGATTGGTTGGTTCTCTTAGCTTTGATTTACAAGTAGTTATAAAGTACTAATTTTAAATATGTCTTGGTCTTCGAATGATTGTCTTGATTGGAAAGGTACTGATTGACTCGATTGAGGATGAATAATTGGTAGTGTTTTTTAGAGTTGGGAATGGTTTGCAATCGATGAATAATGACCAGTGGTTGGATAATGAGAGGGTGTTGTGGATCTTGATTACTCATACAAACTAAAGGATGAGGTCCTAGAATGGCAATGGTAGGGTGTTTCAAATCTTGGTTACTCACACAAGCCAAAAGATGAGGTATTAGAATGGTAAGGGTAGGGCATTGGGAAGCTTGATTGCTCATAAAATCTAAAGGATGAGGTCATAGAATAAAAATGGTAGGGCATTTTAGATCTTGGTTTCTCACATAAGCTAAAGGATAAGGTCATAAAATGGTAATGGTAGGGCATTATAAATTTTGGTTGCTCATACAAGCTAAAGGATGAGGTCCTAGAATGGTAATGGTATGGCATTATCAAGCTTGGTTACTTTCACAAGCCAAAGGATGAGGTTCTAGAATGGTAATGGTAGGCATCATGGAACTTGATTACTCTCACAAGCCAAAGGATGAGGTCTTGGAATAGAAATGATAGGGAATCATGGAGCTTGGTTTCTTGTATAAGCTCTTAGCTTTGATTTATAAGTAGTTATAAAATACTAATTTTGAATATGTCTTAGTCTTTGAATGATTGGCTTGATTGGAAAGGTACTGATTGATTCGATTGAGGATGAATAATTGGTAGGGTTTTTTAGAGTTGGGAATGGTTTGCAATTGATGAAGAATGATCAGTGGTTGGATAATGAGAGGGTGTTGTGGATCTTTATTACTCATACAAACTAAAGGATGAGGTCCTAGAATGGTAATGGTAGGGTGTTTCAAATCTTGGTTACTCACACAAGCTAAAGGATGAGGTCTTAGAATGGTAAGGGTAGGGCATTGGGAAGCTTGATTGCTCATAAAAGCTAAAGGATGAGGTCATAGAATATAAATGGTAGGGCATTGTAGATCTTGGTTTCTCACATAAGCTAAAGGATAAGGTCATAAAATGGTAATGGTAGGGCATTATAAATCTTGGTTGCTCATACAAGCTAAAGGATGAGGTCCTAGAATGGTAATGGTAGGGCATTATCAAGCTTGGTTACTTTCACAAGCCAAAGGATGAGGTTCTAGAATGGTAATGGTAGGCATCATGGAACTTGATTGTTCTCACAAGCCAAAGGATGAGGTCCTGGAATAGAAATGATAGGGCATCATGGAGCTTGGTTTCTTGTATAAGCTAAAGGATGAGGTCCTATAATAGAAATGGTTGGGCCTTATGGAGCTTGATTACTTGCATAAGCCAAATGATGAGGTCCTAGAATGGAAATGGTATTCCTTAGATGCAGTGGAGATTGGTGGCTCATATAGTCCAACATGTGGTTATCAGTATAGGTGAAATAATTTATGGTCTTGAAAGGGAGACAATCATACTTTAACCTACTAAAAGAAGGAATTAGTGCATGCTAAACTTGAGGATCTTGGCTTTATTCCCTAGATTAAGGATTGTAAGGAGGATATTAATCTTTCTCATAAACCACGTATTTGACATAGGAGTCTTGAATCAATATAATTTATTTTGCCCTTTTATCATTTCTTAGATTGTACATAACTCCACCATAAGTGTAGCTAGACATATTTGCATCAATAATGAAAGCTCCAAAAAATTACCTAGAGTTATAAAAACTCTAAAAAATAATGTCCAAAGGAAAAAAGGTTATAGCTTGGTTTAGGGGCTTTGTATCTCCAAAATAGTCTATACTAAAACTTTGTATAAAACAATCTAATGTCATATGTCTAACATCAAATGTCTCACACACAAAAGGTCAAATGGCTGAATAAAAACTGACATGCCAAAATCTAGGGACAAGGTATTCTAAACAAGTCTAATATAGAAAAAATAAAAGTTGCTAGGTATTTTGGCTAAATGTGGTATCAAAATCTAGGTTCAAACAAGGCATGTGCTAGGAATTTTGACCAAACACAACATCAAAATATAGACTTAAAATAAAGGTGAGATTTAATCTAACAAACTTGGAATACTTTGGCATAGACTAGGCATATGGAATTCAAACATGAACTTGGTCACTTGGCATAAGGCATAAGGCAAAAGGCATATGGAGAGATAGGCTTCTTCTCCCAAATAAAAGGCACAAACAATAATGAAAACTAGGCTCTTTTAAACAAATAAGCTAGATAAAATTTAACAACATAACAACATTAGGCAAAGATCTAAGTAATAGTTTTCAAATTTGGGTAATGAATTAACCTAAATTACATAAACCAAAAGAGAAATATTGGCATCTAAGCCCCAATTAAGCAAGGAATAAATAGAAATCAATCAATGTTTGAATTTGAACTTGGCAAGGTTAATTAAAAAATCAACTTAGGAAACTAGGCATCTTCAAACAAACAATAATTGAGACAAAATATAATAGCATAATGGTATAACTTAAAGATTCAAAAGACATACATGACATTGGTTCTAAAAAATAACATTTGGCACAAGGCAAACAAGTCTTGAAATAAATCGAGTAGTGTAACAGTGTTTTCAAACTTTAAAGATGTAATAAATAGTTGTTTCAAGACTCAAAAGACACAAAGGATTGAAGTGATTTGGAAAATGTAATGTTACCTATTTTGATCAAGTGACACACACACAAACAAGTTTGGTAAAAGTTTTTAAGGCAAAGGTGTGTAATAAAATGGCTAGTATAATGCCTCCTCAAATAAAGGTGTGGTGTATAAATAAAACTTGGTATGATGTGGCATAATAAAGAAATGGTTTTAGACTCAAAAAGACCAAATAATAAAAGGATGAAATGACATAACATCTAAATTTAACACCCTAGATCCTATAAATGACAAGGTTGGTCAAATGGGGTTAACTAAAATTATGGTTTTCGAATGTCTAGATTGGTCTCAAGCATGGCTAATGATAGAGATTAAAATTTTTAATTGAGTTCATATCAACTAACTTACTATTCTAAGGTCTATTTCTTTGCATAGTGATTCCATCCATGGAATGCTTAGTGGAATCCCCTAGTTAACCAGACTTGACTTAGGTTTTCATTATGAAAGGAGAGGTTAGCCATTCAACCCCTTAGCTCTCATAGTATGCATACCCTAATTTATATACCCCACTATAGAATGGGGTTGAAATAATGCTAGGAGATGAAACCTTAGATCAAAGATTCCCTAAATAACTCATGAAGAAATAATGAACTCCCCTTTACAATCCAAATTACATGAAATAAAAGACTAAGTGGAAAGACTTTAGAGGTTGTTTTTAGATCACCCAAACCATATGAGTTTTGGGGTGAGTGTAGACAACATTCTTTCCATGCCTTGGACTAGGCACAAATTGCAAGTGAAAAGGTGCTTCTGATCACCCAAGTTACCTATAGGGGATGGGGGGAGAGCATACATGTAATCTTCATTTTATGAAAACAAATAAACAAGTTTAAATAAACATGGCATAAAATGAACATTTTCCAAAGTGTGAACTAATTAATTTAAAGTTCATTTTAAGGGACCAAAAAATGAAATGTGTTATGAATTTTTTGGCCCCCTTGGCATTAGTTAAAACTTGCAAAAACTTTAAAAAACATCTAAGGCATACAAAATGAACTATGTTCTTTTTAAACACCAAAAGGCAAAGTGAGAAAGATTAAAACACATTCAAATTTGATCTTTTCCCACTTGTATGCACCAACTGAAATGTTTTGTTAAGTTCTTTGGCCCCTTGGCTTATTTTCAAAACTTATAATAATTTCAAAAAATAAATTAAGTAAAAACACTTATGTTCATTTTAAGCACTAAAACCAAATATGCAAGACTTAACCATTCATTTTAGGCACCAAAATGAAGTGTTTAATACTTAGTCATTATAGATTCTTTTTAAGCACTAAAAATCAAAATTTCAAGATTTAGCAATTCTTTTAGCACCAAAATTAAGTGTGCATGACTTAGATAAAAAAATTTAAACACCTAAAGTGAAATGTTCATGACTCTAAACTTGTAAATTCATGCTCTATTACCACCTTGGACCTACAAGGGTTAGAGATTTTCCCCTTTCTTTGAAGCACTTTCAATGATGAGAAAATGATTTTTGGAAGTATAGCTCTCAAATTTCCTATTTTAAAAACATAGAGACTGATATCAATCACATGTGATTGATGTCAGTTACCAAGGAAATGATGCCACTTGGTAATAACTGATATCAGTTGATAAGAATCAAGATCAGTTGCCTATGAGCCTGTAGGAAAAAAACACAAGGTAAAAAAGTTAGCTCAAAGTTAGCATAAAAACTTCTAAAAACCTATAATGGAATGATAAGACAAAGAGTATAAAGATCAATGAAACCAAGAAATAACCATTAGGAATGCTAAAAAGATTCAAAATCAAAAATTTTAAGCCATGTTTTCCCCTACAACTTGACTAATGATGGTCACCTAGAACTAGGATTAATTAGTGAGAACTGATGCCAAATATGCCAAACTGATGTCCGTCTCTATCTAGATCTGAGTTAGCATAAAAATTAAAAAATGGTAAAAATAAACCTAAAAATCCAATTTTGAAGATATTCAAGCATCCATTTAAAGATTTTATAGTTGCATCTTGGTATCCCTGGTATGTTGGGTTCTTAGGGTCCCATCAAGCATGCCATTTGTGATTATAGAAATTTGACATAGAGAGGAGGTTAATATTGTGTTAGAACATAAAATAATGAAATGAATACACTAACATGCTAACATTTCTAGGATAGGTCATCGGGGGAGCATAATAAAAAAAATAATAAAAATAACATCTAAAATGTAAAAAACAACAAGATCCTTACCTTCCTTAAATGCTCCAAATGATTTGTCGTGTGGTTTACTCAGCTTATGTTCAAAGACTCTTTGACAACGGAGCTTGGATATCTCCTTCTCTCCTTGAAACCATTGTATTTTATGGCTTGAAGTGGATTGATGGCTTGGATTATGAGTTTGTCATTATAACACTATTTCTTCTAATCTTGTTATAAAACCTGCATTATAATTTTACTTTGTTCAAGCTATTTAAATGAAGAGACAAATGTTTGTATTTATAGGTTTGGAAACTAACCCCAAATCAAGTTGAGTTAAGGTGTGTTTTACACATGGAATGGGTTCAAACCTAACATAAGTGAGATAATTAACCCTAATAGAGTTAAAATGTGTCGAAACCTCATGTTTCAATGAATAGGCATGGATGTGATATTTGCCAAGGCTTGATAACTCACAAAAGTTAATGATGAAAAGCTAGGATATTCTTGTTTTTTGAATTTACTTTTCTAGAATTTAATTAATTACACATTGATAATTCAACCAGGCATTTAATTTGATTTTTATTATTAATTAATTATGTTTAGTCTTTTTTCATTTTTAAGATTTGATTTAATGTGTACATTTGTTGTGATGTTTCTAGTTGATTGGAGATGAATCCATGAGATTTTTTTGTTGTTTATTATATGATACCCCAATTATGGATATATTAATGTGATTCTGAGCTTTGACAAATAATGCACAAGAAAATTTAGGGTGTTCAATGATTTTTAGGATTAATTTACAATGGTTGGTAAGAATTGGTCTGAAGTCTGGTTGAAGCCATTGGTGGCCAATTTTAAGTGTCTATAGTTTGCCCCTATTTGGGAAGATTTTGTAATATTTAAGCATAGTAACATCATCTCAAATAATTAAAAATGATTGTATGCTTAAAAGAGGATGATGATTGAAGAAAAAGCTCCCAATAATGTTTGGGAAGTTTATAATGATTATCCACTTAAAATTCACCACCAATGGCTTTGACTAGACTTCAGACCGATTCTTACCAACCATTACAAATTAAGCCTAAGAATCACTAAATGTCCAAAATTTTCTTGTGCATCATTCATCAAGGATAGAATCACATTGAGACATCCCTAATTGGGGTATCCTACTATAAGCAATAAATAGTCTCTCATGGATTCATCTCTATTCATCCTATGACATCATAACATAAAATTTGGCCTATAAACCTATTAAATGGGGCAAGTGCACACATAAAATTAAATCAAATATTTAAAATATTAAAATCCTAAAAAAAATTAATTAAAATGTTAAACCTAATTAAATGCTTAGTTGAATTATCCATGTGTAATAAATAAAATTCTAAAAAAGGAAATTCAAAAATACAAATAGTTTTGATTTTTCATAATTAAATTTTTTGAGTTATCAAGCCTTTGAAAATATCTATAAATATCTCACCCATGCCTATTCATTTCAAATCATGAGCTTTTGATGAATGATGCACAAGCAAATTTAGGGTATTCAGTGATTCTTAAGCTTAATTTATAATGGTTGATAAGAATTGGTGTGAAGTCTGGTTGAAGCCATTGGTGGCCAATTTTAGGTGTCTATAAGTGGTCCTAAAATAATTATATTCTATAGGACACTACTATCCAGATTAGGATACTAGTGTCTGAACTTTGATGCTAGTTTCCTTACCTTCCAAACAAACATATTTTTAAAAATCTTTCAACATGTATGGGTTATCCTATGGTATTAATTTAACCATTTTATGAGATCATTTCAAAAGGTGTGTTATAAATACAAATATAAGATCATTCATTAAGGACACTTATAAATCATTAAGCAATCTCACACTACATTATTGAAAATCACTTGCATAACTAAGCTAAACTACTCTATTCTTCTCTATTTCCAAATTAATCAAATGATAAGTCTTACTATCTATACTAATCATTAAAATAACATCCCATGATAAATATTTTTCAAGTTACAAGCTATATCAATAGATTTACTTACATATATCATATTGCATAAATGTTCACACATAATCCCACATAAGGGGGAGAACTACATTTAGTCTAAGGCCTTCTTCAGAGTATATTGACATGTGTCAAGTGCTCATTGAAGCAGGGTAATTGAGGTCAACTCAAATTCACTTGAGCCCACTAACCCTTATTTTTAAGGTGGCATGCCAAGTTAGAAAACCTAGGGTTTTTCAAAAAATGCTAATTTTAAAAACCTGTGTGCATGATCCAAGTTGATAACCTACAAGGTGATAGTGAACCCTAAAAGGCATAGATGGATTTTATATAAAATATTCCATATATTGTGTTGTATATAAGCATTGAAACTAGGATATAAGCATCAATGGTAGTGTCCATATCTTGAAAGTAGTGTCCAATCTCATAGAGAGCTATTTTTTAGAACCTGATAAATCAAGGAAGAACATTACTCTATCTTATTCTACACTTGTACATGTTAGATATGCATGCAAACATTTTAATCATATAAGTATTATTTCTCATTTATATTAAAACTTTAATAATATTATTTATAATTATACTAATTTATATTTGGCATAATCTTAGATTTAAAATATTTATTAGAATATTATAATTATAAAATCATTTATTTGGTATATTTTTAAAATAACTTACTCCATAGTTGATTAGGCTCTTACCCCCTAATCCATTAAAAGAAGAGTTAAACATTTGATGAACATGACCTCCAAGTTGTCTTGTGTAAACCCTAACTTTCCCTAGAGGTTTCAGATTACATTAATTATTTAGAACTAATTTTATTATTTGTATGAAACCTAGGTGCAGTGCTATAGTAAGTGGTTTACCTATTAAGTATCTTGATATTCCTCTTATTCCACCCAAAATTTATAAATCCAATGCTCTATCAAATTTTACCAATAATGAGAATGGCCAAAATACTAAAAATGTTCTCATAGAGGATGAATTTGATCATGGAAATAGTGAATCACATGAGAATAATTATCTAATCATGTATATCAAGAGGAAGTTAAAGCTATTGTATTGTTTCAAGAGCATACTCATGAAAATATAAAAGATATACAGAAGATCCTCAATACTATATTGGAAACTAAAAATCCAAAATCATGAGTGAACAACCATTAATATCTACTAATACAAATATTAGGGCTATTGTATATACCTATCAACCATCAATACCATTATCTCTCTCCTCAAGCACACCATTTATTCCTAAATATAGTGGGGGCAGAAGATTTATTTTCAATCCATTTTCCCTCATGGATCAAACACATATTGCTACATATTCCTTAGGAACAATCAATACTTCAACTCAATTATCAGGTTTAATGCCTACATCAACACAAGAAATGTTTTCATTCCCTTTGGTAACTTATAAAATATCAAATCTTAATCCCATTGAGTCTATTATACAAACTCTTCTCCAAGTTATTAAAACTTTAGAAGCTAAGAATACAAATATTGAGAAAAATGACTTGAAATAAACTCATTCTATTGTTTCATAAGATGTAATACATAATACTTTTGCACTTAAGATATATTTTCTCCCTTTTCCAACCAATTTTATCACACCCAAGTTTACACTTTGTGATGACAAGGATGATCCTAAGCAGCATCTCTGTTATTTCTATGTAACCTACCTTAATTATGCTTCCAATGATAAACTTTTGACAAAATTATTTCTAATCTTAAAGGACCATGCTTTGAGATGGTTTCATGATCTACCAATACAATCATTCAAACCTCTAGTAGATTAGTTCCTAATACATTTTTAAAAAAAAATAAAAATCACACTTTATTATATAAAAACTTAAAAAAATTAAATACAACTATTCATACCAAAAATATGGTGGAAAAATCACACCCCAAAACACACCAAGCTATAGAAGCCCTGGGAAAGTGATAGAAGCAACTAGAATGCCATACCAGCCAGATAGTCTAACACATGTGCACTAACAACCAAAAAGGATAAAGCACAAATAAACAAACAAGTCCTTAAGCAACAACAATGAATATGGTAGTAGTTGGAAAAGGTGGTGAAGGGTCCTGAGGCTTCCCTCCCCACCCCCCATCAGCTGGGGGGTCCTCATCTAAGGTAAAAGGCTCCCACCCATCATTATATTACTCTTGAGGAGTTTATTTTGGCTACTTAAAATTTTGTCAAGGTGGAGAAATGGTAAGTACGACATGAAAAAACTTATCCTATTGGGGAGCTACCTAGCCTCCTCCACTATCACTATCATGATGAGACAATCCACCTAGAAAATAAGTATTCCCATGCCTAGGAGATGGCTAGTGAGAGTGAGGAGAGGAGCTTCTCTAACTCTAGGACTAATGGCTTCAAGACCAAGAACACCTAGCTCCACCACCACATCCCTGAGGAGGAGTTTGTTTGGGTAGTTCCTAATCTTAATAATTTTTTCAATCAAAATCACTGAAAAGATGTCATATATACAAACTTAAAATATCAAACAAGGAATCAATGACACTATCAATGACTATGTTTTGAGGTATAAGATAATGTTGGCCAAAATGACAAATCTAATGGAAAATAAAGAACTTCAAGATATATTTAATAAAAGTTTAGTTACCCCATTACATGAGTTTATTATCTTTAATAAATTAAAATATTTTGATAACTTATGCCATATTTTACAAGATTTATAAATGAATATTATTAAGCTTAGGTTTGTACTAAACACACCAACTACATCTACTATCAAGTTTCATATCAAACCAAACTATATAAGGTTAAACCTACATAGGCTAAAAATTAATAAATAAAAACAATTAATATAGTGTCACATCAACCTAATCATATAATATTATCTAATGTACCTAATGGATAATTTACATTCTTATCTAAGTCTCAATTTCACTCCTTATGAAGCTAGTGGATTGCCATCTCATATCTCTCCCTTCTCCTTTGATATGATTCGACCTCTACCAAAAGGATATGTTGCAAATGCTTATTATGACTATCACTAATGTTTCAATATTTAAAAATATATGTTACAATTTTAAGCATAATAATAAATACCTAATTATAGTAAACATTTCACCTTTTATTATCTTCTAAAGGATTTAGGTTCACAACTTGATGATCATCAAAACCCAAAGATATTCAATAATCCATTAGAAGATCACTCCAAAGAAACACTAGAAGTTCAAATAACATATAAGGCACAACCTCACCCACCACATTATGGGCATACATTAAATGGTATTATTAACAAACACAAAATACTTATTATGGTTCAGAGTTATTCTATTACATTTGATGATAGTGAAATTATGGATAATGACTCAGATATTCCCTCATTATTTATTATAGCACATATTTATCATAAATTTATATGTAGTTTTATGGTTGATAATTATTTTAGTGATAATATGTGTACCATAAAATTACTTACACATGGTATATACATGATGATTTATATCCTTCAACAAAGATAGTTGAAACATTCGATGATAAAGCATAATAGGTTTTGGTGAGATTGATTTACCTTTATAGGTTTGTCTAACACATGTGACCACACCATTTTTAGTTATACCAATACAAGAGTATTTGATATTTTATTGACATGATCTTGGATTCATAAAATCTATGACATACCCTCCATAGTGCATATTATAGACACCTAAAACTAGCCATTGATAACCTCCAACCAGGATTTTGACTAATTTCCACCTAAAGTGCACAATTTGGCCTAAAAACATTAAAATGAATTAAATGAGTTGAAATTAATATATTAAAGTGTTCATTCTAGCTAGGGTATCCCTAAATAGAGTAATGCAATTTATGGGCCAACTAACTTTGATTAGATCATATCAAGTCAAAATGCCAATTTTGCACCTAAGTGCCCTGGATTGCTCTTTCTTATAAAATATCTTACACAAGACATGTGCCTTCATTATTTGTTTTTGGTAACATCCTAAATGGGATAATGGATTCAACACATCTTAAATTGCCTTCTAATTCTAATCCAGTCAAATTTTGGACCAATAATAAGGCATTCTGATTAATTTGAGTAATTTGTGCACAAAGTGTTTAAACATGCTTAGGAGCTAATTAACCCAAATCAAGGCCTAATTAATAATTCCATATAAACTTGTTGAATAATTTGTTTTGGAAATGAATATCTAATATTTACACCATCAGGTGACCTCATTTATTCGAAAGACATCCCTATGCCATAAATGCCATTAATATTAGGATTCATGCCCTCCATACCTCATCAATGCCTTCCATGATGCTCTCCATGCCTCTTAATTTCCCCTTATTCCAATTTCATGATGAGGATAACTATAAAATTAATTCCAAAAATTGAATTAATCCTCAACCACACATCTTAATGTCAAGATAGATGGTTTAGGTTGATTCTAGACATTCTCAAAAATCTATAAATAGAGAGGCCATGAATATCATTTCTAAGACATGATTATCCAAAGTTATAATGTAGGATTGGTTCTAAAATCTTCATGAAACTAGTGTTACCATGCCAATTTGATTCCAAGCCAAGCCAAAGGTACCAAGGAGAGATAGAGGTATCCAAGCTTTCATTACCAAGGACTTCATGAGCACAAGCTGATCAAGCCACTACAACAAGCATTTTGGAGCATCTAAGGGAGGTAAAAGAAGGTTTATTTTGCATTTTAGTTGTGTGTTTTATTTATGTTTTTTAACTAAGCTCTCCCTAGTGTCTAGGCCTAGAGATGTTATGCTAGTTAGTTTATTTTTTTTCATTTTATTTTCATTTTGAAACTAACACCATACTAACCATCCTCACTTGAGTCAAATTCTTAGATCACATATGGCATGCCCAATGGGACTCGATGCATCCCACACATGAAGAAGATCAATATCCAGCTTTAAAATCTTCATTTTGATCATTAAAACTCTTGAAAATTTGATTTTCTAACTTTATTTTGCATTTTTGTTTGCCACAGGTTTACACAATAACTGATGTCAATTAGTAAAATTGTCATTGGTTGGATAACTATCATTGATAAATATTGGTATAATTGATGTCACTTAAATAACCATCATCAATTAGCCAGTGTAACTGTCATTAGTTATATAATCGACATTAGTCACTGTGTTTTTCTTGAAACACAAACCTGAGAGCTCTTTTTTTGAAATTCATTATTTCAAACCCAAAATAGCTATAATGATAAAGCACATACTAACATTTTTGTTGCAAGACCAAGCTTGACATTTGATAAGAACATGTTTAGATCACCTTGTGCATGCTTAAAAATTAATCAAGAATATTATTTTGGTGTTTAAAGTAACATTTAGGTGCTTAAGTGAGTTTTTATCATTAGTTTTCAAAGATACAACTAAGATCAAGTGATAAAATGAACACCACCTCATTTTTTATTTGGGATTAAAAATGAACTCACTTTTCCAAGTTTTTTGTATTAACTTAGGTGTTAAGGTTGGATTTTGTTTGGCAAAAATAGGGATGCCACATGTATGCTCTTCTATTTTTCCCCTTTAGGGAACCCTTGGAATCAAAAGCACCATTCTTATTGCAAATATCCTAGTCCAAGGCTTAGAAATAATTTTTTCTAAAGCACTCCCCAAAAACTCATCAATGCTTGGGTGACCTTTTAAATGACCCTAAAGTCTTTCTATTTTCATGTTTTCAATATTTTTATATAAACTTGGCTTGTGAGGGGGACTTCACATCCCACAAGTTCATTAGGGAAGGTTTGACCTAGGTTTTCACCTCCTAACATTGAATTCATTTGGCTCCTAATTAGAGTTGAACACATGATGTAGTGGCACTCTAGACATTGCACTACACTAAGTGAACATCAAGATGTAGTGGTTGTAAAAAAGACTAAACCTATTTACAACAAGCCAAGTGATACGGACCCACAATCCATGATTTTATTTTGTATTATTTGGTGTGAAAGACATTGTGAAATTTATTTCCCTAGGATGTTAAAAAACTTATTAGATCTTAGACAAATCCCCACTTATCATGGAAGTATTATTGGTGCAAGGTGCACCTCAAAGTCTATGTCATAGTACTATCATTTGAAAGAAGCAGGGGTGTAAAAACCCTACTATATTATGTGCATTTACTTTTGGATGAACACTTAAAATCCTCTCAAATGATGTATATAGATGGATTGTAGCAATACCAAGAAACCTTGTCAGTTTTGAGTCTAAGAGTAATTAATCAGCTGAGTTGTGTCCTAGATTAAAGTATTATTTAAAGTCAAAACTTGGTGTAAACAAATAATTAAAACCAAAAACACATGGTCCTAATTTTCCTTTGAACAAAGAGGTGTTATTCTACCCACATGAAATCATCAATTTGCCTTGTTCAAAGTTCATCAAAATCTTGGGAGTCATATCATCCATTTTTGCATAGTTATGTTGCCTGATTGAGTCTAGACCTTTACCAAAGTTTTTTAAGTCATTCCCTTATAATTTAAATTCAAAATTTCACCTTTATAAGTTCATAGGGTTGATGTGTTAATTGGGTTTTCCATTTGCACTAAACTTGAGGGAACTTAGGTTCAATTTCTAATTTGGGTTGAAGGTTGTTTTAGACTCAAGATCATTATCACCAATTGATAGACTTAAGCCATTTTGTGCTAAACATTTTTCACTTTGAGTCTATGCACGACAACATTTTGAGTCAATAAAAGTAGTGTTATGCTATAAAAATTATAGGAAACAATCTTTGCCTTAGAGAGTTTTCAAAACAAACATTTAGCCACATCTTTTGGTTAGTCTAGCACTGTTATGCTACCCAAAATATTTCAAATATAGTTTCATAGACCCTATTGCATAGAGTTCAAATTTTTTCCTACATTTTCAAGATCCAATCCGAGTGTATTTTTGTGATCCTTTATCTAACATAGTTATATCATTCACTTTTGTCTAGTTTATTTGTTAAAAGAACCAAGTTTTATACCATTTTTTGTGAAAAAATAAACTATCTCTAAAAGTGCCTTTTGTTTCATACCTTATACCTAGTTGATCAAGTTCTTGTCCAAGAATCAAATGCCTAGTTTTTATTAGAAGTGTTTCAAATCCATTAGATTAAAACTTTCATCTATTTTTAAAGTCTATATTTTGATGTTGTTTTAGCCAAGAGTCCTAGCACATGCCTTGTTTGAGCCTAGATTTTGACGCCATATTTACCCAAAAGACCTATAAATTTTTAAATTTATAGATTAGGCTGATTTGAAACACTTCAACCTTAGATTTTGGCATTTAAATTTTTGGTCCATTTACTTTCTTATCTTTGTGTGAGTAGTGAAACATTATATACTCCATGTTAGTTTTTTTTCTCACAAAAATTTTCATAAACCTTTTGATCCTTTGAACAAAACTAGAACAAGTTGGAACATCATTTATTTTAGATATTGTAGAACTCTTTGACCTTTTATTGCAAAGCATTGACTATGGATCACAACATGTATTCTTAAAATTGTAGTGGACTCATGTACAATCTAGGGATTAGTAATGTAGTTGCACAAGAAGGAATGGTGCAAGACCCCTATGTGGATAATATTTCTTATGAGATGGATTCTTGTCCATATTATAGTACTCAATTAGGGGCACAAAGCCAATATCACTTAGCTAGATATTTGGTTAACACACCACCTTATTCAAAACAAGACCAAGAACAAACCACATAATACCTAGCTATAATACCCATAGTGGACGAGTCAGTTCTTCAAAAATCATATTATACTAATGCGGTTTTCACATATGATCCATTTTTATTTGAGAGACATTTTTTTAGAGAATAAATTAAATATATTGGTTAGAGCCATAGTAGTGGCCAAGTTTCCAATAGACTTCCCCAATGAAAATTTACTAAGCCTAGTAAGAGTGCCCTACAATATCATTTATGATCAATAGGATTCTTCTAGCAATCCTATGGCTCTAGTTTAAATAATATATCAAGACCATAATATATCTAATCAAGAAAAAAACATAATGGAAGACCACTTTCACTAAATATAGAGAACATATCAAACCTACCTAAATCTAACATGTAATTTAAATCAAATGAACATGATGAGCAAACCTCTTATTGACTTAGTTCCTTCAATAGAAGTGTTGATAGAGTTAACTAGATAAGATAATTCAATTTATAACCCATTCGTGCAAACCACTTCGGTAGATAACTTGATGCATATGCCCATTATTGAAGAAGTATCTCTAGCATCTACACCGAATAGTGATCCAAATGTAGTAGACAATGTGTAAGCAGCATCCAATCCCAATGAAAGTGGCATTAACACACAAACAACTAGCCAATAACATGTTCATGTAGTTAATTCCATGAGTGGATCATAATACCAAGGAGTAGGAGTTTATTCATCCCAACCTTAATCAATTGCTTCCTCAAGTGTACAAACTATAGGATTAGGTAGTCAAACAATGACTAATGTCATGCCTCAATGACAGAATGTAATGAATCCTACTCTTCCTCAATAAGTAATGAGTAGTATTTCATAATATTAGGCATAATATAGTGTACCAACATAATAGAGGACAAATCCATTGCCACCTCAATCAGGGGTAACTAATGTTCCACCTTGCTAGGTAATGACAAACATACCTCTTTAATCACAGACTAATATGCCAATCCAAAACCAAGCAATGACTAGTCAACAACATGCAAATATTTATTAGTGATAAATGTCAAATCTTTAACCTATTATCACTTCCCCATAGGGATTTGTGTAACAAGGAGGCTCCCATGTTTCTCAAGTACCTACTAGACAACTATTGGTTTAAAATGTGCCATAAATTTAGAGATAAAGTCTTGGTCTACAAGTTCCCACTCAATAACAAGGTTTGACTAGTCAGTAGCATGTACCTTTTCAACCACAACAGACACAATATAGTTATATCCCTCCATCCCAACCAAAAAATCCTCCAAGTCAAACTTTTATCGCCAACCCAAACTAGAATATCACACAACTAAATGTACAATTTTAAGTACATCCTAGTCCATGTATGCATATTCTTGGTCCATTCCCCAACAAAACCAATATACCCCAATAGGTATCTCCATCATACCTTGATCAAAGTGTCTCACTTGTGACCTCCCAACCATCTACCCAAATCAATATTCTCCCTCAAACCAATGTTCCTTCCAATTTCCTATCCCAAGAATTGTAATAGATGAAGGTTGTAATTGCTTCTATTCAAGCTAGGAAATAGACTAAAAAGTTCAAATTAGATGATGTGTGTTCCTATCCATTCAACATGGAGTATTTATAGATAACATTTTTTCCAAGATATGACCATCAAAATTCAAAAAATATAAAGGGAAAGGTGACCCTAAGGCCCATTTAACTAAATTCTTTATCACATGTCAACATATGGCATATAGAGACATATACCTTTTACTATTGTTTTTAAGGAGCTTGACTGGATAAGCCTTGGAGTAATTTTTAAAGTTTCCCAAAAATTCAATAATAGATTTTGATGATCTTTTTGATAAGTTTGTGCAACACTTTTTCTATAATCTCAAACATGAGATTTCATTAGTGGATTTAACACAAGCAAATAAAAAAATTAGTGAGAGTTTTGCAAGTTCTCTACAGTGATGGAGAGCCCTTGTAAATTGTTTCACCCATGATTTACTAGATAAATAATTAGCTACTGTGTTTACTAAAATTTTTCATAGTGAGATAGCTTATCATCTGGAACTATAATATGCACATAATTTCAAAGAGACCATTGATAAAGTTTTATTTATTGAGAGATCACTCATAAATAAATGAGTCATCAAGCTTAATTTAACTAATCAAAATCAATCAATCCATAAAAGGGCACTGTCACAAGGTGCAGGGCATAGGACGCCAGGCGTAGGACACCGCCATAAGGAAGAGGGAAGAGGGAGTGCAAAGGGAAGAGGGAAGAGGGAGTGTGGTTGTGGATGTGGCCATGCTGAAACCCTAACCTTCATAGCTACCTTCTCATCCTTTGGTGACCAGATCCCAATTGACTGGGGTCATGGCTCATGCTAACGTGCTTTTAGACGTCGGTGATTTCTTTAGAGATGTTTTTGACTGCCATCCCGATCTGGTTTGTGAAGGAAATAGTGAATGGATGGGGGAAAACCCCATGGGGGAGCCACATAAGGTGCTCATGGAGGCCGTCGTGGGGAGCCAAGCCAAGATTTGGCTGAGTTTCATGTGCATCTCATCATCGAATGCCGTGGGGAGATGCATAGGGTGCTCATGGAGGCTGCCATGACTATTGATAGCAATGTGAGATGGTGTCTCCATCAAATCAAAGAGACTAAGGAACTAAGGTATTTTGTGGAATTTTAATGTCCCAATCTGCTCAGTTCTATTTTATAACATCTTTGTGGTTTTAGGTCCCTATGAAACCTAGTTTTTTGCTACTCTTTAGTAGGTTTCAGGACTGTTGTTCCTAGTGGTTGTTAATGCTTTATCTTTTTTGATTCTGTTAAAGGGTTTTGGGGTCTCTTCAAAACCTAATTTTATCTTAATCTAAAACTAATCAAAATCAAGGTACCAATCAGGTAAATGGCCAAAATCAACATCCTAGTCAAGTGAAAGCATGGCAATTGGCACAGGCCAATAACCAAGAAAGACTAAAGCAATTCAACTACAATAGGAATGTTGTCAAAATTGGAGTTATTGAATCTTGTCATGTCTAAATGGTGAAAATATCATCTACATCACCTTTTTAGCTTAAACCTACCCAATAACCTCTCTAACCAATGCTACAAGCACAACCAAGACCTATACAATAAATACAGTAGACTTTACCATTGCAAACCCCTCTTCCTAGGAGAACCATGCCTACACATCATGTTTTTAGTAACCTAGGAGAACTTATTGAGTTTGTATTTCACAAGCTTGCTATTAATAATCTGATTAGTTGGCCTATACCAAAGCATTATTTGTAAAGCAGTCCTTATCCTGATTGATACTATGAAAATGAATTTTGTGACTATCATCAAGTCAGTAGGCATAATCTATGAAGATGTGTCCAAATCAAGCATTTAATTAAGAATATGTTGGAGAATGGGGAGATAACATTAGATAATGGTGCTTCTAGTTCTAATCAAACTCTTGGTATTTAACAAAACCCCTTTCCCTAACATAATAATCAGTAGAAAAATAATCAACAACAATAACAATAATGACCAGTATAGTAGCAAAATCAATAGTATCAAAATCAAAGGCCAAACTAGTAGAATAAAAAAATCAGCTATAAAACTGAAAACAATAGAACAATGGAAAAAACCAATGTCAAAATGATAATAACCAAAAAACCTACCATGTAGTTATACATGACTAAAATAGGGTTGTAGGTCATATTATCAAGGGTAGTGTTAATACCATCTCCATTAATCTTAGACCAAGCACTAATTAGCCTAAACCATTGCTAAATAACAACATTCAACCAAATTACATAGATAATCCTTCTTTGACTTGGGAGTACATATAGCCAAACTAATAAACTAGGACTTCTCCTTTTGGACCTTATATTAACAACTCATCCTTACCACATGACCATATATGAGTGCACTGGTAACTAAAACTTGTCTTATCTGGTTCCACACCATTCCCAACATTTGTTAGCAATAATGGTGTAGTATTTAATCTTGATTGTGTAATCACAAATTGGAGGTCAAATATTATTATCTCGAGCCCACAACTATCCACCACTTTACCTGTTATCCAACTAACCGTTTAGCCTTAGAATAAACCATTCAATACTGACCAAGACAAGAAGTTTGATATTGTGGAACAATCAAAGAAGACACCAGCACAAATTTTTATTTTAAATTTTTTACAAATGCCATTAATCCACAAGAACATCTTGAATATGTTTTTAACCCAATCCACTATTGTTAGTGACATATCCCCTGATCAATTTCAATCTTTGGTTGGACACCTAGCTCTAACTCAACAACTCACATTCAACCAAAGCGACATGTCTTCCCTTGGCCCACTCCATAATAACCTATTGTACATAGAAGTTTATATAAAGCGGTATAAAGTGAAACATGTCCTTATATACAATAGATCAGGCCTCAACATAGTGTCTCTAAAGCTCATCAAGATTCTTGGGTACATAATGGAAATTCTCTAGCAAGAAACAATAGCCATTAAAGCTTATGATAATCAAGAAAGAGAATCATAAAGCACCATTAGCTTGACAGTTATCATTGGGCCTTTGACCCATGATACATTTTTCCATGTGCTTGATCTTGAGTTGTCATATAATATGCTTATAGATAGGTGTTGGTTACATGAGATTCATGCAATCCCATCAATGCTGCACCAATGTATCAAGTTTTCCCACTCAGGGATGAAAGTGTATATTCTAAGAGATTTACACCCATATGAACATTGCAAACATCTTGAGGCTGAATTTCAAAGGTATAATTATCAGTACAGCATGAATCTAAGTTCCAAGTAAGATAAAGGCAAGGTCATACTTATTGACCCTTCACCAGATAATTACATAGATCCTAATACCTTGGATTCCCTTTCCCAGATGATGCCTCCTAAATCTTCTAATCATTTCACCATTTCAGATAATGGACTGGGAGAGTATGTGACCCATGATAAATTTCTTATTGCCAATCTTCCTTAGAATTTGAAAACCTTTAGGCAACCTAAATTCACCCCACATATGCATTAGCCAAAAAATAAAAAAAGATAAGGGACTTATCACATTTATACCAACATGTGGCCTAGAACCCAACCCTCTTGAAGGGGATGAATCATGGTTATACAATGACAACCAAGTTTATTGTTATAAAATTGCAAAGTATCCTATTTCTAATAGGATCATGGATCATTACAATTATGAAGCAAGAGGCCTCAGACTGAATCAATAAGGAACCATTGAGCCAATTTCCATGATTAAGTATGAAATACGTTATGGACTTGGATTTAGACCTCCTGTGGGTGACCCCACATATCTTATTCAAAATCTGTCACCAATAACTAATGATGATGTCAATAGTGAAATAGAGTCTGATCATAGCCTCACCTTTGATGACCTAGCTAAAACAAACCTATTTGATAATAATGCCATTTGTACCCTTACCCTAGTCATTAATCATAACCCATTGTCATTATATTATCCCCAACTGATAGATTGGGACCAACAAGAATCCATATTGTCAATTAATGAGTTTTAGAATGATGAGGCATTCTATGAATTTTTAGGTCTTAGAGATAATGTTTCTTTGGGAGATCACAAGTTAGGATTCTTAATTACATTGGATCCTGTAGCCTATTTTAGAGAGTGGGTGAACACACTTAGTTAAAAACAAATAAGTAAAACATTGATGTTCCAAAGTGAAAACTTCTTTGAGGCACTTTTTGACTAGGAAAAAAGTAAAGATAAAGGCCAGTCTAGTGGTGAAAACTTATTTTAGGTGCCATTAGATGGGGGTGTTCACTCTTCTTCAAATTTAGACAAGGAGACCACCAATGATGAACTTGCCTGTGGATCTGAGTTTAATTTTGAGTAACAACAAGTATTTGATCAAATTATTCAAAAACATTTGACTATTTTTATCACATGGCCATATCTCCCATTAGGGGACTCATATTTATCATGCCTAGGAGAATTTGAAGATCAATTCTTAGTAAAAAACCTTAACATAGCCTAATATTTCAAGTCATTGCCTACTATCCTAGAAGATAGTTAGACCTTTATAGTCAAAGATACAATAGAGGTAAACATCAGGACTCCATCAAACCCAAAATGGATAAAATTAGGTGCATCCCTCATTGAGGAGGAACATGCAATATTTACAGCTCTATTGAGAGAATTTGTAGATATCTTTGCATTGGCCTATTCTGACATGCTAGGTTTTGACCCTGCCTTGGTTCTGCACCACCTTGTGGTCAATTTTGATGCCAAACTAGTAAAACAAAAGATACGTAAGATGTATCCTCACATTAATGTATTGGTAAAGAAAGAGTTGGAAAAACTCTTAGAATTAGGATGTATATGATCCATTGAATACTCAGAATGGATCTCTAATGTGGTACCTATTAGTAAAAAGTTTGAAGGGATCAAAATCTATACTATTTTTTGAGACATCAACAAAGCTTGTCCTAAAGATGATTTTCCATTGCCTAATATTGACATGATCATCGACTCCATGGTGGGTTATGAAATGCTTTCACTCATAGATGGCTTTTTAGGATACAACTAGATCAGAATAGCACCAGAAGACCAACATAAAACAACATTCACCACTCCATGGGGAACATTTTGTTATTAGGTAATGCCATTTGGTTTTAAGAATGCCAGAGCTACATATAAAAGGGCCATGACTATCATATTCCATGATATGATGCATGATATTGTTGATGACTATGTTGATGATATATTAGGAAAATCCAAAACCAAGGTTGACCATCCAATAGTACTACATAAGATATTTAAAAGATTATGGGAGTGCAAAGTTAGACTCAATCCAAAGAAATGTGTGTTTTTCATAACCTCAGTAAAATTACTTCGCTTCATCATGTCTCATAGAGGTATTAAAGTCGATCCAGCTAAAGTCCATGCTATAACTGAGATGCCACCACCAACCAATTTAAAGCAACTTCATAGTTTGTAGGATAAGATCCAATCAATCTGATGCTTCATCTCTCAATTAGCAGACAAGTGCCATCCATTTACACACCTTATGAAGAAATAAGTTATATTTCACTAGGATTATCACTTCTAAATAGCTTTTCAACAACTCAAAGTCTATCTTGTTAATCTACCTATTTTATTACCTCCTATGTTGAGAAAGCCATTCTTGTTATACCTATCAACTATTGACCATGCTCTGGGGGCACTCTTGGCTCAATATGATGACAATGGAAAAGAGCATGTTATATACTACCTAGGTTGTGCCTTGGTTACATATGAACATAACTATGCACCTATTGAAAAAACTTATTTGACCATGGTCTTCATAGCTTAGAAACTACGCCATTACATGTTAAATAATAAGATCATGGTCATTTAAAAAGTAGACTCACTCAAGTATCTACTATCTAATATAGCTTTGCAAGGTAGAATGGATGAATGGATCATGATTCTCAGTGATTTGGACATAGAGTATGTTAATTAGAAGGCAATCAAGGGACAAGTTCTTGCAAATCAACTTGTTGAAGCCCCTTTCACAGACACACAACCACTCACATTTCAATTTCTTGATGAATCCATAATGATTGTCATTGACACACCCCTTAAGGAGTAGCCCTAGAAGCTATATTTTGATGGTTCATTTACTACACATGGATTAGGGGCAGGCCTATTGTTTATTACACCATAGGGGGATCTAATCCCTAAATCATTGAAAATCAACTTTCCTTATATAAATAACATGGCCAAGTATGAAACACTTATTGCAAGACTTTGATAGGTAGTGCATTGGAACATATCTCATCTCCAAGTTTATGGTGATTTTTTGTTAATCATCAATCATGTCACAGATCATTTTTAGACCAAAGATGATAAGATGGTTCTATATAAAGCCATGTCGACACTCTTAAGCAACAAATTAAAAACATTCAGTTTGAGCACATACCAAGGGCTAGTAATAGAAATACAAATGCCATGGCTACCATTAACTCTCTAATTTGACAAATAGATAAAGCTATAGAGTATTAGTTCCTCATCAAGAATTTGTTAGCACCAACTCATGAGCCTTCAACTATTGTAATTATTTGTGATATTATTGGTCCTAATTCTATCTGGTACTTAGACCTTTATAACTACCTTCATGACCAAGTTCTACCACCTAACCTATCTCAAAAATAAACCAAAGCCTTCATTCATCATTCCACTCACTATACTCTACTTGGATCCAACCTTTACCATCATAGTTTTGATGGAACTGTACTTTGTTTTTTAACTTCAATAGAGTCTACACTAGCATTAAGAGAAGTACACAAAGGAGTATGTGGAGATCACTCTAATAAGTTAGTCCTATCTAAAAATCTCTTGCATACTAGTTATTATTGGCCCATAATGGATGCAGATGCCATTGCATATGTAAAGAAGTGTGATAAATGTCAATGACATACTAATCTGATTCATGCCCTAGCCAAAAATTTGAAACTAATGTTGACACCATGGCAATTTTTTACATGGGGACTTGATCTCATTAAGAATATCAACCCCACTTCATCTGATGGCCATAAACATATCCTTACCACCATTGAGTATTTCACTAAGTGGGTTAAATCTATACCCCTCACTTACGTGATTGGAATGCAAATTTACAAATTGATCTTCAACCATCTCATTTGCCATTATGATATCCCCTCTGACATTATATCTAATAATAGAGAATCATTCAATAATAAGGATGTAGACCAGCTATGTACTGAATATAACATCACACAACATTTTTCTACAACATATTACCCTCAAGGTAATGGTCAAGCTAAAGCATCAAACAAAACCATTATCAATAATCTCAAAAGATTATCAATGATGCTAGTCATGATTGACACCTACAGATATTCCCTACCCTTTGGGCATACCATACCAATCATCTTACCCCCACAAGATCCATTCCATACTCACTTATTTATGGTACTAAAGCCATCCTTCCCATTGAGGTTGAATTGGCTTCTCTACGCATCTCTTCCAAGCATATCCTGGATGATCATGACTATCAAGTAGATATCCTATAAGAGCTAGACTTACTTGATTGGAAACACATATCTACACTCAAAAATATATAATCATATCAGAACTAACTCAATGGCCACTATAATCAACATGTTAAGTATAGAAAATTTGAACTTGGTGATCTTGTTCTTAAAAAAAACCAAAATAATACCATGGATAAGAATAAGCATAAAGAAAAATTCAAACCAAACTAGATAGGGCCTTTCATCATTACTATAGATTATGGATCAAGAGCATATAGGCTTACCATGCTAGATGGAAAATAACTTCTTGAGCCAATGAATATTATTCATCTCAAGTGGTATTATGCTTGAGCACTATGGTGTATTTTTTGTAAGGACCATTTTAGTTATGCCATTTTATCACTATTCTTCTTTGTACAAATATCATCCTTATCTATCCTCTTAACCATATCCACTTTCCACTTCTGAGCTATCAACCCAGTGTGTTCTAAAGCCTAGCCTATTTAACCTTGGTTTTTGCCATTCATCATGCATTTTCAACATCAAGGTATCTAATAAATTTCATCAGTTAGCTCATGTACTTCAAACAAATATCATATTTTAGAGTAGTGTGATAGAAGTTTTAGTAGTTTCATCCTTCGTTTGCTATTCCTTTCTTATCGCTGGTTTTGTTTCTAATTATAACCACCTTTAGGCATATTAGTACCATTGATCCATACCATTGTGTCTTGGTTATAACCACCTATGGGAAAATTAGGGGTAACATTTGTTTCTTGAGCCTTGACATACCAACTTACCACTTCTTATGTCATACTTTTCCTTTTTACCAACTTTGCCTATTTTGTTTGAATTGTCTGCTACACTAGTCGACTTCCTCTACTGTAGGGTAGAAATATAATGACTTGAGGTCCTAATTTGGGACTATGTAGGTAACACTCACTATTTTTTTAGGTCCACTCAGTCACTCTAAGCCATGCTATCATCATTTTGTGAGTAACCTAAACCTTGTTCTCACCATTTTGTGAGCAACCTAAGCCACGCTCTTGCCATTTTACAAACAACCTAAGTTTGAATGCTCTCACCTTTTTACGAGCAACCTAAGTTTGGATGCTCTTACCATTTTATGAGAAACCTAAGCCATGCTCTCATTATTTTACAAGAAATATAATTTTAAAATCTCTCACTATTTAATGAGAAACCTTAATTTAAATTCTCTCACCATTTTGTGAGATTGAACCATTTAGTGTCTTGTAATTTTTGATTGAGTTGAGATACTTCAAAAAATTCTAAAAACGTTTGAAAAATCATTAGAAAATAAAAAAAACATTGACCACTTCTTTTCTGTAAAGATTATATGAATCCTTCTTAAGTTATAAGCAAATCACTTGCCATTTAGTTTCCCCATCCTTTTTGGCCTTTTACTCTCACACACTTGCCATTTTACAAGACCATTCCTATTCTTCTATCACATCTATTCTATTTATTTTTCTCAGTTATCAAAATCTTCCCATTCCCTAAGAGAACTACATTTGGCCTAAATTTTTTTATTGGATATTACATCTATGAAACTATGTAGGCAATATTCACTTGCCTAGTGCATATGGAGATATCTCAACCACCCCTTCCTTTTCTTTTATTCCCCTATTTTCTAGGGGTAATGTTCATAGGGTTTCTATTGCATTGTTTATTCTACTTATTTTGTTTATTTGTCTACCTATTTATTTACTTTTAGCATTGTTACCTCGATTCAATTTATGTGTGTTCATTAGGTGATTCCTTACCCACACTTACACTTGAATCTATCCATATTCATATGTTTACATTGTCATCATGGTTTTTATCATTGGTGCATTGTTTTATATTGAGTATTGGATTATGGGAGTCAGTCCTTATGCATATTTCAGCCAATTCCTCATGATGTTATACCATGATGCCTACCAACACATGCTACAACAAACTTAAGCTTCAAGAAGTCTATTCAATAATGGCAGTATCTTTTCAGTACTAACATCCTAATTCTATCTTATCATATCCCAAATAGAGTAATTAACCATGTGATAATTTCAACCTTTATTAGTTTAGATGATCATCTCCATACTAGTAGGTTGTTCTAATTCATCATTACCCTCTATGTTAAGTTATTATCATCCTCGACCAAGTTTATCATGTTTTCCATATTCAGGGTCCAATGATTATAACCACCTTTGGGAAAATAATTATGTTGTCACCACTTTACTTTTTATACCCATATAGGGGCATGTTATTATCTTTTTTGTATTTCCTAATAGGGGTATCTTCATCCTCTCAATCATTATAACCACCTTTGGGCAAATCATTGTGTTATCATACCACATTGCCACTATCAGGGTATAATGTTTATAACTACCTTTGGGCAAACCATCATACGCCATCCCACTTACATTCTCAATGAATTTGAATACTTTTTCAATATCATTATGTTTTCACCCCATCATCTTTCCTTTCTTTGGTCCCCTCATTTTGCTTCTTTCTTTTCAAGGGACCGTTTGCCAACCTACTTATGCCAACTGATCCCTTGAGGGGGCATCATATAGTTATTTTATCATCATTGCAGTTGTAAGCATACATGAACTTTTCATTCTTTGAGAATACATTATGATGCTTATATCTTACAATGGATTCCCAAATAAGGGCAAAATTAGACACCTAAAACTGACCACCGATGACCTCCAACCAAGCTTTTGATCAATTTCCACCTAAAGTGTACAATTTGGCCTAAAAACACTAAAATGATTTTAATGAGTTGAAATTTATATATTCAAGTGTTGATTATAGCTAGGGTAGCCCTAAATATAGTAATACAATTTATGGGATAGCTAACTTTGATTAAATCATTTTGAGTCAAAATGTCAATTTTGTACCTAGGTGCCCTGGATTGCTCTTTCCTATCAAATCTCTTGCAAAAGACATGTGCCTTCATTATTTGTTATTGGTAACATACTAAATGGGATAATTGATCCAATGCATATGACATTGCCTTCCAATTCTAATATAGTCAAATTTTAGACTAATAATAAGGCATTCTGATCAATTTAAGTAATTTGTGCACAAAGTGCTTAAACATGCTAAAGAGATAATTAACCCAAATCAAGGCCTAATTAATAATTCTATGGAAATTTTTTGAATAATTTGTTTTATAAATGAATATTAAATATTTGTATCATTAGGTGATCTCATTTCTTGGGAAGACATCCCTAGGCCATAAATGTCACAAATATTAGAATTCATGCCTTCCATGCCTCATCAATGCCTTCCATGATGCCCTTCATGCCTCTTAATTTCCCCCTCTTTCAATGTAATAATGAAGATAATTATAAAATTAATTCTAAAAATTAAATTAATCCTCAACCACACATCTCAATCTCAGGATGGATGGTTCAAGTTGATTCTAGACATTCTCAGAAGTTTATAAATAGAGAGGCTATGAACATCATTTCTAAGACATGATTATGCAAAGTTATAAAGAAGAATTGGTTCTAAAAGATTCATGAAACTAGTGTTACCATGCCAAATTTATTCCAAGCCAAGCCAAGCCACAAGCCAAAGGTACCAAGGAGAGATGGAGGTATCCAAGCTTCCATTACCAAGGACTTCATGAGCACAAGCCAAGCAAGCCACTACAACAAGCATTTTGGAGCATTTAAGGGAGGTAAAAGAAGGTTTATTTTGCATTTTATTTGTGTGTTTTATTCATGTTTGTTAAATAATCTCTCCTTAGTGTCTAGGCCTAGAGATGTTATACTAGTTAGTGTGTTTCTTTCATTCTATTTTCATTTTGAAACTAACACCATACTAACCATCCTCTCGAGTTAAATTCTTAGATCACACATATATGTCTCAAGTATATTCATTATAATAGGGTAATCACAGCTTCAAGGATTAAGTATGATCATCCACTATAACAAGAAGATTTTATTAAAAAAAAGTAAATTATACAACCTATTAAGGTTAATCATAAGAAAAAAATATCATTTCTTAAGTGGTCAATACTTGAGAGGCCATTTCATTAGAGATACATAGTAGATTCAATAGATACCTCATCTACACCTACATAGTCCAATGAGTTTCTAAGAACATATCAACATGTTTAGAGAGGGTAGAAACACTATAATTATAGTTACATAGAAGAAGACATGAAACACTGAGTAATGAGTTCCCCAAACCACTATAACTTATATCACTACTTCATAGCCACAAATTCATATGAGGTATAGAGTATCATAGATTCTATAATTCTATATTTCAACACATATACATGATTCTTGGTAATATGACTTGTTTATTGTACCCTATCATAAGTCTAGAGCACCCTATGAGCATCTCTTAAATGGAATCATTGGCTATCCCTTCTCTAAAATTTAAATATATAAAAAATTCAAAATAAAATCATATAATCAAGAAAATACAAAATCATTTAAATAAAATAAAAAATACAAAAATATTTAGCATACACATGTTTACTATATTTTGCATATATGTTGTTTACTTTATGTTAATAGATAGCATATCATTACCTTTGTATACACACATATGTTTCACAGGTACTTGAGTTTGATATAGGCATAGACTATATACATGATACATGAGCATATAGATGTTGGACCTTTCCTCCACCCATGTGACACACTACATTAGGGAAATATTCTTTATTAATCATGATTGACAAAGGTTACATTATTTTATGATCACTTTCCATTATCATGTCAAGATTATATACTAACACTTAAATATTTATATACTCATGCTTATGTATTATAGACTGTGTTATATTAACTATGCTACAATACATTTTTATAACACATGTATGCATGGACTAATATGATATGATTATTCTAGTTACTTATATTTCACTTATTCATTTTTTCATATGGCTTAGTTGAGTGTATTTATTATTTTCTACCTTGTTTGTGACTATGAAACATTTGAACATATTCCTTGTTTGTTAGCCATAATGCCATTGAGTGTTGTTTATTTAGTGATATTTGAACATGTCTTCCCCTTGAGTGTGTGGTAGTTGAGCATGCCCCTTGTTAGTGGTCTCCTTAGACCCATTTTTCATGGCATTGAGTCTTCTTATGTGTGTGTTTAATTATTTTTTGATCTTGTTCTTGTTACTTCTATACATTTCCATGATCCATGTCATGCATTGTAGGGATTTTTTTTATTAGATACTAAAATATTCATTCATACATCTACTTAGACATGATAGCACTAAATTATTCTTTGTTATATGTTTGATATAGCTATGACATGGTTATCTTATCCTTTTGACATAAGTGAATTACTAGATTTAGTTCCCCTCACCTCAAAATGGGGCCCTTATTATTGGGGGCATGTCATAGAGGAATAAATTGACACACATAGAGATAACATAACTGAAAAAAATTGATATAGTTTACATAATTTATATATACACTTGTGACATGGTATTATCTATTTGGCACCAATGTTCAAATATTTGTGATAGATATTATACATAGTTTCTAGTGTAGAGTTTACATTTTGATAGATACTTTAGATTAAGACACATTAGAGATGCATAATCCATGAAAATTAACCAAATCACATATACATTTTCATATTATACGTCACCTACAATAGATTTGATGAAGGGGCATGAATAGAGTTCATTCCTTTTTCACCACACATTAATACATTGACCTTTTTAAGACACATCGATTGAGCCTTTACTGTTTACAATTTGTTGATGTAGTATGTTGACATGCCTACTAAGGTAGGGGTTATTATTCCCTTCCTCTCCTAAAAGGAGACTCATGTGAGTAAATCTCCCCAAGGTCTTAGTTAGTAGGTCTTCGTATGCAAACCTAGTCAACTCATTATGACCATTCCATTCAAATGGGATATATGTGTACTTAAAACAAATAAATATGCTTTAAAAAATAAATATATCATGCCTATAAAACCATTAAAATTATCTAACTATGAATAAATAGTTGTTTCAAAGAGATGTGCTTATTGTTGGGATTTAATGTTTAGGGTTTGCATGCATTAGTGTACGACTAATTTGTGAAACCATTTATTAATTAATTCCATTAACTAAATTTAATAATGAAACAATAGTAATATAATGACTTAAAATCATAGATATGACATTGAATATAGAAATACTAAGATAACAAACTAAGTAAAAAGAGAAAAGAGAAAGGGGAAAAAAGAGAGAAAGCTTGGGAAGTTGTATCCGAATCCAATAATCATCTAATCAAATACATACAAAACCAACCCCACATCAGACCAACATTCACACACCCATAATGGGAATTAGTGCCATAGTCTAGGGATCAAAGATACATAAGATAAGGAAGACACCACCACTAGATTACACATACAAGCAAATTCCAATAAACTTCTAGATTTCATATATTAAATAAGAGGTTTGATTAATAAAATAATAAAATTACAATTATCATTAAAGTATGAACTTGGAAAACATCTCCTTGTGAAAAATGAGAGGGATTAAAAGAAATAAAAAAGTAGACAAGAAGGGGTGGTAGGCTCTATGGTCTCTTTGTAAGAAGAAAAACCAACCCTTATTATAAAAAAATGATACAATATATAAATCTCAGGCTACCAAAAACTACATTTAATGCACTAAATTCATTCTTACAATGGTCAACCACCTTCATTAATGTTGAACAATCAGTAATGTGGTCAGTTGATGACTAAAATATGGTCATCTTATGGCCCTTAGGGTAAATTCTGGTCCTCCACCATCATAATTATAGTATTCACCACCTACACATGGAAAGAAAAAATAAGTTACTTTATGAAAAGTGATAAAATAAAGGAGATAAATTAAGACATGAAACACTTAGAAAGTTTAAGGTTGACCGATAAAAATGTAGTCAACCCATGACAATGGAGTCAACCATTGGCCTAGTAATAGGTCGAGGCAAATGTGGTTGATCGATGATAATGTGGTCAACCCATGGTAACACCATAAATACATAATATCTCTATAAACTTAAAACAATGATGTCAACCCACATCAACACCATCACCCCACATCATCTTCATTGATTTAAGAAAATGTGGTTGACCCAAGGTAATGCCATCACCCCATAACATCTTTATTGACTTAAGATTATGTTGTCACCCCACAACATCTCCATCAATCAATGATATCATCATTACTCAATGATAATATGGTTACTTAATAGAATAATAATTAATTTATGATAATGTCATCACTTGATGATGATGTCATCAACCAATGACATTATCATCACTTGATGACATTATCATTGATTGATTGTACTACTATCACCTAATGATAATATTTTCACCTAACAACATAATGAGAACTATGGGAACAAACTAGAAGAGTTGAAAGAGATATCCTTTAAGAGAAAATTTGGAGGACCTAACTCCATTTTTATGCTAAGTGTACAATATAAATTTGACTTGCACATACATGATCTTTCTAATAGTGTTGGTTTTGAGTCCTAATTTGGCATGCAAATCAAGATAAACCATAAGGGAAGTTGTAATAATGATACCAACAAACCATGAGTGAAAATGGTAGTGGACAAAAAAATTAAAAAGAGGAACCCCATTTTTAATCAAAAAGTGGGGCATGTTATGCAAATAACAACAAATAGAAAATCTTACTGGAAAATACTCCTGAGTATTTTGTTAATCTAGAATCTCTAATTTCATAAGAAGAAATATCATTAGCAGCAAGTAATTACTTAGAACAAACTAAAATTCAAAGGTATTAAAGTCTATAGGAATAAGTGACACACTAAGCTATAATCCTACTAAAACCATCTAAGTGTGTGATTAAGTGATTAATTCATTCATTTGCATTCACATGTAGTAATTCAAATTATCGCAAGCCCAAAATTGTTGAAGGGAAAATATTTCCAATTTATCTTGGGGGAGTGGTGTGGGTATTTCTCTCCTATCATCTAGGCATCTATAACCTTGATAGAGATACCTCTAGTCCCTTCTAAAGGCCTCTCTCCACTACCAACTAGGATGCAAAGCCTATGGTAGAGGTTGTCAAGATCACCCTTTCAAGGATAATTTTAGATTTTACCTTTTTTAGTTCAATTATTTTGAAAGGATATTTTGCATTTACATCCATAGAGGGTTGGGGAATAAGCCAAGGTAAAATGAAACCAACAAGTTCATGATGACTTAAGACAAATTAGACTTGAAACAATGTTGCATTTTTCTTAATATATTGCATTAAGTACATTAGATGGCTTCAAATAAGATAATAACTTTTCTAAATTCTCAAGTTTTGTTATGAATCATTGAACTTTAGAATTGAGGAAATGAAAAAAGTAATAATAATAGTTCACACAAGTTACTTGATTAAAATTATTATTAGTCTCTTTGGGTGACATCCATGTTATTTTTACAACATCCCCTTATTTCATTTCTTTGATAAACTAAAGGGGAACCCAAGGACAAAAATAGTTGGGACAACCCAACAACAAAATAGAAACAAACCAAAGCAAACCTAAAATAACAAGAGATGAAAATGAAAGAAAAAGAAAATAAAATGGGGAATGGAAAAGAAAAGGTATTCACAAGAATTTTCAAGCAAGGGCATGTTTAAACTAGTTAGACACTTATTTTCATAGGATTTTGAGAAGGGTAGAAGGAAGACCTAATTTATTCTATTTTACAATCTACGATGGAAAACACTATCACATAAATATTTGTCAATGTTTTTCTCATACAACTCAAGAAAATTTATAGAATTAAACTCAGTAATGTGCTTATATCTAACTTTTTAAAATTACTTGGGATAGGGTTTGAGAAATACATATGACCATACATTGAACTATGGTGAGGTATGGGGGTGGGTATCAACACAAACCAAATATATTAGAATACCCAACCTAGCAGAGACTTCCTCTTCATTGTAGCTAATGGATGAATCAATTGGTGGCTGCTCTTAGAATGAGATAGATGCTATGGTAGAATCCTCTTGGTTATCTTAATTTTCAAGAAGGTATGGGAGTGATTATTCCCATGCTAAATGCCTCATGGATTTATCATCTATGGAAAAAATGTGTAGAGATTTGGGTTGAATCAATCATCCTCAACTTACATCTTACTTGGCATGACTTATTCATTCAAGACACTAAGTTATTGTTCTTCCACTATGACTACCTCTATTATTGAGAAGATCACATGGTTTTTGCAATTAAGTTATTGATCACCTTGAACCAACTTCTCAAGTGTAGCGATAATAGTATATGTAAAGAATGTCTCAAATGCATAGCATGCATCCTCTTCATCTGACTATTCCAATTCATTTAATTCATCTTCTAACTAATTGTAAGAGATTTCTATTTCTGATTCTAGTATGGGAAACTCCTTATTATTCAAGTCTTGTGCCATGAATTGACTTGGAAATATTATTGTAACCCCATCATCATCAAACTCATCCTCATCACTATTGTTCACTTAGACACACTCTTTTATACTCTATCTTGATGAGTGTCTCCTGTCACAAATGAAATTTGATTAGTAAAATGATCAAAAGACTCTTAATTAATAATAAAAGAAAAAAAATAACCTGTTTGATTATATATGAAATTATCATAATTATGAGCATTAAAATTAATAGCAGGGTCTACATTTGTTAAAGGGAGGCTATATTGGTCATAATCTTAAGTCAATGTTTTAGTGTAGTGCACATATTGGTCCATGGGCTAAATTTTAGGCATGCATATTGATTGAATTTGGGTGTAAACACTTGATTATCCAAATACATAGAAAGGATCATTGTTAAAACCATGAGACATTAATTATTTCTCCATTGTACAAGCCTCCTTATATACCAACCTCAAGGATGTGAGAGCAGTCAAATTCCTATGAATGAACACAATAGTCAAGGGATATAGAGCATTAAGGTAAACTATTATGGATTCATTCTTTATTTTCAAGAAACAATCTTTTAGTTCCTATACATATAATGGAATCTATGGTTGAATGCAATAGTTGGCTCACTAAGCTCTTTATGTACAGTGGTAAATTGATAAAATAAGACACAAGGGTCAATGGGCATACTAAAATGGTTAAGGAAGAGATTTTTAAAGATAACCCATGTGTTGATTCACCTTTATAGTAGACTAAGGTACTAAGAGTATATTGATTGATCTAGGTAAAAGGGGGATAGGTGACAAGCCATATTCTCATGTTGAATTTGTATTCTAATGAGGGCTTCTTCAAAAGCATGAATGTGTTCTTCAGCATTCTTGACCCCACCATGTATATATTTTAAACAAAATTTGTGTGGGTTCTTAGATAAGTCATGGGAAGGTCTTGGAACATTTATAAGATAGCTATGTACACTTAACTAAGCAAAGGCCATGGGTGGGCTCAAATAAAAAAATTCCAGTCTGAGATCCTAGAAAATAACTAACTCTTCAAAAATAGAAAATAAGTATGAAATACATTAGTATAGGCCCTTATTCTAGCATCAATATATTTATGAGGTATTTTGACATGCCACTTAGGTAAGAGTTGTTAGTTCCTTCCTCTCTTTAAATGATACTGATGTGAACAAATCTCCCCAAGGTCTCAATTACTAGGTCTTTATATGCAAACCCAGTCTGCTCATTGTGACCATTCCATTCAAGGGGCCTATGTGTGTGTTTCAAATAGATCCATATACATTAAAAAATAAATATATCATGCATATATAACCATGAAAAAGATCTAACTATGAATAAATAGTTGATTTTAAGAGACACACTTTTTGTAAGGATTTAGTGTTTAGGGTTTGCATGGATTGGTGTATGACTAATTTATGAAACCATTCATTCATTCATTCTATTAACTAAATTAACTAGTGAATCAATAGTCATATAATGACTTAAAATCATAAATATGCCATTAAATATATATTGTGTTTAGAAACCCTAAGCTAACCAACTAAGTAAAAAGAGAAAAAAAGAAAGGGGAAAAGAGAGAAAGACTAGGAGGATGTAGTCAAATCTAGAAATATTCTAATCAAATGCACACAAAACCAACCCCACATCTAACCAACATTCAAACAACCTTAATGGAAATCAGTTCTAAATTCTAGGGATCAAAGAGATGGAAGATAAGCAAAACACCACCACTATATTACATGCACAAGCAAATGTCAAATAAACTTCTAGAGATCATCTATTAAATAATATGTTTGCTTGATAGCATAATAACATTATAGTGATCATTTAAGTATGAACCTAGATAACATTTCCCAATGTAAAATGAAATGGAAGAAAATAAAGTAAAAATTATAAAAGGAGTGGATGGCTCTCTAGTTTCTTTGGGAGAAGAAAAACCAACCCTCATTATGATAAAATAATCCAATATATAGATCTCAATCCATTAACACCTACCTTTAATATACCAACTACCTTCTTACAATGGTCAACCACCCTCATTAATGCTTAATAAGTGGTAATTCAATCACCTAATGGTTATAATGTGGTCATTTGATGGATATTAAGGCAAATTTTATTCCTCCACTATCACACTTTTGTTGTTCACTACCTACACAAGGCAAAAAATATAAGTTACTTTATGAAAAGTGCTAGAATAATTAGACATATTATACTTAGATAGTTTAAGGTCAACTGATGAAAATGTAATTAACGCACAATAACAGAGTCACCCATCAACCTAGTAATAAGTCAATGGTGAATGTGATTAATTGATGACAATGAGATTGACCCACAGTAATACCATTTCCCCACAACATCTTCATCGACCAACAACACTGTAGTTGACCCATGGAAATGGATTCACCCATAATCTTAGCAATAATTTAATGGTGAATGTAGTTGATCGATGATAATATGGTGGACCTATGGTAATGCCGTCACCCTAAAACATCTCCATCAACTGATGATAATGTGATTGAACCATGATAAATGTCATTACCCATAGAATTTCCATCAATTGATAATAATTTGTTTTACCCAAGATAATTCCATCACCCCACATTATCATTTTCATTTAATGATAATACGATCAATCCATGTAGACACTTAGTTTTGGTCACAACTAGCCTCTGACCAAAATTCAGATTGATTCCTACCAAACATTGAAAATTAAGCTTAGGAATCACTAAATATTCCAATTTTGGTCATGTATCATTCATCAATGCTCAAAATCATGTTGAGGCATCCCCATTTGGGATACTATCCTATATACAATAATAGCCTCTCATAGATTCATCCCCAGTCAAATTACAACATATAAAATTGATATTTTTGACCAAGGGTGAGGGATAACCTTACATAAATTTAGAAAATGCAACTAACTTGATCAAAATTAATTAATTTATTAAACCCAATTAAATTCATAGTTGAAAATTCCATGGCTAATTAGTGAATATCTATTTTTAAAAATTCATAAATCTAGATTTGATGACATCACACAAATATCTAAAATCCATATCTTTTATAATTTCCTATTTTCTAAATTCATTAATTAAATTTATTCCTCTACTCTCATGACAATTGACCAAGTAGATCATGGAGAATTGATGAATTTCTATTATAAATTCATAAATTTAACCAAAAATATCTTCTATGAGTTGTTAATCCACTTGTGAAATATCAAGAATTGGTTGGGATACATAATCATTTTGACCCATGTCTCTCACATGACCCTCATGATTATATTTAACCCAACCTAGATTTATCCTAACTCAACTTAGGGTTTGAATCAACCAAGGTTAGTTCTAAACTTAACCTCCTGTAGACACTCAAAATCTGCACATGATGGTTCCAAATGTTGCAATTCCCCTAGACCACCTCAGGATCCCCTTGGGCCCAACCATTGGACTTTCAGTCGATAACCAAGGCTAAACATATTAAACTTGACTTACTAACAAATTCCACCTTTTTAACCCAATTTGACCATGACCCTTGACTATCGAGAGTCACCCTAACTATTGATAATCACCTTAACTACTAACGATTAGGTTCCACCATCTGAACCAACTTAATTAACCCTTCAACTTTGAATTGATTTTTTATAATTAACTCATATAATTCATGTGAGAACCAATACATATGCAAGTTATATTTAGATAATAAGTTGGACCCCTTGTTAATGTCTTTTTTCACCTCTTCTTCCTTACATATAAGAAGAGAGGAGGAGGAGGTGAAGGAGGAAGAACTAGGGAGAGAGAGAAAAGGTAAGCAAATAATTAGGAGGTAAGATAAAGAGAGAGAATAGAGATCAATATCAATCATCAACTTATTGTGAAGGTATCTCTTCATCAATAATCATATTCAACAAGCTCTAAAACTTCCCCAAGCCATCAAATGCCAACTATCAAACCATGAGCTAAGTATATTTTTATTTGTTTCAAGTTTCAATTATTTATTTTAGAAATTTCACCCATCCACCCATAACCTATTTTCAGTCATTTGAATAACTAACTCTTGAATCAACCACCTCTGAATCTTACCCTCTATCTCTCAACCAATATCTGACCCAAACCCACCTTCCAAAACCATTTTTTAACCTCAACCAAGAAACCTTCTTGACCTGAACCAAAATCGATAGTAACCATCGATGGTCATCTTGATCATCAATGGTCACCCTGATCATCTAGGGTCACCTTGACCATTGACATGGTCATTATGTAAAACTAGACACCTAAAATCAACAAGTAGAAGCCACTTCTCAACCTTAACCAAAATTCTATTTTCTTGACTTTTGTCATAATACAGACCAAAAATAACAACCTGAACATACTTGAACCATATTTTGGTAGTTTGACATTCACTTTAATGTTATCATGTTAATCTAAACATTTATTTTGAAAATTATTTATTTAATTTATTTAATTACTTTCATTTATTTTATGCAACATTCTTTTATCAACATCATTAACTTGTTCTTAAAAGGTGGATTGATAGCCTCTGAGAAAGTCAGGTACTTATTAGATCTAGCTTGCTAGGCAATCCACCCTTCTAACCAACTAATCAACCATTTATTTAGTGATTTCTTATCGATAGGCCATCCTCCTAAGCCAAAGAGGATCTCTCACAACCATCTAGATCATGGAGTACAAACCAAATCTAGATTTTACTAACCTTACCCTTCTTTTCAATTTTACTCTTTCTTCTTGAAGAAATAAAGAAAAATTACTCTAAAATATTCTGGCACACCCAATGGGACCTTGAGTCTGTACTTGGGTTTCTTTTTATTTGTATTTATATGTCCTTCTCCATAGTTTTTGTTTATAAACAAAATTAGAATTTATTTTGGGCTTAAAATAGACTACATACATTAATTGCTTACAAGTTTAGATTACATAGTTAAAATTAAAATAAAGTAATTCAATCATAGCATCACTTGTATCACACACACAAACCAAACCACCTACATCAATCAAACATCAAAACAAATTGACATAAGGCCTAACTAGGATTTCATCACCTATTGATCACCTTACCCTTCCTAGAAATTCCTACTTGGAGGTCATTACCAAGGGGAGAACCAACTCAACTCTTTGATTGAGTATAAACTCTATAGGTTGGTACATTACTAGATAAGCACTTGACACCCTTATTACTATGGTGTGTGAAGTAAGGGGTATGCCCCAATACCAATCCATGTATTGATTTCTAATACATATCTTTTTAAGATGGTAAACACAACCTGAAACCAGCCATATACTTCTTTGTTAGTACCCACTCTACAAGCTAATTTGAGTCACAATTTATTAAAAGATTAAGGTATAAGCCATAAGAGAGACCAAAAGAAACTTATGATTTAACGTGATTTAGTTTATGTTTTATCTTCTTTGACTTTTTCTTATTTTCTCTTTGTTTGAGTTGTGAGGAATCTAAATTCCCTTAGAAACCTTCTACCATTTTGCCTTCATCCACCTCATCTCCACTGCCTTGTTCAATGGAGATCCCTCTTATATTTTTTCTATGAGATACTAACTTTATTATACTCCTAGAAGACAATCCTCTTGATTTAGAATATTACCTTGTATCAAGAGCCATTCATACCCTAAACCTTACATATAACTGACCCAACCTTACCTATAAACAACTCAATTGTACCTAAAATCGACCCAACCATGCCTATAACCAACATAAACTCTCCTAAAATTAACCTAACCTCACCTATAATCAACCCAACCTCACTTATAACCAACCCAACCTTGCATGCAATCAATTCAACCTCAACTACAAGTAATTGACAACCTTTCAACAATCACTTGATCATCATTGCAACCAACCAATAACCTTTCAACCCTTATTAGACCCTTGTCATAACCCACCTCAACTATCTCAACCTCACCAATATTTGGGTTACCTATCCAAACCATCATATCAATTACCTCAACTACATCAAACTTTTGATTACCTAACTCAACCATCATATCAATCACCTATAACCCCTTTGTGTCAACCTTCTTTATCTCAAAACCAAGACTTGGTCTATCCCCTAGTCATACCACCAACCACTATCAACCTAGCTACTATCAACCTACTTTATCAACCTCATCAATTCAAACCAACAACTATCAAATAAACTTTTATAACCAATCGATCTTATCACCCTTACCAATATTTTCAAACTTATCAATATGACCTACCTTACCCACCTTCTCAACCTTATCAACCCCATAAAATCTAACCAATAACTATCAAACTATCGTATTGATCTAAAACTTAAAATTTTTGATTGACAGATATTTTAAGAACACAAAAAAATAACACGGTAACAATGAATTCTCTGAGAAGAGTCATTTTATTACTCAAAATTCTAATATAACTATATGCCTATCTCTGGAAAGAGATGTCTAATTTTCATTTAATGCTACATCTTCATTTATACACATTTTTAAAGTAGGAGGAGAATGTGAAAGGTCACCAATCTCAAGGGAGATTAAGTGGTTTGACTTCCATGATTTAAAACAATATAGAGTTCAAGCAGTTACTATTTTTAAAAACTTACTATTTTTAGACTGCACTACTAAAATTAAAATTTGGGGAACTTACATTGAGTTTTTGGGGGTCAAAAACCACCTAGTAGAGCTCCATTCCATCTCACCACATTCTCTTCATTCTTAGTTTTCCAAAATTTCAAATGGGGAGTCAATTAGAGCTATGGTGAAAATTTTATGGCTCTTAGAAGTTCTGTCATCAATTGGGGTAGAACCATCACCCGAATTATCACCTGAATTGTTTCCCAGATCATGTATTGAACCAGCCAAATTTTTAAATTCACCTAACCATATCAAACCTACCCACCATATCAACCATATCAAATCTATCAAATACCTCAACCTTGCCTAACCTCTCAAAGAAAACCTACCTTATCTACCTTATCAAACCAACCAAACTTTTTTAACCCACCAATCTTATTAAACCAAACAACCTCACCAAATCAAACCAATAACTATCAACCAAATTTATTCAACCCACTAACCTTATCAAGCATAACCAATCCATCAAATCACTCAAACTTGTTGAGTAAATCTAACTTATTCGACCAACCAACTTTACCAAACCAACCAATTAGTTTTCAACCTCAAGATCCATTGGTACACCCTCTTCCTAGGCAATATACCCCACTAGGGGAATCATATGCCTCAATCCTTGACAAAATTTTAAGGGATTATATCATTAGACTCCCTTAAATCAAACCCCTTAATACTTCTCTTCCAAAACCCATTTGGTTTATAGAGAATGAGTTTTATACATATCATCGCATAAACATACATGTGGTAGATAGATGTGGGTATTTTAAGATGATCATCCAAAACCTTATCGATTAAAAGGAGGTTCCAAAGGATATTCTTCATGTTCCCCCTAAAATAGATTTAAATTTCTTCAAATAATACATCATTGAATCTCCTTTTGCACCCATTATTTTTAAGCCCATAACCAAGGCCCTCAACACAATGAAGTCCCTTCATTAGATTTGGTCCTTAGTGCATCTCTAAGGAAACCATAATTTAAACGCCAACCAATTCACTCATTAACAAAGTGAACCCTTTTCAACTTCATTTTCAAATCATCACTAAGGAAGAATCAACCTTAAACCAATAATTTGTTAACCAAGAAGAGCCTTCTCAACTTTCCTTTGAAACTATCATTAATGAAACTAACCCACCTCTTCCACTTCCCCTTTTAATGGAGCTACCTCAAAATCAAAACACCTCGCCTAAAACTAAGTCCAACCCAACCTTAACTAAAATCAAACCCATTCAATTCCTCTATAATCTGTTGGTTTTCATCTACCTAATGACATTGTTTTTGGTTTAATTCCATTTTGAAAAGGGTCAAATCTTTGTCACCTTGCCTTACCAAATAAACCAAACAAATAAGCAAACCCAACCAACAAACCAAATCAACCACCCATCCTACCTCCCACAACCAATCAACCCAAATTTTAATCTAACCATAATAAATTTATCTATCAACATAAACCAACATCAACCCTTCATTTGAGATTTCTTGAATCTTGGCTACCTTTTTATCCAAGCTACCTAAAACTCACCTAAGATCCCTCATTGGGATAATCTGAAACTCTTGTCTAGCCCACCTCTATTTTAGGATGATGTTCTCAACATCATTTTTATACCTTAAAGATACCCAAATCTTACCCAACAATGTTTCCCTCACCATATCACCATAATGGAGATATCACCTGAACCACCACCTAAAACTTGAACTACCAATTAACAACCCTTAGGAGGCAAATGAAGTCATCTTCATCCTTCCTAAACCCTCTTTACTAACCCATATCTTTACCTAGGAATATTTTCCCTCCTCAACATTCATGGAAAGAGTGTTTGGGGGAATTATTCCTCCAAAATATTCAACCAATCAATAACTCCAACATTAACCAATGACCAAACCAACCCTTGACACCTACCATCAACCCAACCTTGCCTATAACCAAACCAGCCTCACCTATAACCTATCAAATATTAACTACCACTAAACTATCCTTAAACTTAAACAAACCTTGACCAACATTTTATCAATAACCCAAACCAACCTAAACCATATCCAACCACCATTAAGCCTAAAAAACAATTCATGTTAGGTTGTGGAGCTAAAAGCTTTAACTTGTTGCAAACAAAGAAAAGGAGGTTATTGAAGACCCAAAAGCACCGGAATTGGTAGCATGACCAATGCTGGTCATGATCAGTGTAGAAGGAAACTGGCATCGGCAGGGAGTTGGCCAACGTCGGTAGCACCAGGCAAGCAGGGACCGGTGTTGGTCGCCTGTGTGTTCCAAAACTGTTCATTGCTTGAACAGTTAGTTTAGTGAATAGAGTGTTTGCATGTAAAGGCTATTTTGAGCCTTGAGCTATGTGGATAATTATAGTAAATTAAGAATCTAAGTTATTGTTTAAGTCTGAGATCTATTTATAGACCCATTGGCATGTATTGTAAGTATGAGCTAGAAAGGAAGGCAAGGAAGATCCTTCCATTGTAAGATCATTGAGTTGCAGGCTATTGCAAGCTCATAAGATATTTACATGTGTGAGTATGGTCTATTGAATTGTAGGTTGTACGTTCATGGGAGATCAACTTGAAGTACTTTAGAGTGCTTGGGTACTGGTAGGGTTATTACTGACTGGTTGGAGAGGTGAACACCAATTCTGTGTGTGAGTTGTGTGCTGGGACTGTTTTTGGTAGGAGAGTGTTTTGAGGAAAAATTATTGTACACTTGAGGTGTAGCGAGCCTTTGTAAGGTAGAAGAGTGTGGTGGCTCTTTATTGTATTTTTTTCTGTACAAGTGTTAATACAAGATAGTGTATTGTCTCTCATATTCTGTGCTATTTGTGGATTCTAGTTACTTGTGCTTCTGGTTATTTCCGCATGTTTAATTTCTTATATTTGGTAATCATATTGTGCTCTATCTGAGGATCAAGATCCTAATAAGTGGGATCAAAACAAGTGTGTTTGTTCTTGGATTCCTTGACAACTGGTATCAGAGCATGTTTGTTGTTCTAGGTACCTGACAACTAGTATCAAAGCTTTTGGTTGGGATACTAACAGGTTGGATTAGATCTAGTTAGTGTGTGTTGATTATAGGTTACTCACAGGGGTTTCTATTTGAGTGGGAGTAGAGCAATGGTAGAAGAAAGTAGACTACGAATGGAGGAGTTTAATAGCAGGAGGTCCAAGTTCAGATATGGCAGAATAACCTGTTGGAAATATGGAAAGAAAGAGCAGGAAAAGAAAGATTGTTGGTTGGAAGCAGATCAACATGAAGGACATGAAGAAGAAGCAGGTGTTGTATATTTCATTGCACAGGGTGCTCTGGTATGTTCTTTAGATAAAGTAGAATCTAGGGTTTTAGATTTTGGTGCCTCTTTTCATGCATCCCCAAACAGGGAATTTTTTCATGAGTATGTCCAGGGAGACTTTGGAGAAATTTGTGTATGGGATGGTAAGCCTTGTCAAATGGTTGGCAAAGGGAAAGTGAAGCTGAATTTGTAGATAGGTAACACATGGGTGTTAAAGGAGGTCGTGCATGTCCCAGTTCTGGAGCAGAATTTAATTTTTGTAAGAAGTTTGGGTGATGAGGGTTACACAGTAACTCTCACACCAGACTCTTGGAAGGTTACCAAGGGTGCACTTGTTGCAGCAAGAGGTAAGAAAGTAGGTACGCTTTATCTATCTACTTGTATTATTGATTCTCTTTCTACATTATCTAATTCAACTGTAGATTTGAAGATGTGGCTTAATAGGCTTGGTCACATGAATAAAAAGGAGATGCATGTTCTTGAGTCAAAGGGTATAGATCGGGGATTCTGTATGTAGAAGAAGAAGGTGACGTTTCTTGAGGAATCTGATGTTAGTGAAAAGAATAGGAAAGCCTTGGTTTTCAAGAAGAAGGTGACAAATAGAGTTCAGCATAAGGGGCAAAATAATTTTGAGCAGAGCAAAGGTGATTTGGACAAGGGTTTGATCCAAAAGGAGCTCATGGGTAGAAGTCAGTTCTCACAAGCAAAACACAGAGACCAATAATGGCAGGAAAACTGACATCTAGGTATAGATAGGGACCACCATCAGCTATGTGCAGATCGACATTGATGACTTAGGGTAGATAAACACTAGCATCGGTAAGGGGGAACTGACGTTGGTGATGAGGCAGTCACAGGGAACCAACATTGGTCAGGTGCAGACTAGAATGTGACCAGCATCAGTCACTGAGACAAATTTTAGGTGGACAGCAAGCTGTCAAGGAGTCTCAAGCACCCATATGGAAGACTTAAAGGGTAGGTAAGCCTCAAATTCATCATTTCCCTTCTTTACACTACTTGTTTCTCACTTATGGTAAAGAACCAGGGAGTTGTTAAAGAAGCAGAATAGGTAGATCCAAGAAATAGTGGGAGCTTGGCATGGATGGAGGATGTGATTCCTTGGAGGAGAACCAAACAAGAGTTTTGGATAAAATTTGCCAGCTGGAAGTAAGCACTGAGAGATGAATGGATGTTCAAGATGAAGAAGAGTAGAAATGGATACGTGAGATGGAAGATTAGGGTATATGGTCTTTTATAAGCTATAAGGCAATGGAGGTTTGATCATTGTGTTTCTCTTTACCAGGTTGGATAATATTAACTACATTATTCTATTAATGTATGATGTGCTTGTTGTAGGGTTACATATATAGGGAGTTGCTGAACTAAAGGTAAAGCTAGTTCAGGGGTGTGTCATGGAGAATCTAGGAGCAGCAAGATTCTTGGCATGAGTGTGTTTTAGGAACATGGAAGGTCACATGTTGACTTTGTTTCAGGATGATTGTGTGAGACCGGTTAGCACGCCGATGGTTGGACAATTCACAAAACAAGTGTCTTGATTCACATAATGAGGTTAAGTGCATGGTATGTACTAGACCTGAGTTTTCCCAAGTAGTGGGAGTTGTCACAAGTTTGGAGCCAATTTGGGAAAGAAGCATTGGAGGGCAGTTCAGTGGATTCTTAGAGGGACCAGTAGCAAGTGCACATGCTATGCAGGTTCAAGTTATTTTCTACATGGGTAGTAGATGTGGATGTGGCAGGTGATTTGGATGATAGGTGTTACACTACAAGTTTTGTGGTGGGTGGTCTTCAAGAGTGATCTTGAAGAGGGATACAAAGCCAAGGAAACAAACTTGACAATGTACAGGTACAGGTATAGTTGTAGCTATTTATCTCCAAGTGGGAGATTGTTAGGTTGTGGAGCTAAAAGCTTCAACTTGTTGCAGACAAAGAAAAGGAGGTTGTTAAGGACCCAAAAGCACTGGCATCAACAGCATGACCGATGTTGACCATGATCAGTGTAGAAGGAAACTAGCATCGACAGGGAGTCAGCTGACGTCGGCAGCACCAGGCAAGCAGGGACCGGCGTCGGTCGCCTGTGTGTTCCAGAACTGTTCATTGCACGAATAGTTAGTTTAGTGAAAGAAGTGTTTGCATGTAAAGGCTATTTCGAGCCTTGATCTACATGGATAATTATAGTAAATTAAGATTCTAATTTATTTTTTAAGTTTGGGATCTATTTATAGACCCATTGGCATGTATTATAAGTATGAGCTAGAAAGGAAGGCAAGGAAGATCCTTCCATTGTAAGATCATTGAGTTACAGGGTGTTGCAAGCTCATAGGAGATTTACATGTGTGAGTATGGTCTATTGAATTGTAGGTTACAGGTTCATGGGAGATTAACTTGAAGTACTTTAGAGTGCTTGGGTATGGCAGGGTTATTACTAACTGGTTGGAGAGGTGAACACCAATTCTATGTGTGAGTTGTGTGTTGGGACCATTTTTGGTAGGAGAGTGTTTTGAAGAATAATTACTATACACTTGAGGTGTAGCGAGCCTCTGTAAGGTGGAAGAGTGTGGCGGCTCTTTATTGTATTCTTTTCTATACAAGTGTTAATACAAGATAGTGTATTATCTCTCATATTCTATGCTATTTGTGAATTCTAGTTACTTGTGCTTCTGGTTATTTCCACATGTTTAATTGCTTATATTTGGTAATCATATTGTGCTCTATCTGAAGAGCAAGATCTTAACAAGTGGGATCAGAACAAGTGTGTTTGTTCTTAGATTCCCCGACAACTGGTATCAGAGCATGTTTGTTGTTCTAGGTACCTGACAATTCAAAGCCTGATTATCATCACCTAACCAACTTTGCCTCTTGTGTTGTCAACCATCCATGGAAGGAGAAAACTCAGGGAGTTCTCCCTCTAAGAGGCTTTGTCCATTTATCAACTCCACACCTCACCTTAAGGAAAGTGACCACACCAACCCTTGGTATTTTCTTACCTACACCTAACCTTGAACTTAACCCAACCTTTTACCTCTAACCTAAGCAAGCCTTCAACTTCAACCATTCCACTTAGGCCTCTTTTGGTATTTACACCTCAGAACCCTAACTTTTCACCCAACTACCCAATCCACCTAGAAAAACAATCCAAACCAACACCTAAACCTACCTAACCAAAATAAAAACCAACCACCATTGCAATCTAAGTAAAGTCTAACAACCATCACCTAACCAACTTTGTGGAGACAAATTGAATCAATTTGTTCCATTCTGCCTACTTAACCATCATCACTTCAACATGTTTTCCATGTCTAATCTAGTGTCAAAAATTAACTAGGGGCATCTTCACTCTTGATTGGATCAAACCATTTACATGTGAGTGTGGATTTGGGCCATATCAAAACCTAAGCCCCTTAATGCTATGTCTGTGACATGTTCTTTTGTTAAACCAAGTTCTTTGTCATCTTGTGTCTCACTTAAGCTCATCCTTAGTTTTTTTCCACCTTCATTTCCTTATTTTAAGGACAATTGATTGAAATAAGATCATGTGATTATTTGTCACAACTTTAGCCTAATCTTAAGAATGAGTACCATGGCTCTATCTATAGCATGATTCTCATTGACACTTTTCACCCCTTATAAGATGAATCCCTATGGTTTTTGTCACTTAAACCTCTTTCACCCATCATTCACCTTCTTATGTTATGGTTTTACCTCTATAAATACAAGCCTTTCAACCTATATAGATTAGTCCATGTCTAAACTAGCATAACAATATATTTGGGATACCAAATATCACTTGGGTCAACATCCCTAGCATTGTAAGCTGCTCCTTTGAAGGGAAACTACCAAAAATTACTAAAAGTTGCATAAAACGTAGGCTACTCCCTTGAAGGATAGTTATCACACCTAAACAAATCCAAAGCTTAGACCACTCACTTGAAGGATGGCTAACCTAAACAATTTTCAAGCAAGAAATCACCTAGAAGATTCTCACATCGATCAACTTCCCAAAACCATCAACTTAAAGCAATCAAATGACCTCAAGTCAAAAGTAAAAAAAATCAATCCGAAAGAAATATTCCATCAGCTTTCACACAACATTAGTAGACCTCCCACATCAATCAGTCTACCCCAGAATTAGAACATGGACTTGTCTATAATGGTTCTTAGGTCACCTACAGAAGGGGAAAGACATCCCCACAAGAAGGTTATACTACCATCCATTTACCTATTTCATTCATCTCCACCTTTCATACTCTACTAAATTAGGGGATCTTGATCTAATTTAACACTACATGATCAAGCCACTTCTTTTAACCAATGAACTAATATTAATGCAACACATGAAAGGGGCTTATGTTCTTAAGCCTGCCCATCTTGCCATTATGGTATTTTCCAACTAAAGTATTTCATCCCCCTTCTACTTTCATGACCACTTTTGAAGGCATACATCTTCCCCTCTTAGAGTCATTTAAAACTAACCAAAATTTTCAATCAAACAACAACATTACCATAGCCACACCACCTATCAGAGAGCACCTTATTCTTCACCACCCAACCAAACTAATTAACCTCAACTTTGTCATCTTGACCCACCTTTCACACTTTTTATGACCCAACTTTGCCTTGGCTAGTTTGATCCCATCATTTACCTTGCCATTTTTAATGAACTTATGTTACTTGTGTGCCTTAACCATTTAGGTGCTTTAGAGCATGACCCTTTACAGTCATAATACCTGCAATCATTTTTATCTTCTAAGGATCACATCCTACCTTGGATACCTAAAAATACATCAACCTTACTTAAGAGACTTGATTTTATAGGAGTAACCCATTTCAACTATGCCTGATGCTATGTCCTAGTCAATTATCACTTTTCCTTCTAATACCAACCTTGTTTTACTACCTTACCCTATCCCCCAAACCATTGGAGATTACCCTTCTCCATCGACAATGATAACCAACCACATTACCTCATTATGGGTCCTTCTATCCTAACTCTCACACATTTTGTGATGACTATTTTCCTGGTCCTTTTTACTGCAATGAAAACAATTACCATGTTGAACTCTTTTTGAATTTGTGATACCTTACACACACCTGAGTAACTTATGTCTTCTTGAGAGCACTTCCTACCTTGGATACCCATGACTACACTAAACCAATTTATGTTTTCTTGAGAGCACTTCCTACCTTGGATACCCATGAAAACACTAACCTTGCCTAGGAAACATGAATTTAAGAGTGTACCCAACCACCATACCTAAATACACTTATGGAGGTCCACTTATCACTTATCCTTCTATCACTACCCTTAATTATTACCAACTATGGTAACCTAGTCAATGTGTGATCTTGACTATCATACTTTTATCATACTTTGTACACCTATTTATGCTTCAGTACCCAACCTATCACCCACCTTCATGATGTCCACCTTCATCATCACCTTCACGACTCATAAAACTTACACCTGATTCTATTTTACCTCATCGATTCCTAATTTGGGGGTAACACCTCCTCTCATGTTTGGGGTAACCAAACCTTCGACCAATAATCCATTTTTGTTTTGTAACTTGTTGATACAATTTACATAACAAAAAGGGGTAAAATGTAGACATCAAAAATCCACACATGATGGTTTCAAATGCCATAATTACCTTGGACCACCTTAGGAACCTTCTAGGCCCAACCATTGGTCTTTCGATCGATAACTAGGCCTAACCCTAGTTTTCTTGACCTACTGGCCAAACCCAATTTGACTTTGACCATCAACCATTGATAGTCACCCTAACCGTTGATGGTCACCCCAACCACTAATTTTCAAGTTTCACTATCTAAACCAACTTAACTAACCCTTCAACTTTGACTTTCCTTTTTATAATTAGCTTATCTAATTTGTGTGTGAACCAATGCATGCATAAGTTATATTTAGATAGTAAGTTGGACCCCTTGTTAACATCTTGTTGTACCTCTCCTTCCTTGCCTATAATAAGAGAAGAGGAGGTGAAGGAGATAGAACTAGGGAGAGAGAGAGTAGGTAAGCATATCATCAAGAGGCAAGAGTAGGTAAGAGAACAAAGATCAAGATCAATCATCAAATTCTTATGCAGGTATCTCTTTATTAGCAATCATCTTCAGTAAGCTCCAAAACTTCTCTAAGCCATCAACCATTAACTATCAAACTATGAGCTAAGTATATTGTTCTTTGTTTCAAATTTTAATTTTTTAGTTTAGAAATTGCACCCATCTACCCATAACCTCTTTTCAATCATCTGAATAACTAACTCTTGAACCAACCACCTCTAAACCTTACCCTCAATCTCACAACCAATATCTAACCCAAACCCACCTTCCAAAACCATTTTATAACCTCAACCAAGAAAAATTCTTGACCTAAACCAAAACCAATGACTACCCTAACCACCAATGGTCACTATGTAAAACTAGACACCCAAAATTAGCAAGTAAAAACCACTTCTTAACCTCAACCAAAACCCTATTTTCTTGACATCTGTCATAATACAAACTAAAAACAACAACTTGACCATACTTTAACCATATTTTGAAAGTTTGAAATTCACCTTAATGTCATCTTGTTAATCTAAGCATTTATTTTGAAAATTATTTATTTATTTTATTTAATTACTTTCATTTATGTTATGCAACCTTATTTTATCAGCAACATTAACTTGTTAAAAGGTGGATTGATAGCCTCTAAAGAAGTCATGTACTTCTTATATCTATCTTACTAGGCAATCCACCCTTCTACCCATCTAATCAACCATTTATTTAGTGTTTTCTTATCTAAAAGCCATCCTCCCAAGACAAAAAGGATCTCTCACAACTGTCTAGATCATGAAGCATAAACCAAATCCAAGTTCTACCAACCTTACTCTTCTTTTTAGTTTTACTCTTTCTTCTTGAGTAAATAGAGAAAAATTACTCTGAAACACCTCCATAAGGTTAGATTTAGTTATAATATATATAAATACAAGTTCCAAGACACCTCTAAAATAATATTTAGTAGTGCAATATTATTATGCCAAAATACCTTGAAAGAGCTTCATTGTAGTGTTATCATGCCAACATGCCAAGCCAAATCAAGCCAAGCCAATGTGACAAGGAGAAGTGGAGCAATGGAGATTCATTTAAAAATATTTCTTGAGCACAATCTGATCAAGCCATTCAGCAAGCCATTTTGAAGATCCAAAGAAGGTAAAAGAGTGTTTCTTTTATGTTTTTGTTGTATTTTTCATGTGTTTGATTATTATTGAGCTCTCCCTAGTGTCTAGGATAGAGGTGTTTGGATTTAGTGTGCTATTTTGATTTTTATTTATTGGACTAAAACAATACTAATCTTCCCTCTTTTATTCTTTTTTTACATAATGTCATTCCTAGTGGGACTATTCATGAGCGTGCACCCCATGAAGTTGTTTTGTTATTCATTTTTAATTATGTTTTTGTTTTTGCTTTGCTAAAATAAAAATGACCCATAAAGAATTAATGTATTTTTATTTATTCAATTAGTTTTTATAAAAAAATTTAATAATATATGTAAGTATTTTATTAATATTATTTGAAATTTTCAACATAAAACTCTCTATATTTTAACATTTATGATCATTTTGGTAACTATCATTTTTGTTTTCTATTTTTCTGTTAAAAAACATCTGGTATAGAGATAATAAATTTTATGTTATTCAATATTTTGATCTAAAATTTTTTAGAGAGATGAATCTTGGATCTATTAACAACCTTAAAAACTTTTGTGACAAATTGGTGTATATTTTATAAGTTATGATCATAACATTCACTGATGATTTTTATGTTTTGTGTGTTCGGTTTTATTTTTAGGCTTCTAACTTGTTGCTTGTAGGTTTTCATAGTTAAATATTATTTTTTGTGTCTTATTGAAATAAATTATAGGAATATAATTTTTTTCAAGAAATAAAAAAAAACCCTAACATATTTTTTAGGACCCAAAGGCCAAGAGAAAACACTTATAAACACTCTAAGTTGTAAAATGAACATCCAAATTTGGTGTTTAAAATATTTTCACTTAAGTTGTTTTTATTTTGTTTAAAGTTTTCAACAACAAATGACAAAGGGATCAAAATTCATTCATACTTAATTTTAGTGCCTTAAAAGGAACTCTCACATTAGCTAAACACTTTTAAGATTTCTATTTTTCATGCTTGTTTATTAAAATTATTATTTTTTTATTAAAATAAGTGTTACGTGTATGCTCTCCCCCATCCCATTTAGGGAACTTGGGTGAAAAAAATAACTCATTATTTTCATTTGGTGCCTTTTCCAAAGGTGTGAAAATAAATTTTATATGGATCTCCTCAAATCTATATGACTTGGGTGATCTTATAATGGCCATAAACTCTTTTCACTTATCTTTATTTTTATGCACTTTGGCTTTTGGGCGGGAGCTCACTTCTCCCTCAAAAGTTCACTAGGGGTGCATTGACCTAGGTTTTCATCTCCTAGAATCATACAAAATCCTACTTCATGGTGGGGTATATAAATCAAGGAACAAATACTACAATTTCTAAGGGGTTAAATGGCTAACCTCTCTGATCATATGGAATACCTGAGTTAGGTCTAGCTAACTAGGGGATTCCACTAAAAAGTATACTGATGAAATCACTATGAAAATAAATAGTCCCTTGTATAGTAAGTTATTTGGTATGAACTCAATTGATGTGATTATATCTCTAGTGTTAGCCATACTTGGGACCATCTAGAAATGTACAAAAATTGATAGATTAGAATAACCCCACTTGTTGTGGACATACTGTTGATGCAAGGTGAGTAGATTGAAGTCTCATGTCAATGTACAATATATTAAGAGAAGGGGGTGTAGAAACCCTACTTATTTATGTGCTTTTATTTTTGGATTAACACTTAAAATCCTCTCAAGATCACATATATAGATGGAATTTGACAGTATTATGCAACCTTGTTAGTTTTAAGATCTAGGACATTACACTTAGGGGTTTGGGTCATTTTATTCTTTATTGCATGATTTTAAAGTCTAAAATACCTATTTTTTTATTATTCCATGTCAAAATGAGTCTTGTCTTGAACATTAATCCATTGTTTAAGGAGACATTATACTGTCTATTTCACACCATACTTTTGCCTTAGCTTTTGAAAAAATCTTTGTGTGTGTGTCACTTGATTGAAAAGGGTAACATTACAATTCCCAACTCATTTCAAATCTTGTGCCTTGGATTCTTGAAATAAACCATTGGTCATATTTTTAGAGAGTGATAACATCATTATGCTGCTCTAATCATTTTAAAGACTTGTTCACCTTATCTCCAAATTCTAATTTCAAACCATAGCCACATGTGCCTTTTGGATCTATACTGAGTATAGTTATGTTGTTCATCTTTGTCTAGCTTATTATTTGTTTAAAAAATCCTAGTTTTCTAAATTTGAGTTCATAATTAACCTTAACAATTTCAAATCCAAACATTGATTGATTTTTACCTGTGCCTTGTATAATTTTGTCCTAGACATTGATCTTTCACTTTTGGGTTATGTGACTTAGGTTAATTATTTACTCAATTTGAAAACTATTGTTTGTTCCTATGTTTGGGGGAAGTAGTCTATCTCCTATGTGCATATTGTTTCATGCCTTACACCAATTGACCAATTTCACGTTTAAATTTGAGTGGCTAGTTTATGCCAAAGTATTTTAGATTTGTTAGATTAAATCTCATACCTTATTTTGTTTAAAGTCTAGATTTTATGTCTTTTCCAAAAGACCTAGTACATGCCTATTTTGAGCCTATCTTTTATGCCTTATTTTTCCCAAATACCTAACAACTTTTATTTATTTATATTAAACTTGTTTGGAACACTTTGTACATATAGTTTGACATTTAGGTTTTTATTCAACCAATTGACCTTTTATGTGAGCCATTTGATGTTAGACATATGAAGTTAGACCATTTCATACCAAGTTTTAGCACATACCATTTTGGAGATACAAATCCACTTTTTATACCAAGTTAGAATATGTTTGGACCATTTGTCCTTTGGACATTATTTTTCAAAGTTTGTTGAACTCTAGGCATTTTTGCAATATGTTCACCATTAATTTTGATATGTCTCATTACACTCATAATAGATCCATGTATAATTTTGGTTATGATAATGTGGTTGCACATGATGAGTTTTTTAAATACCCCTACTAAGATGATGTTATTTATGAGATGGATCCTTATCCTCCTTGTAATACTAAATTTGGGGAATAAATCCAAGCATCATGTTTGGTGGTACATTCTATGGGATGATTAACCTATGATGTTTACCCTCTTATTACTCATAGTGTCTAATCTCCCACCAATACCATTAACCCTCCTTCAGATTGTGTGAGTAACCAAACTCCACAACGTCCAAGGATTACCATCTCAGCACCTCATCCTTTGGGTCATGACAATAACCAAGCTCTATAATGCACTACCATTACTATATCAGGACCTCATCCTTTATCTCGTGATAGAAACCATGCTTTTAAATGCCCTACCATTACCATACTAGGACCTCATCCTTTAGATCATGATATAAACCAGGTTTCACAATGCCCTATCATTATTATTCTAGGCCTTTCTAAATTTGGTAGCTCATTATCCCAATAAGGTTACAAAATTATGACTAGACAAAGCAAAACTACCATCCTAAGATGATAACCAACATTTGTTAAACCCATCATAGATAATCATATCATTATCCAACCAAAATTCATCCTTCATCTAGTGCCAACCATTCCCCACTTTATGCAACCCATGCCAATAATTGAGCTACAATCTAGCCAATCATTTGACAATCAAGATATGTTTAAAACTAGTATTTTACAACTAATTATAAATCAAGGCCAAGATAACCAACCAATCCATTATTTTTTTGTTGAAACATGTATTTATGATGAGTTAGCCTATGATGAATCACATTTTGATACTATTCATGTTGTTGATGAGTCACTTTTTAATGATTATAATTGCCTTTGGATAAATCAGTATCTTATTTTTAAAGAGCCTCCCTTTGAAAAAGGAGTCTCTATAGAATTGTCTCTTGACCTTTTTCCCCTCATGGAGGAGTCTCACTTTGAAAAACCAGACTCTATGGAACCCATTATGTGATCATAGGCTGTTACTTTCCCAAAAACAAACATTCAACAAGACATCATTGTAGTAAAATCCACACCAGATGAAGAATCAACATTAAATTTAGGTTTTATTTTTAACCAACATCAAATTTAGCATCAAAAACAAAATCAACATCAATCTCACTATCAAATTTAAAGTCTTTTGAGTTAGAATCAGCTTTAGAATTAAAATATATTTATTATTTTTACAACATTGGTTACATATGCCTTACAAATAAATTTGAATACAATTATCATCCTTCTATGATTTTTGAGGATGATTACTTTAGTTTTGACATAAGTTCTCCTAGTATATTCTATGAGGATTATGTGACCTCTTCCCATATATTCTACAATGATTATAGAATATTAGGGGGACTAAGACCACATTTATGCATAAGAAGAATAATCTCTTAGTGAAATATTTTCATAGGTGTTAAGGGACAATCAAATTCCAAACTCAACATCTTCTAGTGAAACCTTGTTTGAGGCCCTAAAAGACAATCAAAGTCAAAAGTAAAATTTCCTTAGTGAAACCTTCTCAGATGCATTATGGGACAATCATGAAAATTTTATTGGTAAAATCCTCATCGAGGTTCCAATAACTAAACACAATAGTTCTTTACTACCTAATGAAGACATTATTAAATATAACATCAATATAGCTTCCAATATACAACATAATTAGATGGTAGATACTCTTTGGCCCAAATAACAAAAAAATATGGTGGTCCTATCAAGAGCATATTCATAAGTCTTGGTCCCATCACATCTAAAGTTATGTCAAATCTAGAGTCAGCAGCATTGTGTGTACCTAAAAATCTTGATCTTCATTTGTTGCCCAACCATTATACATTCCATTATCATCCACCTTTACATCACCATTTCAAACCTTTTATCCATATTTATTATCCTTGGATGCACTTTCCTTTATAGAGGCTAAAAATATATCGTGTCTCGATGTTTGGAGGAAATAGATTCAATGACCAACAAAGATCACAACAACATTTTTGAAGTCTAAATCTACAACAAGTTCATGATAGAGTAGCTATTTAGAAGAGGTATGAGCTATAAATTTACATGATTTACTATTCTAGTTGTATAATTCACTAATCAAGATGTACATTTCCACATCGGTAAGGATAACAAAACTTTTACTTGTCCAAAAAACATTTACCTTTCTAAAAACCATACATTTACTAGTTGCCTTTCACCTTGCCATTTTCCATTCCTCTTGTTGTTATTTCATACCCTACCATTTAGGGGCAACCCCATTACCATTATATCCAATTATCATAACATCACCATCATTAAACCATACCATACCATATGCCTTCCCACCATGCTTTTCCTATTAGACCAAATATTATTTTAACCTACCCTACCCAATCCTATTTTGATCTTGGTTCTTCCTACACCTTTCATGAGGGGATTATGATCTAGTTTTAGTATTTTTAGAATTTTATGTTTAAATGATAGTCTATAAAAATAGTGTGATAGTAGATATAGCAAGATATCTTTCATTTACATTTGACTGGTGCCACTAATCATAACCACCTTTGGGTAAATCAATATTCCACATTGTGTTACTAATTATAACCACCTATGGACAAATTAGTATCACAAACCTATGTTGTTGTTTCTTAATTATAATTACCTATGGGAAAATTAGAAACAACACCTTTTACCATGCATTACCACATCAATTTTCCATTACTATTCTCATTTGCCTTACCGTTTGCCTTAATTCATGAACTTGTTATGACCTAGTCAATTCTCACCACCTTTTATGTTGGTAGAACTACTGACTTGAGTTCTTAATGAGATTATGTAGATCATGCTTGATTTACATTGAGATTAGATCAGTCTCTTTTTTACATATTCTCTCACCATTTTGTGATCAACCTAAGCCAATGCTCTCTCCATGTTATGAGTGGTGTCTCATAATTCTCAATTGAGTTAAGATACCTCAAAATTCCAAAAAAAATTCAAAAAAATTAAAATCCAAAAACAAGTAGCCTATTTAAACCTAGTAAATCATTCTCAATCTGCCCTACTTGGATAAAATACATTGTTAGTTCTAATCCATTCTATTTTAATTGGGGGTATGACCTTTCCCTTTGCATATATCCTTATTTGGGGGAACCACCCATTTATCATTTCATTGAGCTTGCATGCATAGGTATTGACTTGGTTGATGATAGGATGTTTTTTATTGATTTTACTTTCAGTCTTTTTGTGTGTTTGATAGCTTAATTATTTATCTATTTATTTCTTTGTTTGTTTGTTTTTTATTTAATTTTTGTGCCTTGAATTAGTCTATATGCATTTATTGGGTGAATCCTTGTGCATTATTATTGAATCTATCCAGATTCATACGCCAACACTATCATCATGGTTTTTATAATTTGTGCATTATTTTCAATTATTTATTAGATCAGGAGTTAGTCCTTATGCACATTTTGGCTAAGTCATCATGGTGTTTTATATCATGATACAGACCTTCACTTGATACAACAAAAATTAGCTCAATAAATCTTACAAGTAATGGAGACAAAAAATTATCCTTGGTAACCTTGGTAAATCATCCCACCCTTGATCAAATCAACCAATTGACCATTCTAGTTGTATTAATGCTAATACATATGAGCATCTCCATATTATTAGTTACAACTAAATAATTTCTATTGATAAATTTCTTATTCTTGTATTCATCTCTTTCATTACTTTGTGCATCCTCATGTGCCTATTATTTATGGCTTCTTCATTCATTAGACCATTACATCTATATTTGTGCCCACTCATCTTTAATATTTATGATAGGTTATATCATTGAGTTATACTTGCCAATCTTCCTTACAGGGGCAGAATCAAAACTCATTATTCACTCCAAGTCAACTTAATGATTATAATTACTTATGGGAAAATCATTATTTTGATTCATGCACCCTACTAGAGCACATGCATATGCCACTGATTATAACCACCTTTGGGTAAATTAGTTTCTCAGCCTTTGTTATTCATTATAACTACCTTTGGGCAAATCAATACTTTTCAAATTAATGTGTGCAAGCATTATATTTCTTGGATTAATCTCACCTATGGATTAATTTCATTTTTTTTTCTTTTTTTTGAGGGACCACCCATCAATTGTATGTGTTAGCCACTCCCTCAAGGGGGAATCATTATAGGCTTCCCAAAATTTGTTTAAATCTTCTTCTTCAATAATTACCTTTTTCATTTATTAATGACCTGTTTCATTATTTTAGAATATGTTATTGTGCTTATAGCTTGAAACATTTTCCCAGATAGGTGAAAACTATAGACACCCAATTTTGGACACAACTACCTTTCAACTAGACTTCAGATTGATTCCTACCAAACATGGCGAATTAATCCTATGAATCACTAAACATCCCAATTTTGGTCATGCATCATTAATCAATGTTTATAATCATGTTGAGGCATCCTTATTTGGCATACTAGCCTATATGCAATAATAAACTCTCATGGATTCATCCCCAGTCAAATTATGACCTAACAAATTGATATTTTTGACCAAGGGTGAGGGATAACCTTACAAAAATTTAGAAAATGTAATTAAATTGATCAAAATTACTTAATTTATTAAACCCAATTAAATTCATAGTTGAAAAGTCTATGGCTAATTAGTGAATTTTTATTTTTAGAAATTCATAAATCCAAATTTGATGATATCACACAAATATCTAAAATTCATAGATTTTGGAATTTTCTATTTTCTAGATTCATCAATTAAATTTATTCCTCAACTCTCATGACAAGTACCAAGTGTATCATGGAGAATTAATGAATTTCTATTTTTAGAAATTCATAAATTCAACCAAAAATATATTCCATGAGTTTTCACTCCACCTATAAAATATCAAGAATTGGTTGGGAGACATAATCATTTTGACCCATGTGTCTCACATGGCCCTCATGATTATATTTAACCCAACTTAGAGTTAGCCTAACTCAACTCGAGTTTATACTAACTCAACCAAGGTTAGTTCTAAACTTAACCTCCCTTGGGTTAGAGTTAGTTCTAAGACCTATAAATACAAGTGTCAAGACACCTTTAAAAAAAATTCAATAGTATAATATTATTATATCAAAATACCTCCAAAGAACTTCATTGTAGTGTTACCATGCCAGCATGCCAAGCTGAATCAATCCAAGCCAACTTGATAAGGAGAAGTGGAAAAATGGAGCTTCATTGACAAAGATTTCTTGAGCATAAGCTAAGCAAGCCATTTGGAAGCTTCAAGGAAGGCAAAAGAGTATTTTTTTAATGTTTTTCATGTGTTTACTTATTACTAATCTCTCCATAGTGTCTAGGCTAGAGATTTTAGGATTTAATATTTTATTTTGAGTTTTATAGTAACACCATTTCCCCATAGCATCTTTTTCAACTAATGACATCATCATCACTCGCTAGTAATGAAATTTCCTAATAGCATTATCATCAACTAATGGTAGTGCCATTACCTAAAGGTGATGTCATAGACCAACAACATTGTTATCACTCAATGAAATTTACATCAATTCATTTCAATCTTATTTCATAATGGAAATACTATTAATTGATGGCATAGTAATAACTATGGGAATAGGCTGGTAGAATTGTGAGAGCCAAACTTTAAAGGCAAATTGGAAAACCCTAACTCTATTTTTATGCTAAGTGTAAAATACAAAGTTGACTCACACAGATGTGGTCTTTCCAAAAGTGGTGGTTTTGAGCCCCAATTTGGCATGAAAATAAATATATACCACCAAATCAATTTTTAGTGCTGATACTAATGAATTGTGAGTACAAATGGGAATGGTTACAAAAAACAAAAATAGGGTCCCCATTTTTAAACATAAAATGGGGCATGTTGTGCAAGTAAAAACATAGTTGGTTCCCTTGAGTAGTATGGTTAAGACTCATCATCCTTGATGGCCTTGGAACTACTCCCATTTTATGGTTCATATTGTTACACCACTTAACCTTGGCTAAATTATATTTACATTTCAGTTGTGTGATTTAAATTCTAGTGCTTTCAATGGCCTAGGGACAACTTACCCTTGCACCATATTGGGGTCATGATCATGTCATATATTGATTCGGTAGACATTGATTAATTTATCCATTACACTTATTTTATATGTTATTTTATTGATTATGAGATGGAACATATGTATGAGCTAAATTTAATTTATGAGGTTCATGTTTAGATTTAGATCGGATTATATTGTTAGTTGGTTATATCATTTTAGTTATGATTTTCATGTCTATTTTTATATACCAATATTATTGATATCTAATTTATATTTTTTTTAGGATTGTGGAATGTAACCCTAAGTTTGATAAAATCCTAAGTAATAAATCAAGGAATAAAATACTATAGTATCAATAGTCATTGATTTACATAATAATTAATTTATTTTAATATTCTATAAATAGCAATGAATTAGAAAAGGTGTACTTAGCTAGAAAATATGTCTAAGATAGATAAGTGGTCGATAAGGAAGTGATGCAGGAGGAGGGTAGAGTGTCATAAACAAAGAAAACGTGTCAAAACCCTCTTCAAACAATAGCGTGACCCTCTTTTCCAATAGTGCACTACATTATTAACCTTCTATTTTTCACCGATGACCATGTGTAGGTGATGTAGTGAAATTTTGGGTAGACCTTTGATCTATTTTAGGAATCCTTGTACCTATATGATTGAGTCTTGGATTGTCATCTATTATGCACTTTGACTAATTTCACTTTGAAATCCTAAGCCTTTATGCTTGTTAGGGTTTTGATGAACACAAATGGAAGAAGAGTGGCATTACTAGGGTAAGTTGGGCATGACCTCAACATCCCATGTGTCGAGTGTTACCTACATACCAATACCTTGAAGGGGGATCAAGATAGATGTAATTATCCTAATATAAGTGCTAGTGAAAGTGAGAATGATGATAGTATGCTTGAGTATGAATATTAATTTGAATGCTTTGAGTGTGAATTAAGACTATAAACCAGAGTAAACTTGGGCTCTGTGATACTATAGATGGATACATATAGAAATAATGTTAAATAGGGATTAATAACCTTAATTTTCATAATTTTTTATGAACTTATTCATGAGAATTTATATCTAGGGGATAAATGAATGAGAGTGGTATTTTTATAGCATTTTGATGATTATCAAGACATGAAATGAGTTTGAGTCAAACCTAAGATGATTTGGGGAGTGGGAATACATTTTCTAGGGGTAAAAGAAGCTAAGGTTCAATAATATTTCCCCCTTTTATAATAGTGCATTGTGCTATAGACTAATGGGGTTGTGTTATTGTGGCTAGCACATGCAAGAAAGGATTGAGGATATATGGGTCATGGATTAATGCGGCTCTTGGTATATGTAGGCAAGGGATAAACATGTATAGAAGCTGTAAAATGATCAAAAGAGGACCTAAGATAGGTTTAGGGATAATTTAAGTATAGGGTGGTCTCAAGTGGCATTCATTGCATTAAATGACAATTTATATCACTATATTCCCCTCCTTTATTCTAGAAATGCAATAAGGTGAAATGAATAGGATAAAGGAAAGAGAAACCTACCTAAACTTAACTATTAGGTGAAGCCTATGAATGTGGGTATAAGTTTGCTAATTGTGTTCCATTTCATGTCCTATAAATGAAACATATATGAAGCAATCCTTGAGAAATATCAAAAGCAAAGACAAAATAAGTAAATTAATGTGTGAGAGAGGAAAAAAAGGAATACACCTCACTAGGTACATGAACCAATTTAAAAACATAGTGAAATCATGTGTGTACATGTAGATTATGATCAAAAAGTGAATAACTCAGACTGTGATGATGGCTTTCCCAATCCCCATGTGTGGGTGGCTCAAGAACTCAAGTTGGCCTTGACTCCATCATTGCCCACCCCTATTCGATGGATCATAATTTATGAATAACTTAGATTGGACTGCTGACTTGCCCACCCATCTTATGTGGGTGGCTCAAGAAATCAAGTAGGTCATAACTCTATCATTTCCTACCCCTGTCTAGTATAGGAAGCTAAAACTAAAACTGTGTGATTTTATGAAGCTATAAAATATGACTCTAGCCCACTTGGGAATTTTGAAATGTAAAATGGCTCAGGGGAAAACCAAGAAATGTTGACATGTTGGCCTCATAAAGCCAAATTTTAACCCTTACCATTAAAAACTTACCTTAAACCCCTTCTTTATCTTATCTACAGTGTCTAAGCTTGTTATGATCTCATGAATGTCTCCTAGAGGTCTCCTAGAATTGATTAAGGATGTCATATAGTTTATTTGTGAGTTCCATATGTCACAGCTACCTTAGGCCTATTTGGTGATGTGTTAGGTATCATAGTGATCTTGGAGTGAGAAAGATGACTATCAAGAAGTCTTGAAAATTCCAAATGAGTGGTTTTAGCCCTATTTGACGAGTTTAATGATCTTTTGATAAAGTTGAGATATCTTGATAAGTTCACGGTCATTAGTTCTCATGATATATGGGCCTTTCCAAGCCATTGTATTGTGAGAGAGTATTTCCAAAGCAATATGAAGGGTGTTTTAACCTTTCTCTAGTCATGTTATGAATGCTTATTGGTGTGTTCAATGTCATTGTCCTTATTTTATTCATTTAAGACTTTTCAAACCTTCATCACCCCTCCGTAAACATAAAATGTTCTTAATATAACCTCATATGAGTCAATTTTCCTTTTAAAACCTTATAAATGAAATATCATGGTCTTTCATTGCATTAAGAGGTCTTGAAGAAGTCCCATTTTTTTATCTTTGGTCATGACTAAGCATATCATGCCATTAAAAGTCCCTTTGAAGACTCATTTACACCTTCCCACATATGCCAAAAGGTACCCTTTCAACTCTTCATGTCATAATACTCATTTTGAGAATTCATTTTACTTGCATTTTCCATCTTTTCCCTAAAATGGTGGTTCTAGTTCATAAACATGGAGAAAATAGTGGAAAAACAATGTTTTTAGGTGTTTTTTTTTATAGATTATATGGCCTTATATGAACAAGTCCATACAAGGAGGAGTCAAGTAATATAGAAGACTTTAATTCAGATTTCTAGAAGAATTTTCATAGTTAGATAAGGTAGAAAAATCTCATAATTGACCTTTTATCTCCACCTAGTTCCTAGGCACATAAACAACCCTTCAAGTTTATGCATAGTACAAGCATGAGAGAGAAGATCATGAGCTAGTATATTGGGTAGATGAAGGGGGTACCTTAACCTTCCCATCATGGGTATTGGTTTAGTTTACTAATCTCTATAAACAAATGCTAAGAAGTTGAGTGATCTAGTCACTATCCTCATCTAGATAGGGTATAAGGATGAGGATGGGTTTACTAAATTCCTTGTTTTTTTGATCAAAATAATGAATTTTTATGGTGATTCAAGTCTTACAGAGACTCTTTATGTCCTCATCAACATTTTTTTCACACATGTGGCAATATGGAAATGAATAAATGTCTAAAATATCAATGTTTTTAAGCTATAAGCAAGATTTTTGTGGTGAGAATGAATACTCAGTGTATACACCTAAAGGTAAATGGTATAGAAGGTCACCAAAGTGTCTTAAAGTGATCCATACTTCCTAGATTCAAAATTTAGATATTAATATATACCTCTAACTCTCATTATGCCTCCAAGACTACCTATGTATCTGAGTTTATTACAAAAAGGGCAATATATTGTATAATGGTGAATTTAAGGTTGTCAAACAAACTAAAACCTAGCATGAGATGTTGTATCCATACCAACATACCCTTATCTAAAGATACATCATATATCACTAGCCCAAGGAATCACCATATACCTTCCTTCAAGCACCTTCATATTCCTTTTAGCAGATTTTGAGGATGTTTAACACATGTTAAGGTTTTTGAGAGAGTCTTAAGATTTCACTTTTCACCATATATGTTTCATTGATGCTCTCTAAATGTTATATTATATTGGTTATGTATATGGAGTTGTCTAGGGTATATATGAATCATCTTAGGTGTGAGATCTTAGTCATTTCAAGCCCTCAAAGAGCCTCTCCATTTTGGCAACCTCATCATTGTCATTTTAACCCAATTGAAGCCTAGTATTCAAGTCTTAAGCCACTTTTGATCTCATTAGTCATGATTCATTGGTATAGGTCCTTTAATCAATACAAATACATATAGATAAGGTCTAATTATTCATTGGGGTTTTCAAGTTTCATCAAGGTAAGTTGAATAGGGGCAAATATAGTTCACACCCTCAACCACCCACAAAAAGATAACTTGGTCAAAAGAGAGCATACTCAACCATGACCTTAAAATAATTACATATAGATACTAATGGTTTTGGGAATAAAATATCTTAATATGGTAAAGAATAAAATTAAGAGACCACCAATCTACTAGGATCACCCTAAAATTCCATACTCACCTTCTCAATCCTCTTACATAGTTAGACAGATGCAGAGAGATCACCTACAGGTAAGGTCTTGGCTTATAGGGTGAAGGTTAATTGATATAATATGTTTGGTAGATAGAGTGAATAAATTTGAGGAGAGATTAAATTATTTCTCCAAGTCCTAAAACTCCTCAAAAAGGGCCTAACTAATGGAGTGAGACAAAGTCCTTGATAGTTAGTTCTTTTAGACCTAAGCTTGGTAACTATAGGCCAAATCATAAAAGTAGAGGGTGTCTACAGGCTTCAAAATGTTGGTATAGTTAGATACATATAAGAGATGGATTTCACTATGTGGATAGATGTATTTTAGTTTTTTTAATTCAAATTAAAAGAATAAAAAAGTCTAATAGGCTTACATAGACCTTCTAGGCCTAAATAGACCCAAGATAAGTCTTTGAATATCAGATGAACTTATACATGTTTTTAAATGGTATAGTAGTTGAGTAAATTTGATAAAGTGAATTATAAAGGTTAATAAGGCTCTAAAATTAGAGGATTCTTAGATTGAAAAAAGAACCTTTGTAGACTGATAAGCCTGATTGGGCCTAAATAGATAGTCTCTAGCAAGAGGGCAAATTGATGAAGAACATCTGGATCCTATACAAGGTAAAAGATAGTTGTGAAATTATATATATATATATATATATATATATATATATATATATATACATTCTAAGTGATATCAACATTTACCCTTGAAGTATTTTAGTCTTTCAAGTTAGAACCAGGCTCTAGGCCTACAGTAGTCATGAAATAGGCATGTGCATAATTGCACATTTAGGACATTTAAATTGAAACCTGAGAACATTTGAGGGTGAATATTGATAAATTTAAAATAGGCATGTGTAATTATTTTATTATTATCTCAATGATTTTATTAAAGTGGCTTAACTCTAGGAGGCTTAGAACAATGAGAAGAGCCTAATGACCTTTTAGGTCATTAGGCCTAAGACTAACATAAATAATCCTATAGAATAATTTAGTTTACCTGTGTATTATAGTGCTTAAATGATATTGAAAACCACATGAAATTATGTATGAGTATCATTACATGATTTATAAGGATTGGGAGTATCATCCATACAGTGAGATCACTAAACTTAGCTCAAGGGTTACACAATCCTGACTATGTATAAACTCTAAGCCAAAAGGAGAGTACATAGAGGACATATTTAGGGAAGAACATGACCCAATTATGAGGTTAGGACTTGAAATAATTTGAATTAGAGTTAAAATTTGATCATCCTTTGATGTAAGGAAATAAAATCCTACTCAAAACTCCCCTAGTACCATCAAAGACTTAGACTAGGACTGTCATCTATAGGTAGGCATATGAAATAGTGAGAACTAGGTCAGAGTTTGGAAATTTGAAGGTGATAAAATAATGTAAAGGGATTATGGTGATTATATTTAATTCCCTCAAAATATTTACAAGTCACTTGGACCTCAAATCTCATTCTAGGCCTATATGGCCTTAAGGTCAATCATAGGCCTCAATCTCCATCACCACACTTGAGACACATTCAAACCCTTACTAAGAAAGTAGATAGAATGAAAATATATAAGAGGTGGTTATAAGTTATGTTAAGATTATTTAAATTATTAGAGTTCAAAGAAATAGTCAAATTAGTCTTAAGAACCTATTTGAGCTACCGTAGTGTACACAGTCATTCAGGTTGCTTATTTCAATGCTTGTATCTCTCATCATAAGAAGACTTAGGTAAGATGATATTATAATGATTTAGGTACCCAAACACACTCAATATTCATGGAGGAAAGAGTTTTATTAAGGGGAAAAGGTTTATAAACCATTGCTAAGACTATGAGTATGTCCAAACTACCTATAAAAGAACATAAGCCTACATTTCTATGTTCACATCTTCACACACCCTTTGCATGGTAACCCAAGCTTCTAAAATAAATTTTAAGGGTTATATGGACTAAATATCCATGGAAAGAAGTTTTGGTTTGGATTTCTATACTTTATGAATCATCATTAAGATGGTGGACCTCAAAAACCCTGCTTTAACCCTAAGGTAGACCAGTTTTGAGAAATACAAAGATTTTTGGAAACCTATAACCCTAGAATGGTTTGAAAAACACCTAAAAAATAAATTAAACTTATATTAGGACCTATTCATGGTAATTTATTGCATGAAATCTATATGAAATAGTTTTATATTATACTTTTCCTTGAAAATGAGAAGAAAGAATGGTGTAGATCTATTTGAGAAGATTCTAAACCTTGGATAGGATTGTTTGGAACTTGATTCAGATTCTAAAGGCATAACATGTCCAATAATTTTCTTGTAAATTCCTCTGTAATTAACTTAAAATAGCGAGTTTGTAAGCATGAGAGAGAAAATAACCTAGTTGTCTAGATGAAGAAAGGCTCCATCTATGCAATGATTTTAAGGATTGAATATTTGTGTGAAATAATTTTTTGAGCTTATGACATGCCTATACATAGGTTTATAAGGTTTCATGGTATCTAACATACATAAATTTAAGCTACTAGGTCTACTTAGCCTACTTGGTCAAAGAGAGTTGAAAGAATGGCATAAAAGGGCTAATGAAATGAGTTAATGTAGGTTTACTATGCCTAGTAACTAATGAATTTAAAGAGGTAGGTGAAAATTCCATATTCATCATGAGAGAGGAGGATAGTTACCTATTTGGGTCAACATGCACATGAACTAGTAGGTTGTTCAACATCTCTTAGAGGCGTAATTATACCTCATTGGACTTTTTAATTACCATATGGAGGAATGATTGACTATTATTGGCATGTAATTACCTTGAATAGGTTTGAATAAACATCTTCCACCCCACTTTAATGCAAAAATGAGCCATTAAATAATACCAACGCATGGAGAGAGTTGAAGAAGGATTGTTGTAACTAATGTAACTATAGGTTGAGTGGACCATGGTCATTTATGACCCCTTTCTCTCACATCTATGAAAAATTTCCCTCTTTTTCTCTCCTCATATTCTATATATTTAGGCTTTATGGCCTTGATTTTTATCCCTCTCTTGGGCATGAGGAAACTTTACATAATTTTTACTCCATGAACCATTTAGACTGTTAATATATTGTTCTAGCTTCTCTATGATCAGTTTATAGTCTGTGTATGATTGTTTGATATGCATAAGTGGTGTGATTTCCATTATTTATATCTAATTCCTTTAAATATATTATAAACAAGTGTTATATGTAGGTTGTGTAGTGTGTTAAAATGTTGGTGGCCAAGTTCGAGTGGATATTTGACTATAAGAGCCCAGAACAGACCTTTATCTCACTACCCTCATGATTTATTTATCAAATATTAACCTCTACATGAAATATTAATTATTATAAACCATTGTAGATATTGGTTCAATCATATTCATTATACATTAGTGTTGTCTGAGTTCAACTTGAGTGGTTGAACAATCACATTAGTGCATCACCACTTTAGTTTAGATTTCCTTAATGCATCTCTTTATCCTTTTCATCCCAATAGAATTAGGTCTTATAGATAAGGATTCAAGTGAAAAATAAGGGGAGTTATCCCCAAAAAACTATAGGTTTGACCTAGACAATAGGTATCCCACAACCTATAGGCTAATCCAATGTTAGTCCAAGTGTGAGGTGGATGTGAACAATCTACTTCAATAATGGAGTGACTTGGGTAGCCAATAGTTTTGGCATGCCCAGTGGGACCAAATGCCAATTGCATTAAATCATGCCTTGGTATCCTTTGATGACATCTAGAAGCTAAATATATTAATTATCAACATTTTCAATCATGCCAAAGAACTCCAAACACCATATTAATAGGTTTGCAGTCAGGAGTCATAATAAAGTTCATGGCAAGTCATCACTTCAAAGGTAAGAAAGGTTATTTTTCAAAGTTTCATTATTATACATGCATTCAATGAGGAGTCATGGATATACATGGGATATATTTTTTTCATCCACTACCTTATGAGCAACCCTATAATCCTTTCCAACTATATCATGATCCTTACTAGCCCTATTATGACCCTTATCAACTCTATATTCACCCTTGTTAGTCTCATTATGAATCTCCTCATTACCAACCACATTTTGAGCCTCATCCACCTCCTTGGAATCCTAATTACCAATATAATAATTCATGTAAGTGGCATGGTGTTCTTTACTAGCCTACTCATACCCCAAGTCAATCCATGTTTGGCCTTAAATAGACCCTATTGGACTATGAGAGACATATGGTGAATATTGAAACATTGAAAGGGTATGGGTAAGAAATACCTAAGAATTTCATTTAGGGTATTATAAATTCATTAAAATAATCTAAAGAATATTGTACATATTTCATTAGGGAGGGTAATTCAAGAGGCAACAATGACATTTTGAACATAGAGGGTCGAATTTCAAAGATTGACAATAGGTTAATAGTGTATGAAGGGCAGTAGGTTCACCAACATCAAAATTTTACCCCTTATTCCACCTATAGATACCTCTTCACTATTAAAGGATAGAATTAAACTTAAGTGGCCTTAAGAAGCCATAAAAAAATATCCACCTATTCTTGAAAGTAACCCTCTAGGCATACTATAAGATTTGCTTCAAACTACCCAACATGATTAACAATATTATATGACTAAGGTAGAATTCATGTTGTTCATACAAATAAGATGAGTGTGGGAGAAGTATTATTAGGTGATTGACTATCCCAACCAATCTATACACCTAAGATTTAAGAAAGAGGATCCAACTTCCTTCTTAAGAGGCCATGATCATGACAATGTCTTTTAACTATAAGTGGGAGCCTTCATGTAGCAGACAATACATGATTGAAATTTTATCATCATATGGCAACCTAACCTCATGGAACCAAATTTATCAAAGGATTTTCCCTTTTTATCCTAGGGGAGAGATAAGGTATTTTTTACTTAATGAGTTCTACTAGTTTTGTATCATGTTTCAATAAGTGTGATATACACATATTGTAGTCTATTGCCTTGTTGTCTTGGTGTACTTGTTAAGTTTGATTCTTAGAGGTTAGGAGTGTTTCTTAGGTGTAGGTGTTAGTCCTTTATTATCATTTTTGTGTCTTATTTTTATTTTTATAGTCTTAAGAGTGTCATAAATTACTAATTTCTTTGGAAGTCTAAGAAGGGTCTTTGAAGTTATAATGTTATGTTTGAGTTGCCATGATCATGAGAAAGGTATGGGTTCTCTTGAACAACAAGTTGTTCACCCCTCAAAGTCACTAGAAATGTAATATAATACCCTTCCTTTAGCTTATCTACATTGTCCAAGCTTGTTATGATCTCATGAATGTCTCCTAGAGGTTTCCTATCATTGATTAAGGATGTCATATATTTTGTTTATGAGTTCTATATGTCATAGCTATTTTAGGCCTATTTGGTGATGTGTTAGGTGTCATAGTGATCTTGGAGTGAGAATTATGATTTTTAATAAGATTGAAAAATCCAAATGACTAGTTTTATCCCTATTTGAGGAGTCTAAGGATCTTTTGATAAAGTTAAGATATCTTGATAAGTTCAGGGTCATTAGTTCTCATGATATATGGGCCTTTCCAATCCATTATCTTATGAGAGAGTCTTTCCAAATTAATATGAAGGGAATTTTAACCTTTCTCTAATTATGATATGAAGGCATATTGGTGTGTTCAGTGTCATTGTCCTTGGTTTATTCATTTAAGCCTTTTCAAACCTTCATCACTCTTCCTTAAGCATCAAATGCTCCTCAAATCACCTCATATGAGTCAATTTTCCTAGTAAAACCTCATAAATGGAATATCATGGTGTTTAATTGCATTAATATATCTTGAATAAGTCCCATTTTTAATCTCTATTCATGATTAAGCATTTTATACCATTAAAAGTCCCTTTTAAGACTCATTTCCACCTCCCTAGTAGCCACATGGGTCCTATACATGCCACAAGGTACCCTTTCAACTCCTCATGTCTTAAATAATTTTTAAAAGATATTTTACTTATGTTTTCCCTCTCTCTACCCTAAAATGGTAGTTCTAACTCAGAAACATGGAGAAAATGGTGGAAAATAGTGCTTTCAAAGGTTTTTTTTATAGATTGTATGGTATTATATGGGCAAATCCATATAGGGGGAGTAAAGTAATGAAAAGGAATTTAGTGTAGATGTCTATAATAAGTTTTGAGGTTAGATAAGGAAGAACATGATCAAAATTGACCTTCTATTTCCACCTCATTCCTTAGCAAATCAAATAGCCCTTCAAGTTTATATATAGTACAAGAATGAGAGAGAAGATCATGAGCAAGTATCTTGGGTAGAGGAAGGAGGTCCCATGGCCTTCCAATCATGGACATTGGTTGTATTTTTAGTCTCCTAAGATATATAAATAAATGCTAAGAAGTTGAGTGATCTATTTACTATCCTCATTTAGATAGGACATAAGAAGGAAATGGTTTCACTAAATTCCTTGTATGTTTGATCAAAATAATGATTGTTTCTTGTGATTAAATTCTTGAAAAGACTATTTATGGCCTCCTCAACATTTGGTTCACATGTGTGGGCATATGGAAGGGAATAAATGTCTAAAATGCCAATGTCTACAAGCTACAAGCAGGATTTCTATGGTGAGAATGAATACTCAATGTATACACCTAAAGGTGAATTATTTTGAAGTTCACCAAAATATCCTAAAGTGATACATGCTTCCTTAATTCAAAATTTATATATTAATATAGACCTCATGATGTCTCCAAGATATCCTATGTGTCTGAGTTTATTACAAAAGAAGGTAGCATACTATATAATGGTGAATTTAAGGTTGTTAAACACACTAAAACCTATCATGAGATGTGCATACCAACATACACTTCTCTGAAGGTTCACAAGCTTCATCGTAGCTCACTATCCCAAGGAATCACTATCTACCTTCCCTTAATCACCTTCACATTAATTTTATCATATTTTGAGGACTTTTATCAAATGTTAAGGTTTTTTAGAGAGTTTTAGGCTTCCACTTTTCACCATATATATTTTATTGATGCTCTCTAAATGTTATATTCTATTGTATATGTATGTGGATATGTATAAGATCCTTAGAAATCATCTTATGTGTGAGCTCATTGTCTTTTTAATCCCTTAAAGAACCTCTATATTTTGGCAACATCATCACTACCATTTCAATTTAGTTTAAGCCCTATCTTCAAGTCTTAAGCCACTTTTGACCTCATCAATCATCATTCATAGGTATAGGTTGTTTACTATAGCCTAATATATTGATATAAAGTCTAATTATTCCTTGAGGTTTTCAAGTGTCATAAAATTAATTTGAACAAGGGAAGAAAAAGTTCACACCCTCAACCACCCATATGAAGTCAACTCAGTCAAAAGAGAGCAGATTTAGTCATGACCTCAAAACACATACAGATGTATACTGATGGTTTTGGGAATCAAGGAGATTAATAAGTTAAATAATAAAAATAATACACCACAAATATTTTAGTATCACCCTAAAATTTCATACTCACCTTCTCAATGCTCTTACAAAGGCCTTGATAGTTAGTTCTTTTAGACCTAACCTTGGTAACTATAGGCTAAATCATACAAGTAGAAGACATATACAAGATTAAAAATGTTGGTGGAGTTAGATACATCTAAGATATGGAGGTAAAGATATGGATATATTCCTTATAGTGGAAATAATCCAAATCAAAATAATAAAAGAGTCAATAGGTCTACATAGACCTTTTAAACCTAAGCAGACCTAAGACAAGTCTATGCATATTAGATGAGAACTTATACATGTTTTGAAATGGTCTAGTAGTTGAGTAAATCTGATAAAGTGAATGAGAAAGGTTATTAAGGGTCTCAAATTATAGGGTTCTCATTGGCAAAAGAACCTTTGTAAACTAGTGAGCCTAATTGGGCCTAAATAGATAGTCTCTAGCAAGAGGGCAAATTGATGAAGAAATGTCTAGATCCTATATAAAGTGAAAAAAATTGATGTTATCAAAATAATGGTTCTAAAATGTAGTAGCCTCATCAATATCCTCCTAGATTACAGCTAATTGTTCTTCTACATCCTTTAGATGGGGTGTGAGAACCACAATGCAAAGGGATAGCTCAAAGGCAATGTCACTTTGATTGGTAAATAGAGGTTGGGGGATAATAGGAAAGTCAAATACACTATCTATCTCATGTGTAAGTCCTGATAGGGTCATCTACATGTAATAAACAAGTTAAGGTCAGGTACAAAAAATAAAAAAAAGTGTTCAGGTGCAGGTCAGGGGATAGCTAATAGTTTGAGAAGGTGAAAAAGAGGGTCATAATAACAATCTATAATCTTATGCAACAGTGGTTATCTATGGTTTTCCTAGCCATCAATGGTTGGATGACCGATGACGGTTACTATAACTGGTGATGATTATGGCAACTGTTAGTGGTTACCTATTAATAACTAACTAGGGAATGAAGGTGAATTAGAAATGGGTAGATGAATGGAAAAGAGGGCCTTAGGGGTAGTATGGATAGGGAAAATGGGGTAGGGAAGGTGTTTAATAGATAGCACACTACTAATGAACAAATAAGGATAAAATAAAATAAATAAAATAAAGTACCTTTGCTTTGAAGCATTAAACACTTGCATGCCTAGAGGGATACAGGGAGTGTAATGATACTTTGGCTTGGGAATCACATGGATAGAGATTTAGGTTGTTAAATACCTAAAAAGAAAATAAGAGATTATGGATGCATGAATTTTGGTCCCATATATCCTCTATGAGCCTTGTATTTATAGCACAAAACTTCCTGAATGAGGAGAAAGAGTTTCCAAATTAAGGGAGGGAAAGTTTCTAAGTTGGTCTTGGATAAGAGTGATAGACTGATGGAAAGAAATCCATGAGTTTGTGCATGAGAAATTTTCCAATTTTGTTAGTGCAAGCTTGTTCATAGCTAGAATTTTCTAATTTAATGGGTGAGGGTACCTAAATGTCAATGGTTAAGATAATCATCGATAGTTAGGCTAACCATCGATATTTTAACCTCCTGGGATAAAGAGGTAAAATATAAGGTATTTAGTGGTTTGCTTAAGTTTGTGTAAAGAAGGGTCAACTAGGTTAATAGAGAAGTTAACTAGGTTAGGGTCTAGAGCCAGATCCTTGTGAGAAGACCTAAAAAATGGTTTAAGGGACATTTTTAAGTGTCTTCATTTTACCCCTTTTTATTATGTAGCTTTAGGTTAATAAGCCATAGAACGAAAATGGAAGGTTGACAATCCAAGGTTAATTATCTTAAGTGTGGGAGGATGGTATTTCCCCTCAAACTAAGAGTCGATGAGGTAGGACAATAATTAGATTATGGTTTGATAAAGATAAAAGGTCAAGGTATGGAAACACAACTACACACATAAGGTACAAGGAGATTTTAAGGTCATAAAATCATGTAAAGACATAAAATGGCCAATGTTGATAATAATAAGGTCAAGTTCTAATAAAAGTGACAAAGTAACTAGTCCCCAACATTGGTCATAGCTGATTAGGCTATGCATATCAAATGTCCTTGAAAGGGGTGGTGGTTACTCAAGTATTCAAGGTAGGAAGTGCTCTCAAGAAAATCATGAATGGTTAGGTCACACACAAAGTGGTGCATAAAAAATTCAACAAGGCCAAGTTGGTTGAAGCGATCAATAATGATCAAAGTAAGGTCAATATAAGGTGTACAAATAGGTGTGTTTAAAAAGAGAGGCCAACATCATGATGGACATGGAAAATGGGTAGATTAGTTGGGTTGGGTGGTCAAGCTAACTCCTGATGCACAAGGCAAGAAGACACTACCTACATATTCCCATGGATAATTCATCCAACATGGATGTAAGACCTAATGTAGTTCTTGGGTCAGGGAGAGGGTGACTCCCAGATAAGGGTAATAGTAGGGGAAATAGGTTACCCCATCAAGGTCAGGTAAGGTAAGGCTTAGTTGAAGAAGGGAATAAGTGGAAGGGATAAATGTAGGGTGTTTGAAAAAGAAAGGGGAAGGAGATGACTAAAAATGGTTACCAAACCATCGATGGTTGGGTAGAATCAATGGCGATTACCTAACCATTGATGGTTAGGCCAACCTATGATAGTTGAATTAACCATGAATGGTTAGGGCCAAAAATCCTTAAAACCATGACAAAAGTGATTTAGAAGGCAAAATAGGTCATTATTTGTCTTATTGTGTGAGATCGATAGAGTGCTTGTCATTTAGCATTTTACAAGCAAAAGGGATTGGTGGTGAGGTGAATGAAGTGTTAAGATGAGATTGGTGTGGCACCTCCTAGATATATCACATAGACTAGGTATCATGTAGTGATATAAGATCTAAGGTATTATGAGGTCATTGTGTTAGCACAGTGTCCTAATGAGCTAAGGTGGGGAGAGTATCAACTAAGTGTGTTAGGTGGGGTAGGTTTAGGGACCCCAAGGTAGTGGGTTATGGTAGTGGGTCAGTAGGCAGGGCCTCTACATAGTATAGGTGTAGGTACAGGTATAAGTGTAGGTACTAGTGGGGCTAGTGATAGTGGTTTACCAAGGCCATGATATGTATATGATCAAGTTTTGATACCAACCTACATGTTGAAGATGTGAGGTGTATTTTGAGTGAGAGTTATGATGTATAGAATTTTTATAATGCATATATATGATATGGTTTCATTTTTGAGATGTTGTATTGATGATGACTGATGTTTATTTAATGTTCATGTTTATATGATAATGTATTTGGGTATTTGTTAATGTTATTATGCTATGATAGTTGGATCAGGATGTGTGGATTGGTGATGATGCTTAATGGTTATGATTGATTAATTAATATAGGGATGGTATAAATTAATTTTTGAATAATGTTATTCATAATGGTTAATCTAGTGTTTTGATGTGAGGTTGGTTAATTATGTTAGCTAGGTATGATAGGTGGGTGGGTTTTGAATGTTAATGCTTTGATTTATGGAATTATTTTGGTTTTAATAGGTAGGATATGTATGGGTGACAATGAAAGGGGGCATGTTATATTCATTAGAAAGGATCTTATTATACCCCATAAGGAGGATTGGAGCTTAGTGACAGTGAACCCTTTATGTACGTTAAATTAGCATTTTCCTAGTACTAAGGTGTGTTGTATAAACACTATGTGTCAAGTGAGCTCAGAATCATTTAATTTATATACATGATAAGAAAAAGGGAGGGTAGTGATAGGTAGGTGGGGGAATAAGTGTTAGATAGGGAATCATTTATGGGTTCACCCACCCCTTTACTTAGGTGACATCTAGAACTAAAATAGACTAGTCCATGTCGTGAAGGGGTAGACTGATCAATTCGAGAAGTCTACCAATAGTAAAAGAGAACTAATTGTGGTTCGTTTGGGATTTTGTTTAATTTTTTATAGGGTCATGTATTGATTTTTTTAAAAGAGGTAAAGCTGATCAAGATGGGAAGCTTCATTGAGTGAAAAAATAGAGCTGATTGCAGTTGCAATTATTTATCATGTTAGCTTAGCCATCCTTCGAGGGAGTGGTCTAGGTCTGAGTTTCGATAGCTATCCTTTGAGGGAGCAGTTTATCATTTTATTATTTAGGTGGTAGCCATACTTTGAGGGATTAGTCTATTTTTTTCTTATAATAATAGACCCAAATAATATGTATCCCAAAAATATTAAGCTTTTGTTTTAGACATGGACACATCTATTTGAAGCTTAGAGCAAAATCATTTTTATGGGAAAGGTTGTGGCTCAATATAGTGGTTATGTGATAATATGAAGGGGTCTTAAAGAACACGTGGCATCAAGATCAGGATGTTGTGATAAAAATAGGGGGATCAGGATCTTCACTATGATATGGTGGGATTTTAAATTCTTGAAAGGTGACACTGGTTGGGGATCATCTAGTTGAACTTTTATGGAATGCATTGATTCAATTAAAGCTTGATGATGTTGAGGTGAGGTGTTGATTAAGTCATAAAGACTCATTTTGATGGGCATTTGGTGAAGTTATTTTATCACTAGGCATTGGACAAATAAAGGTACATTGGAGGAGGAAGGGGCTCCCAAAATGAAGACCTTAGGCTTGGATGGTTGTGAAGGTGAATGTTTAATATTTTGGGTTTGGTTAGTTGGTTGAGGAAGTGAAGGGTAAGACCATGGAATGATGGCCTTGGCTTTACCCTTTTCATTTTGTTGGATCCCTTTACCCTTGTCCTTGTGTTGGGATCTAAACTGAGTTACCATATGAATAGTATGGGTAAGGGGAATAATTACTTGATTTGGTTCCTCTGTCACACTCCTTGGTAGGAGTAGAGAAGGAGATGATTGGTAGGAGGATTGGATAGGTGGTAAAAGAGGTAAAGGGCTTAAATAAGGTTCATCTAATAGATCATCCTCCTCCAAAATTCTATAAATGATAGTTTGGAGAGCTTTACAGTTTTCTATATCATGCCTAGGGGTTATATGGTAAAGACAAATTAGATTGTCATTGAACCAAGTTGGGTTTTGATGAGTGGGGTCAAAAGGCTTGATGGGGGGTTAAGTTAATGGTAGAAGCTTGCAAGAGCCTTTGTAATATTATTGTATAAGACTCTGATAAGGATTTTGGAGATGGTGGGGTTTAGTTTTTTGGTTTAGGTTTCTTTTTGGGTAAGGGATTTCTAACATGAGGTATGGTTGGTGGGGTAAGCCTAGATGGAGGTTTCAAATGAATTGTCTAAGTTGTAATTGGTTTAGAAATTAGGGGTCTAGATGATAATTGTTTAATATATGGGAAGGTGGATGGGGAAAGGTTGGTGAGGAATTATGTTAAACTAGGAGATGGGCTTGTTATACGTAAAGAAAAGGGAGATGGGTTTTTAGAGAAAGATTAGGTTATGGGAATGGTGGAAGGATGTGGTCCTAAAATAGAAGGTAAGGGTAAAGGAGATGGTATGGTTCTTCCTCAAAATTGATGTCTAGGCAATTCCTCATTCTTAATGGGCTTAATTAGATTAGGTTTTGGTTGGATTGGTGTGGTTAGATCCAATCTCAAAGGAGGGTGAGTGGGATTTGGCATGGGAGGGATCCCCAAGGTCTTGATTGGCTTGGTAAAAGAAGCATAGGGTGATTTAGCAATTTTAGATAGGGGTAATTGAGGTGGTCCCTTGATAACTTTAGGAGGAGTAATTGGTGGAGTTGTAACAACATGCTCAAAAGTGGATTCCAATGAAGTAGAAGGTTTAGTTTTATTTTGATATGGGAGTCCAAGATGATGCCAAAAGGTAGTTCTATCAAAGTTAGGTTGGGAGGTGAATTCCAAACTTTGAACTAGCCAGGAGAAGTGTTTATGAATAGGAATTATTCCCTGATCATTAGCTTCAAAGTGTAAACCCTTTAGGGATGAAGAAGTATCAGTTTTAGTATTGTTATCCTTGGTGGAAGGTTCCAAAGGCAATGGTTGGGTAGATAGGGGTATTGTCTCTTGAGAGATGGATTTTAGGGAAGATACGAATGATTATGTAATTAGTGTGGTAAGGGTAATGGTTTTAGGTGGAAGGGTTGGTTTATCTTCCTCCTTGATTCAGTTGTCTAAAGAAATAAGTGGTTTTTCAAGTTGGATTAGAGGAGTGAATAAAATGGTCAATGGAGTGACCATCTCCTTAGGTGTTTCCACCATAAGATGGGTGAGTGAAACCATGGTTTCATCCAAAGAAGTGGAAGGGATAGTCACTTCCTTTGTTTGGGAATTTGAAGGGGTTGGTGTTAGGTGGTTCTCCTTAATTTGGGTGATAGAAGTAATAACTTCTTTGACAATGGGCATATTACTGAAGACATTGATTACATGGGCCTCATATAAATTAGAGGATTAAGGTTGATTTTCATTCTGTTGGGCTGAAGGTAGATGGTTTGGAAATGGTTTTCAAAAAATATCAAGGGATTAGTTTGAAGGAGCATTTGGGTTATCAAACACAAGCTCTCATTTATCAATTAGGTCCTGGACAATGCTTTTAAAAGTATTTCATATATCAATATCATCTCCAACAAGTTGATGATAGTCAAAATGATATTCTCATTGTACCACTCAGGAAGGGGACAAGAAGTATCAAATTATTAAAGCGGCTTGATGGGTGGAAGTTGGATTAGATTGGCCTTGAGTATTTTCTCCAACACAAATGTATAAGATTCTCCAATCAAGGTAAATGGTTTTAAAGGAACCTAATTTTGAGTATGATTTTGGTGATTAAAAGGGTTGTTGGTTGGAAGTGTTTGGCTAATGGGTGGAAGAGGTGTGATTTTAAGAATGAATGAATGTGCTGATGCTTTTGCTTTAGAATTAGTTGGGTTCATAGTTTTGGTGGAAGATGACTCCATGGATTTGAAACTAGAATTTATATTTCAAAGCTTCAACTTACCTTCATCAATAACACAATTTTCTATTTTATGGGCCATAGTAAAATCTTCATCAAAGGTCCTAAAGGTTTTTAATTGGAGAGTTAGAGCAATGTGTTTATCACAACCCTAAGAAAATAATTAGATTAATTTGTGTTGGGGTAATGGGAAAATGAGTTGATTAATGAGACCTCTCCATGTAGCATAAAAATCAATAAGGGACTCATCTTCAAACTATTTGATGGAATATAAGTCTGTAATGGAAAAAAATTTAGATATGTTTATAGAAAAGTATTCCAAAAAAATTTGTACCAATTGAGAGAAAGAAAAGATAGAATGAGTGGGAAGAGCACTATACCAGTCAAGAGTGGCCCTAGATAGTGACATGGGAAAGGTTTGGAGGAGAAGAGAGTCATCATAAGTGATCAAGGAGCATGCATGTCAGAATGTTCTTAAGTGTTATTGAGGTTCCTCCTTACCTCATAATTTAGAGAATTTGGGTAATTCCCATTGAGAAGTATAAGCATGAATAGGTATAGAGTGATGGATAGGCTCATTACAAATTTGGTCATAAGACAAAATATTAGTTGAGGTAGAGATGGATGACTCCAAACTAGTCATTTTATCCATGATCATTTTGATTAGGTTGAGATAGGGTTGAGAAATTGCATAATTAAGAGGTACATTTTGTTGAGGCTAGTTCATGGTAATGTATGAATAGGTAGCAGATGGTAATGATGAAGCCACAAACTGATAAGTGGTGTCAAGAGGTTAATATGGTAGCATATAAGAACTACTTGGTATAAAATTTTTGGTGGTTATTGGTATTAACCTTTTTAGGTTAGGGACATATTGGTAAGTTGTCATAGGCATGTGTTGAGGAAAATATGTGGTTGGTATGCTGGAGATAAGAGGAAATTGCAAAGGTTGAGGTTGGGTGGTTACCCTATTGCTAATTAAAGGAAGGTTTTGGGGTATGGAGAGAACTAATCTTTTAAGTGAAACTATGGTCAAAGGATTTTTTGTAACCAAAGGGAAGATATAAACCAAAGTAGAGGATAATTCCATAGTAGATGGGGTGTAGGTAACTAATGGTAAGGTTTATCCCCCATGGGGTGTAACTATTGGTGTTCAGTTGGAAGTAAAAGGTTGGTTTAGATTTGGGTGGATGGGATGTTGGAAGAGGTCTGAGTTAATGGTTGAGTTGAAGTGGTTCCTACCATGAGGTGGGATGGCATACCAAGATAAGGTTTTAAAAAACTGAAGTGAGAGGGGTATGAAGAGGCAAGGTGTTAAGGTAATATTGTAAGGTAACTAGATTATTATTGAGAAAGGCATTGAAGTCTAGATCTCCTTTAGATATAGTTGGGATTATAGCAGGAGATGGTGGTGGAGGATAATGGTGAAGTGAACCATGGGGATATTTATCCACATCCAAAGTATAATCGATGGATAAAGATTAATGTGGTGGTTGATTATTTTAATTTTTCACTTGTTGTCTGGTTAAAACCATATGAAACTATATGAAATAAACATAACTATGAACCTTAAGGGGTCCCATTGGGCATGCTAGAATGTTTCACTAAATTTCTTACTCTAATTCTTTTTTGCTTTGAAAGAGGAGAGAAACAATAGATAAGGGGTGTGTACCTAGTATAAAGTACTCATGTTGATATCTAGACAAGGTGAGAACTCTTCTTTGGTGAGGGAAGAATGACCTACAAATCACATGAACTTAATGAAAAATATGTTAATAGAGAGGTAAGGGATTGCTTGGTGAGAAACCAGTCCAAGAAATGAATATGCTTCCTTAAATGGATGTCAACCCTTGTTCAACATTCAGGTTTATTGATAAAAAGGAAATTACAAATAGTAGATATGAAATGATGTCAATGAAAAATATAAAAATAAGACTAATCTATAACAGGATAAATGTTATCAAAATAATGGTTCCAAAATGTATTAGCCTCATAAATAACCTCCTAGATTACAACTAATTATTCTTATATGTCCTCCGAATGAGGTATGAGAACCACAATGCAAAGGGATAGCTTAAAGGCAATGCCACTTTAATCAGTAAATAGAGGCTGGGGGATAATAGGAATGTCAAAGACACTATATATCTCATGTGTAAGTCTTGGTAGGGTCATCTACATGTAATAAACAAGTTAAGGTTAGGTTCACAAAAATTAGAAAATTGTTTAGGTACAAGTCAGGGGATGGCCAAAAGTCTAAGAAGGTGAAAAGGAGGGTTAGAATAACAATATATAATTTTATGTGACAATGATCATCCATAGTCAGAGTGACTATAGGTGGTTGTCTTTACTATTGATGGTTGGATGACTGGTGGTAATTGATATAATTGGTGATGGTTATGACAACCATTGGTGATTACCTATTAATAATTGGTTGAGGAATGAATGTGAGCTAGAAATGGGTAGTTGAAGGGAAAGAAGGGCCTTAGGGGTAGTATGGGTAGAAAAAATGGGGAAGGGAAGGTTTTTAATAGAGAAAACAATTCTAATGAACAAATAATGATAAAATAAAGTGAAGTACCTTTGCTTTGAAAAGATAAATGATTTGATGTCTAGAGGGATGCACGTAGTGTAATGGTACTTTGGCTTAGGAATCACACAGATAGAGCTTTGAGTCGATGAATACCTATAAAGAAAACAAGAAAGTCTAGATGCATGAATTATGGTCCCATATCTCCTCCATGAGCCTTGTATTTATAACACAAAACTTCTTGAATGAAGAGATAGAGTTGCCAAATTGAGGGAGGGAAAGTTGCTAAGTTGGTCCTAGATAAGTGTGATGGATTGACAGAAAGAAATCCATGAGTTTGTGTATGGGAAAGTTTCCAATTTTATTAGTGTAAGCTTTTTCACAATTGGAAGTTTCTAATTTTTTGGGTGGGGGTATATGACTATCGATGGTTGGGCCAACCATTGATGGCTAGGCTAACCATCAGTGGTTAACCCTCTTAGGCTAAAGAGATAAAATGCAAGATATTAAGTGGTTTGCTTAAGTTTGTGTAAAGAAAGGTCAACTAGGTTAATAGAGGAGTTAACTAGGTCAGGGTTGAGATCCAGGTCCTAGTGTAATGACCTAAAAAATTGTTTGAGGGATGTTTTTAAGTATCTACAAATAGTCCTAAAATAGGCCTATGCACAATTGCACATTCAGAACATTTAAATGAAAACCTGAGAACATTTGAGGGTGACTATTGAGAAAGTGAAAATAGGGGTGTATCCATTTTGTATGATGATCTTAGTGCTTTAATTAAAGTGGCCTAACTCTAGGAGGTTTATAATGGTGAGGAGATCCTAATGTCCTATTAGGCCATTAGGCCTAAGACTAGCATGAGTAAGCCTATAGTAGAATTGAGGTTACATATGTATTATAGTGCTTAACTAAGATTGAAAACTCCATTAAAGAAGGTATGAAGATCATTACATGATTTTTAAGGACTAGGAGTATCATCCATAAAATGAGATTACTAAACTCAGGCTTAAGGGTTACATAGTCATAACTATGTATAAACTTGTAGACACTAGAAAACTGCACATGATAATTCTATGTGTTAAAACACCCCTAGTTCAGACCATTACCCAACCCTTGACCATGAATCTAAGTTAGGTTAGCTAATCATCTAAAAAACTCACTAACTTACCCCTTTTTACCCCACTTAACCTTTGACACTTGACCATTGACAGTCAGCTTGACTGTCGATGGTCACTGTGACCACCGACGGTCAATGTGACCATCGACGAACAAGTCCCTTCCCCATCTAAACAAACACAACACTAGCTATGTATAAGCTAACATGGGATAATTTAATATGTTTGACTTACCCATTGTTAACACATCATGATGCATCAAAATAAGTATCCTAACCTCCTATGGAACCTTTTACCTCCATCTTGATTTGCCTATAAAAGGAGCAGAGTAAGAGGTGAATGGGGATCCATAATCAAGCATTCTATCACATAGGTATTCTAGATATCAACCAATAGGTCTTCCTTTTAGCAATTTATTAACTACAATAGAGAATTTAACATATACCCAAATTTATCTTAAGGTAAATTACAGTTACTCTACCAAAATTGCTTCAAGATCAACCATTAGCCATCAAGCAATAAACTAGGTACATTTTGTATTTCAAGTTATATTTATTTGGTTTCTAACTTCCCTGCCTGAATCAAACCTTTATAAATATTATATCCTAACCCCTAGACCTTAATCATACCCTAAACCACTTATTGACCCATTTTGTATCCTTTTTAAAACATACCTAGAACCCATAATGACTGTCGATGGTCACCTTCAACTGTCAATCATCACCCAACCACCAATGGTCACCTTAACCACGGATGGTCACTATGGTAAGAAATAATAAGTAGTTAATTCCACCTACTTACCCTCAACCAAATTCCACTTTCTATGTCCCTACCTATTTCTAGAGAGCTTACCTATTTTTTGAACCTAACCTGACCTCTATAGCATTAGTATTGACCCGCTATTTGGTAGAATTAGTCTATTTCCTTTATCAAGCATAAATTTATTCTTATATTATCTTTAAGTATTTTATATCACTTGATACAAGTATTTTATCTTAATTTCTTCCAACTTAAATGTTTTAAGAGTATGGATTGACAACCTTCTAGTAAGCTCACACTTCTTAGATCTAGCTTACGCTAGGCAATCCACCTTGCTACCCATCTAACAACATCTTTGCATGAGTGATTTCTTATCTATAGGTCATCCTTCCTAAGACAAAGAGGGGCTCATCACTATCATCTGGACCATGTGCACATAAACATATAAGTTCTACCACACCTTTATTACTAGTTTCTTACTTTTTCTTCGACTAAGAAGTAAGTAGAAATTGATATAAATATTTTGGCATGCCTTGTGGGACCTATTAACATCTAGGTTCCCTCTATTATTTATTATATGTGCATATAAATAAGTCAAAATTTATTTTGGGTATAAAATAAAACTTACATACAATGATTGCTTACATGTTTATCTCACTTGGTTAAATTAAAGGCAAAGTAATCAATTGTAGTTTCACTTCTTTATCACACACTATACCAAACCACTTAAATCAATTAAGCATAAAAATAATTGATTTAAGGCCCAACTAGGATCTCATCACCTAGCAGTAACCTTACCCTTTCCTAGAAATCTTACTTGGAGGTTATTACCAAGGGGAGAACCAACTCAGCTCCTTGGTTGAGTCTAAAATCTAGAAAATGGTATATACTAGCTAAACACTTGACACCTTTATCACTATAGTGTGTGAAGTGAGGGGGTAGGCCCCAATACCAAGCCACATATTGATTTCCAATATAGATCCTTTTGAGAGATTTGAATACTTGAAACCAACCATAGACTTCTTTTCTAGTACCTGCTCTATAAACCAAGTTCTTCTTCACATTTTCCAACTAAGGCATAAGCCAAAAGTGAGATAAAAGATATCCTAGGATTTTAAACACACTCTAGTGTATTTTTCTATTTCCTTGAGATCTTTTTATTTTTCTTTTTTTTACTTGAGTTGTGAGATTTCATATCTCCTCTTTGTTTCTCATATGGTTTTTACTAGACAACAGTTGAGAAATCAAACCAACCAAGAGCCACCTTCCTCTTCTACTTCCTCCATGTAGTATATCTCATATTTCGAGGGTTCTCCCCATCCTTCTACCCCTCTTACCATGCCTCAGATAGTTTCCCAAGGTGATGCATATTTCTCCACCTTGATAATAACTCTATGGCCCTCCAACATTACCTCAACACCTTATCTCACTACACCCCTGCTGCTTCAGATCCTCTTAGTATCTAACTTATGGGATGCCTCCTCATCTTATGGTTGTCACTACCTCTACCCAACCTATGATCACCCAAACATATTCCTCCACCAATAATCCACCTACTACCTCCACTTAACCAATAACCAAACACCCCCTACACCAACCAAAAACACCTCTAACATAGGGGAAAACTCATATTTTATTACCCATACTCCACCTATGGTGGGGATATCTTCCATCTCTATTTACACTATCCCCCTCATCACTACCAACCCACCAATCTCCACCACACTTCAAAATGTGGTGTTATCTATACCTTTTACCCTTCCACCTATCAATACTAGAGTTACCACTCACCCCCAACCAACTAACCATACCATACCTCCAAACCAATCCATATCAATTCCCCAATCTACCAATCCACCCATACCTCTAAAGTGACCCACATCAACCCCTTAACAACTACCTATGACATCATACCCACACTATGTTCCTAATCCACAAGGATACATGGCTCCACCTTCTACGCAACCTCTTATGCCCATTAACCCTTATGTGGCATCATCCCAACCCTCAGTGACCACATACCAATATGTGGCATCTTCTCAATCTAACCATATATCCATACATTACATCCACCCAACCTCAACAAAACTTACTAGACAACCATGGATCTCCCCAACCACAAATAGATTTGGTCAAAATGTTGATGGATAAAATGACCAACCTAGAGTCATCTATCTCTGGGGCTCGTAACCTCTTATCTTATGATAAAATTTATAATGAACCTATTCACCCATCCATATCTATCCAACCTTACCCTCCTTAATGGGAACTACCTAAATTTTCTAAGTTTTAAAGCAAGGAGGACCCTCTATATCACTTAAGAGTGTTTCGACATTCTTACTACTTGATTTCCTACAATGATGCTCTTCTTTTTCGTGCCTTTCTTATGTCTTTATCTAGACTAGCATTAGAAAGTTATATTTATCTCACCAAGCACTCCATATTTTCCTTTTCCCAACTTTCCCAAACCTTTTTAGACCACTTTTCAATCAATATTTCTAAGAAGGTCTCCATCATCGACCTCTACTCCATCAGGGAATTTGATGACAAATCAATTGCCAATTTCGTAGCATGATGGAGAGGTCTTATCAACCAACTCTCTTTTTCTTTTCCCCAACTTTAGTTGATTGAAATTTTCTCTTAGGTTTGTTCCAAACACATCACCCCCACTCTATAGGTTTAGACATTTAGAATCTTTAACAAGGCTTTCACCATGTCATGCAAACTAGAAATCAAAGCCATCAATAAGGGGAATTTGAAACCAAGAACAAAAATTATAGCTTCAAATCCAGTAACCCTTCCCCATCCAAAACCACTAACCAATATAACTACCCAAACACTAAACCAAAGGTACCTATAAACATGATTGTCCTTAAAATAGCTCCACCTCTAGTTGTTAACCAACTTGACCAAACCAACTCCTCTAATTCCTCCTACCAACAAACCCAAAATCAAAATTGGGCTACCCCAAAATAGTACACTTTGCTAGGGAAGTCATATGCTTTAGTTTTTGACAAGTTTCTAAAATTCACTATCATATAGTTTCTTCCTATCAAACCTCTTCTAAAATTCAATGCTTCTCACCATATGCCTATTTGGTATAATGAAAATGATCTTTGTGCTTTCAATTATGTTATTGGACATGATATTACTAGGTGTAACACCTTCAAAACCATTATCCAAAACTTAATTGATAAAGGAGAACTTGCATTAGATAACCCTAATTCACCCCTAAATTAGTCACTTGACATCTTTTGACAACCTTTTCCCAATCATGCCCCTTCTACCCACCATGATAAAAATAAATTAGAATCATCTCACACTCATGAGGTCCATATGGTCAATGTTATTATCAGTGAACCTATCATTGAGGAAATCATTACCTCAACCAACTCTTCCTCCACTCCACCTATTGAAGTGGTGGAATCACCTTCCATTCCTTTGAAGACCCAAATAGATTAAGTAACCACCCCCTCTCCTTCACATGATAGGATAATGGACTTACCCACCTCTCCTTTGATATAAATACCAATAGAGGTAACCAATATCATCACACCTTCCTCCCCCACCATTGAATCACCCATTCTCTATTTGGAAAACATCCCACAAAGAGAGATCACCTCATATATTCCTTCCATGGAGAAAATATCCTCCTAAATCTTAGAGCCTTTCATCAAATATAAGGATGAAGAAACCATTCCCTTACCTCAACCTATGGGCATAATCTTTGAATCTGATACCCAAGGAACCAAACCCATCTACAAACCCTCCTCTAGAATGGTCCAAAGCCTCAAATTCTCTTCTTAACCCAATATAGATTGAGCCACCTTTTGGCACCATTTTGGGCTCCCCTATCAAAACAAACATGAACCTTTAACCTTAATCTCATCTACCATTAAACCTATCATCACCTCAATCCCCTCATCAAACACCTCTTCCTCCAAAACCATAGAAGAACCATCCAAGCCATCTCCATCCAAAATCATCAAATCCCCTTACACCTCTTTAACCAAACCCATGAAGAACCCAGGGATACTTCCTAATCCTAGCCTTATGTACCCATATTTGAATTTGAATTTATGCCCATCTAGTTAACTAAATAAAACCTTAACGAAACTAACTAAGAATGTGGAATCACCCAAACTCCCACCTAGAACCAGAACCATAGCACCCCCTTCCCTCTTACCTTATATCTTGGGACCCCATCCTTATTCCATCCTAGGAAATCATCTTTATATCATGAAAGTGAACCCTCCCAAAACTACCCAAATTAAACTTCCTCCTTTCATTCTACCTTTACTTACCCCTTCTAAAACATCAACCTTCCCATCATTTTTAACCAAATTATCTACCTCCACCTTCCCACTGATCTCCCAACCTTCATCATCTCAATCATCCACCTCCAAATATTTCACCTTTAAATCTTCCACCTCAGAAACACCTAATACCAAACAACCCCTATCAAACCCACCTACCAAACCTATCCTACCACCCACAACTTTAGTGGTGAAGCATACTTCTAAGAAGGCTCTCACCTCAAAAAATAAGATCCCATCACCCATAACACCTTTGATCAAATCTTATTAAACCATTTTTAAAAGTTTGTTACAAACCTATTCATTAATCCTACCACCTACAATACCCTTTGACCCATCAAGTCCTAAACCATCTTTGTTCAATGATAGCTTGATTTGCTCATACCATAGGCCACCTAGACAGGCCACCTAGACATGACACAAAGAATTGGAAATATCACCAAGCACTTGTCCATGACTTATGAGATGAGGATGATACATTGATAGATAAAACTCTCTTGAACCCATTATCAACCCAACCACCAAACAAACCTATCTAACATTTACCTACTCCAATACTCTCACCCAAGAGTGAGGAGGAATCAGAGCAACCTTTTATCCCAACACTTCCCCTCATCCACACTATCCATATGATCACTTGATCTCAAGCCCAACAAAAAGATAAGGGAAAGGCTAAAGTGTCCATTCCATGGACATATCCTTCCACCCCTCAACCTTCCAACCTAAATCAATAACCTTCACCTTCACCTTTACCAAAACCCAAAATATCTATTATGGGTGCCTCTCCCTACAACCTTTCTAAACCTATCTAGTGAGTAGTTCTAAAATAACCTTCACCAGACACTGGGGAAGATGAGCCTATATGAACTAATCAACACCTCACCCCATATCTTCTAAGCACTAATATATTCCCTATAATCTATTAGGTCCAACCCAAATACCCTCAACCTCTTGCAACCTTTACCGGAACCCTTTGACTTTCTTCTCTTGTCATGCTTACAAATTCATAAATAGCTTCTATTCATCTTGAATATCCCAATCCTCCCCTCTTCATTACTATATACACAAATCAAACCCACATTACAAGGGTGATGATTGATGGAGGATCTAGTATTAACATTATCTCCTCTCATAATTATGACCAACTCTAGCTACCAAAGAATATCATGTCAAAAACCTCAGCAGTCTTTCATTCCTTTTATGATACTATGGCCATAGCCTTGGGAATAATTATCCTCCACCTTTTCTTGGGACCTTTCACACTTCCAAAATTATTCTACATCATATAAGGCAATTTCCAATATAACATATTACTTGGATGTCCTTGGATTTGAGCCATGAGTTATGTCCCATCCACCTTGCATCGATGTGTCCAGTTTGAACATGAGGATCAAGTCATCACTATACAAGCTAACCCTAGTCTTTTCACATCTTCAAACATGACATATCAAACTAATGATGTTATTTATCCTTTCTCATCCACCTCATCACCAACCCAAAATAACCACACCTCTACCATCAATGAAGCTTTAACTAGCTCATTTATCCCTTCTTCTCAGATTCCCATAAAGGACCCCTTGCAACTTATTTTCAAATGTCTCTCATTGGGAGAGTATTATATTTTGGCCTTGGATGCCTTACCTACTCATGAAGATTATGGGAACCTTGACCATGATCCTAATTATGATCCAAATATTAGAACCATCATTCCTTTTAAAAGTTCCAACCACTAAACCAATTTCATCTATGGGGGACTTGATCATACACTTTTTGCTCCCTCTGTCACCTCTTCTATCCGACCATTTACCTCTGATTTAACCTATTTTGACATACCAAAATTTTCCAAATTATACCTTGATATGTGTGCTTAGAAGGGATTTAGCCTCATCCATTATGAACATGGACCCCATGAACTACCCTTGATCAAAACCCAAAAACCTCATGAGTTATTTGGCCTTGGGTTCATACCACTAGAAGAACCCACCAATCCTCTCAAACCTATCACCACCATTGAGAAGGACACCAAATCCTCACCAACCCCATCTCCTTCAAAGTTTTAAGACTTATAAATAATTCCTCCTAACCACGTTTTTAGTCAATACTTTTAGTTTGGGACCCTTAACCTACCAAAAGGGCAGCCAAACTAAAACCTTTCCTCTGATTCATCTTGAAATGGTAGAAAATGATTCTCCTACCATCCCCACCATCTAATGTTAAGATAATTATTCCATTCTCACATATCTTAGTGTGGGGGATTATTCTATCCATAAATCCCTTCTTCTTTAAAACCAAACCATGTTGAACAAAGCCACTATCAATGTCAACTTGGGTTCTCAGGATAACCCCCACATTATAAATATTGTTCAATCCTTAGATCTCTCAGAGTAATAGGACTACCCTTCTTTCCTTTGTGACCAAAGCATATACTTTTTTTAGTCGTACCAGGATATGCCCAAGATCAACCCTTCCATTTCTCTCCACAACATCATCATCTATCCTAATGCTAAACCTATTAGGAAAAAGCTTCACAAGATGCGTCCTCACATCACCCTTCTAGTCAAAAAAAAACTTCAATGCCTATTATCTATCAATTTCATCCAACCCATTAACTATCCCCTATGGGTTTTTAACATTGTCCCCATTAATAAACCCATAGGGGGACTTTACCTCTGTATTGACTTTCGTGACCTCAATATTTCTTGTCTAAAAGATGACTTCCCTTTGCCTAGCATCGACCAACTTATTAATCTTATAGCTTGTCATGAGATGTTATCTCTCATGGATGGTTTTTTGAGATATAATCAGATTTTGATTACCCATAAGGATCAATATAAGACTCCTTTCATCACCCCATGGGGAACTTTCTACTATAAAGACATGCCACTTGGTCTAAATAATATTAGAGTAACCTACCAGTGTGTGATGACCTACATATTCTATGATATCATCCACAAAATCATAGAGGGCTATGTAGATGATCTCATTAGGAAATCTAAATATCACAAGGATCATCTAGAAGTTCACAAAATTATCTTTGAGTGCCTAATCCATTTCCATGTCTATCTCAACCCTAAGAAATGCATCTTTGGGGTCTTATCTAGAAAGGTTCTTGGCTTTATTATCTCTCTTTGATGAATTGAAGTGGACCCTACCAAAGTTAGAGTAATCCTTGACATGCCACCTCCAACCCATATCAAACAACTCCACATCCTATAAGGGAAGCTCTAATCCATCCATCGCTTCATCTCTTAATTATAGGATATATGCCAACCCTTTAATCATCTTCTCAAGAAAAATACATATTTTAAGTGGAATAAAGACTACCATCAAGCCTTTGATTCACTCAAAGAGTATCTCCTTTCTCTACATATTCCTACATCTACTAAAGAGGACCAACCCTTATATCTTTACATGTCTACCACTGACCATTCCTTAGGGGCAGTACTCAATCATTGTGATGAACAAAACAAAGAGAAAGTTATGTACTATATAAGTCAAACACTAATATAGTATGAGTCTTGGTACACCCATATCGCGAAGCTTTACCTTACTTTAGTCTTCATGGCTACCAAAATTCATCATTATCTTCTCAATCATAGAACCTTTGTCATCACCCACACCGACCCACTCAAGTATATGCACTCTAAACCATACCAAAACTAATGTATGGATAAGTGACTCATGCTTCTATCTGATTTTGACCTTGAGTTCCTCCAACAAAAGTCAATTAAAAGGCAAGTCATCACTGATCAACTAGATAAAACTCCTTTATTAGACAACCAACCACTTCCTCTTGCATTTTTGGATGAGTCCATCATGACTCTTTCTCAATAGGATGCCACCTACTAAATGACCATGTTATTTGATGGCTCAAAATGCTAGAATGGTGGGGGTTCTAGATTTATTCTCATTCCCCTTAATGGTGAACCTCTTCTTCTTTCCTTCAAACTTGATTTTGAGTGTACCAATAATATGGCTAAGTATGAAGACCTCATAATAGGTCTCCAAACCACTCTAGCCTTGGGATTTAAGATTATTAGTGTCTTTAGAAATTCTCAAATTGTGGTTAAATAGGTCAATGGATCTTACCAATTTAAGAATGATGTCTTATAATAGTACAAATAGCTAGTTGATATAATCTTGGAATAATTTGATCATTACCTTATCTAGTTTGTTCTATGATCCACCAATAAATTCATGGATAAAATGGCTTCCCTTGATTCCCAGATCCCATCACACCCTTCCAACTCTAAGATTTTTCCACCATTCATCATTTCATCACACCCTATTATATACAATCTGACCTCCCTACCATATATAATGTGGAATAATCTCCATCAGACATTTGTTATGAGTGACCCTTTGATTACCTCAACCTTGACATCATTCCTCCAAAAATATATAGGAATGCTTGAAGAACCTTTATTCAGAGTACCTATCATTATGCCATACTAGCAGAATCCTTTAAAAACATGGTTTTAATGGCCTCCTTCTTCATTGTCTTCATATTCATGAATGTTCCCATGCCATCAAGGTAACACATGATGAAATTTATGGGTGACACTTTAGTGGTTTAGTTGTTGCTAAATGTATCCTTCACCTTGGTTACTATTGGCCCATCCTCAACCAAGACTATTATAATTATATAAAGAAGTGTGTTAAATGTCAACAATATGCTAATTTACATCACGTGCCTACCCATGCCCTTCAAGTATCTAATGAATTTTGGCCCTTCTCACAATAGGGATTATATCTCATTAGAGAAATCAATCCTCATTCTTCATAGTGGCGCTACTCCATCATCACCACCACTAAGTATTTTACCAAGTGGGTAGAGGCTATTCTTGTCATCTTGACTAAAGCAAAAAAGATTGTCAAATTCATCAATCATCATATCATCTATCATTTTGATGTTCCATATAAGATCATCACTAATAATGGTAAATATTTCAAAAATAAAAAGTATAAGGTATTTTTGATGCATTTGGCATCAAGTTAAGCTTTTCCTTACATTATCATCCACAAGCAAATGGATAGGTAGAAGCCTCTAACAAAACTCTCAAAAAAATGTTAACCAAAATGGTCAGTACTTTAGGTCAGGATTGGCATTTTCACATCCATTTCAATTTATGGACCTATCACACTGGCATTTAAACCTCTATGGGTACTACCCCTTTCTCTCTAATCTTTGGAGTAGAGATTGACTTGCCTCTTGAAGTCCATATTCCCTCTCTTAACAAATCCATGTAAGACATCATTTCTAAAAGTGATTATCTTCAAGAATGTCTAACACAACTTGAGCCACTTGACGAGTGTCACCTAGCTATGCTTAACCATCTTTGTGTCTACCAAGAACAAATCAAGTGTGATTATAACAAGCACCTAAAAGATAAATAATTCAATATTAGAGACCTCACCCTAAAGGAAAATCAACATGTGACCAATATGGAGAAAATCAAGAAAGGAAAGTTTGCTTCTAATTAGCTTGGACCCTACATCATAACCCACAAATATGGATCAAGAGCTTACTATTTGTCCTCTCTTGAAGGCAAACCAAAAATTGATCCTCTCAATGCTTTGCATTTATGTCCTTTATTTTTATAAACAAGGATCAGACTCACTTTTTGTCTAACTTAAGCTCATCCCTTGTTTACAAGATTTTCACCCTCCTCACACCTTTATCTCATCCATTTGAGGATAATTGATTAAAAGATATAACCATGTGATTAATCATCATAGTCATAGCCTAATCTTAAATATGGGTACCATAGCTCTACCCATGGAAAGATTCTCATGGATACTTTTTGTCCTTAATTAGATGGAATCCCATGTTCATTGTCCCTCAAAACCATTCCTTCTACCTATCATTAACCTTTTTGTACTCTACGTTTTGACCTCATAAAGGTTAACCTCAAAGCCTAAATAGACTTTTCTATGTCTAACCTAGCATCATAACCATTTGGGAAACCAAAATGTTACTTGGGTCAAATATATATAGCATGCAGGCCACTCCCTTGAATGATGACTATGCAAAATTTAAATTGCTTAAAAAGATAGATTGCTCCCTTGAAGGACAGCTACCAAAATAAACAAATCCAAACTTGGACCACTCCCTTGAAGGATGGCTAAGTCAATTTTATCAAAATCAATCATTTTAAGCTTCCCACATCAATCAGCTTCACAAACCTATCAAAACCAAGAAATAATGACCCTATATCAAAATCAAGAACAAGTTATCCCAAGAAAACTATAATCAACTTTCATATATATAGCCTTCATAGACTTCCCACATCGATTAGTCTACACCTTGAATTAAACATGGACTTGTTTATAAAGGTTCTTAGGTCATCTATAGAAAGGTAAAACCCACACTCAAAAGGTTACACTACCCTTTATACCACCTATCACCTATTTGCCCTTTATACCATGTACAAATCAAGGGATTCAGAGCTTACTTGACATAATGTGATCAAGACACCTTTTTAACAAACAATGCTTGCTAATGCAAAGCATCCAAAAGGCTTATGTTCCTTAGGCCAATCTAACTTTGGTTTTTGTTTTTTATTTGCACATGAAGAAGCATCATTCATCCTCCTTATCCTCTCATAATTAGTTCATCCATTCACTTAGACCTAGGTCTCATGATTTTTCATCTATCTTCTCACATCTAGTTTTATTATATGACTTACTTTATGTGATATCATCATAAACATGATAACTATAATCCAAACCATAAACATCATAAACCACATTACATCTATAATCATAAACCATGATCATATCGCATATCTATGATCACATCCATGATCATAAACCACATCACATATCAATGATCATAACCATAAACAAAACCATAATCAAAACATCATAACCATGTGTATAATGAAAAATCATAACCACACTCTAAAAACATAACCATATCACATATCCATAATCATAAACTACATCACATATCAATGATCCTAACCATAATCAAAACATCCTAACCATATATGGAACATAACCTCATCACATATCCAAGATCATAAACTACATCATAACCATAATGAAAACATAACATAATAATACCTATACTCATGACCATAATCACAACCATACATGAAACAAAACATTACATCATCATAAACATGTATAATAACTCATCATAAACATTATAATCATCACATGATTAAGCTAGTGAGTTTACATCTCATAAGCATAATCATAATCCATAAACACCAAAACCATAAACCAATAACCATAAAATAACATCTCTATATCATCATCACATCATACACATCATGTCTCATCAAAATAAAAATGTACATATAATAAATGTTCATCTCTCTCTCAAAAACAATATACATCTCAGTACATTGGCTTGCAAGTCGATATCAAAATCATCTACATATATACATATCATATCATAAAACTATGCCCCTAGGGCACTATTTTTTCTTGGTTCCTACCACCCTAAGGTGCCTACTTGTCCACCCACTAAAGCGTCCCACTAACTTGATGTTGTTATACATACACCACCTACCAAGCTAGCTCTATACTCACCCCATCGAGGCTCTTGTGGACATTGTGTCCAAACTTTGGCCTCACAATAATGTAGCACCTTATCTATGTCTAATTATTATGCCATAGGGATACTACCTAGTGGTCATGTCAGTGCTATAGTTTCTCCTCCTCTCTATCTCAAAGTATCCCTCTCCTATGTCACAAAGCCTACTGAAGTCCTAGACTAGTCCCTCTCACCTGTCATAGTGGAAAATTGACCCTATAATGTCACAACTAAGCCCTACAATACAACTACCTACCCCTATAAAGCTATGATCTATGTTTATGCAGTGGCTACTACTATTCTTACCTATTCATTAGGGTTACCTCCTTGCACCTATACGTATGGGACCCCTTTAGTTAGATCCACATCCATGGGCTACCTACCCCCATCTTCCCATCCAAAATATATAGCCACATAGATGGCATGATACCATCTTTCATAGCCATTGACAAAACCAACATCATCAATCTCTGCTCTACAAAGTAGCTCCTCATGATCAAGAACCACCTCTACTAGCTATGGTACCATAAGAAAAAAATCAACATCCTCTCACCTATACCTTAATAATGGACCCAAAATTTCTTGTACCAAGCCAAACTACCTATGAACCCTATCAAAAGGGATGAGCTCAGTCTCACCCTGTCTCCTCCCAAAAACCCACTTGTATCTCTACATCAATAAAATATGCCAAGTATAGTGGGCCCACCTTGAGAAGCTAACATATAGCCTCTAAAACACATCCCTAACCACCAAGGCCTCCAGTGCCCCTCTAAACCAATCGATGTCTCAATCACCTCCTCTAACTCTTATGAGTGCATAATCACTCCACTACATGAAATGCACCCTAAAGTCCATCCAGGAATATCCCTCCCATGGAGACCCCATTAGTCTTAAAACCTAGATATGTTCATAGGCCTAAAAATGTACCATAAATCCCATGTTGATGCCATATCTCTAATGAGCTCAAAATCCCCATAACTCTTTATATATCTATACCAACAAAATTGGTACCCATCCAAAAACTATTCAACCAAGAAACATCTTCACCAAAACTCCTAGTAGTAGATAAATAAACCATCCATTACTTGAATATATCAATGTAAAGTAGGAGACTATCATCATCATCATCACCAACAACAATAATTTCCTATCATCTCTATCCCTCTAGTACAATGACCTATAACTAAAGCTACTAGCATGTCACCTAGTGAGGTGATCCTCACCATATAGGAGCTCCATATGATCATCTCCTCATTCTCAAAATGATATATTGGCTCCCCTTGAATAAGTAGTCATGTAATCCCATGTACATCCTCTGGTAGGATGGTCATCTCACTCGTTGATAGGATAAAAGTGTTCATGGCTAGATCCCATCTCTCGATGAGGGCCATGATCATCATCGCATTTCATGACACATACTAGATGTGAATCATTGCACCAAGGCCAACATCATCCATGTGCACCTCATCATCACCTATCAACCCACCATAGATCTCCATGAACATCCAAGGAACCTAATCCCACATTTGGATATGATCTTGTGCCTATAAAATTTTTTAAAAAAACACTTAGTTTTCTATTTAGATGCTTTGCCTATGAATTTTACCCTCTTTTTTACCTCATTCACCCTACCTAAGAACACCTATTTTCCATATATAAACTATATCAACATATTTTCAAACCTACCTTACACCTAAAGCTAAACTATATCAACATATTCTTTTGTTACCCTTAACATTCCCATTAGGTAATTCTGACTCAACTATAACCTTCATCTTACCCTAAACCTATTTGCCTCATCCAAACTACATCAACCCCTTTTTTAAAACTATCTACCCCAAAAACAATCTACCCTTAGCATTCTAAGTGCTAAAACATGTTAAACCCACCTTTTACCTTAACCTTTTCATCAAAAACATCCTCCCTTGACTTATTACCTTCAACCTTTTATCCCAACAACTTAACCCTTTCATCAACCATTGATGGTCACTATGATTGCCAATGGTTTTTTGGCCATTTGGCCTCCAATCCTTAACCATCAATGGTCAACTAAGACTATTAACAGTTGAGTATGACCATTGACGATCACTATGTGTGACCACTGATGGAAAAAACTCCAACCCTACGTCTATAAAACCTACCCAAACTACTCCTTTCTCACATCTAATTACCCTAATTCTTTCCCCTACCCTACCCCTAACATACATACCTTCCCAATTCTAATTTTACCTACTACTTTTAACAAATCACAATAAAACCCAAAACCTAGGGAACAACCAAAAACCCCCCAAATCAAAAATAAATTAACAAAAACTCAACCAAAATAACCACTTTAATCTATCTTACCAATTTAAAACACCACCTACCTCATTCCTTGACCATAATCAAGGAGGAATCCTAAATCCCACTACTTGGCCATGTCCTCATCCACCTACATCTTCAATCCCACATTAGCTCAACACAAACTCAAATCAACTAATCAGCAATCGATCCCACCTCATCAGTACCCTCACATAAAATGCCAAAGTTGCCAAAGTGCATAGGAGTCAGAGAGTCAAAATGTAAATAGTGAAAATGATTTCTATTTTTCTCTTTTATCCTCTGACCTTTTAAGGCTCCCCCTAATCATCAATGGTTATGGTGATCATCGATGATCAAGTTGGAGACCCCTAACCATCGATGGTCAGGATCTCCCCTTTTCAACAATTTTATCACCAACACTTTAGTGTCACCTTTAAAGATCACCTATTCTCTATAAACCAACCATAAACCATTGGAAAACACCCTTTCCAACTAACTAAACATCTAATCATGCCCACCTTGATGTTGGCCATTTTGACCCAAACTATTTCATATTTTGTGACAACCTTACCTTGGTCTTTTTTTATCACACTTATCAACCTTGCTATGTTGAACATTTAAATTTACACCACATAGTACACACTATATCATTTATATTTTTCTTGGGATCACTTCATACCTTGCATTCCTACAAAAACATCTAAGAGACTTACATTTACAAGTATACCTAGCCACCATGATTAAATACAATCATGCAGTCTACTTATCACTTGTCTTTCTAGCACTAACCTTATTTTTGTCAACTATGGTAACTTATTCTATGTGTGATCTTGGTTATTGCACTTAGTCACATTTTGTGAACATGTTTGCACTTTGAATTCCCAACCACCACTATCACCAACCTTATGACTCACCTTAAACCACTTATCAAACCCACACCTAATTTGGTTTCACCTCATTGACTCTAAATTTGGGGGGGGGACACCTCCTCCCATACTCAAGGCAACCAACATTTGACCTGCAATCCATTTTTGTTTTATAGCTTGCTGACATAAACTACATAACAAAAAGGGGGAAAATGTAGACACTAAAAAACCACACACGATGGTTCTAGGTGTCAAAGCACCCCTAGTTAAGACCATTACCCAACCCTTGACCATGACCCTGAGTTAGGTTAGCTAATTAGCTAACCAAATAACTAAATTACCCTTTTATACCCCACTTAACCTTTGACACTTGACTACCAATGGTTAGCTTGACCACCAATGATCACCCTAACTACTGATGGTCAAGTCCTTTCCCCATCTAAACAAACATAACACCAGCTATGTACAAGCTAACATGGCCTAGTTTAATATATTTACCTTACCCATTGCTAACACATTATGATGAATTTAAATCAATAGTCTAACATCCTATGGAACCTTTTAATTCCATCTCTCTTTGCCTATATATGGAGGGGAGTAGGAGGTAAATGGGGATCCATAATTAATAAATCTAGCATATAGGTATTTAGGGTATCAACCAATAGGTCTTCCTTCTATTAATTCAACAACTATAATAAAGAACCAAACCTCTACCAAAATTACTCATGAGGCAAAGTATTGTTACTCTACCAAAATTGCTCCAGGATTAGCCATCATCCATCAAGTAACAAACTAGGTACATTTTGTATTTTAGGTTCTATTTGTTTGGTTTCTAACTCTTTGCCTAAATCAAACCTTTCTATATCTTATTTCCTAACCCCTAGACCTTAACTAGATCCCAAACCACTTATTAACCCATTTTGTATCCTTTTTTTTAAAATACCTAGAACCCACAACAACCATTGATAATCACCTTGACCACTGACAGTTACCTTCAATCATCAATGGTCAACCAACCATCGATAATTAGCTTAACCACTGATGGTCACCTTGACTGCTGATGGTCACTATGGTAAGAAATAACAAGTTATTTCCACCTACTTACCCTCAACCAAATTCCACTTTTTGTGTCCTTGCCTATTTCTAGAGACCTTACCTATTTTTTTAACCCAATCTAACCTCTGTAATATTAGTATTGACCTAAAATTTGCTATAATTAGTTTATTTCCTTTATCAAGCATTCATTTCTTCATATATTCTCTTTTAATATTTTCTATCACTTGATTCAAGTATTTTATCTTTATTTCTTATAACTTAACTATTTTAAGAGTGTGGATTGACAACCTCCTACAAATCTCACACTTCTCAGATCTAGTTTACTCTAGGCAATCTACCTTACTACACATCTAACAACCCCTTTACATGAGTGCTTTCTTATTTACAGGTCATCTTTCTCATGATAAATTGGATCTCTTCACTATTTTCTAGGCCATTCATGTACAAACAAATAGGTTCTTCTACCACACCCTTATTACTATTTTCTTACTTATTTGATTAAGAAATAAGTAAAAAAGAGAGAAACAAAACCCTGAGCTAAAAGGAGAGTACATAGAGGACACAGCTGGGGAAGCACATGACCCAAGAATGATGTCAAGCCTTTAAATCATGTGAATGAGATTTCAAATTCCATCATCCTTTGATGCAAGGTAAGAAAATCCTACTCATAACCCCCTATTACTGTCAAAGACTTAGACTAACACTATCATCTATATGCAAGCATATGAAACAATGAGAACTAGGTCAGAGTTTAGACATTTAAAGGTGAGAATAAAAGTTAAATAAAATATGGTGATGATATTGAAGTCCCTCTAAACACTTACAATTCACTTGGACTTCAAAACTCGGCCTATTTGGCCTCAAGGCCAATCTTAGGCCTCAATCTCCATCACCACACTTGAGATGCATTTAGACCCTTCCTAAGAAAGTGGAAAGAATGAAAATATATAGGAGGTGGTTATAAGTCATGTTAATATGATTTCAAGTAGTAGAGTTTAAGGAGATAATCAAATTGGTATCGAGACCTTGTTTGAGTTATGATGATATGCATAGTCATTCAAGTTACTTATTTTAATAGTTGTATCTTTTTCCATAAGAAGACATAGGGTAGATGTTCCTAGAAGGAATTAGGTACCCCAAAACATTCAATATTCATGGAAGAAAGACTTTGATTAAGGGGCAAAGGTTTATAAACCATTTTTAAGACTATGAGCATGTCTAAATTATCTACAAAAGACCACAAGCCTACTTCTCTATGTTCACATCTTCACACACTCTTTGCATGGGAACCTAATATTCTCAAGAAATTTGAAGAGTTATATGGACTAAATATACATGTCAATAAGTCCTAGTTTGGAATTTTGTACTTTATTAACCATCATTAAGATGGTGGACCTTCAAAACCCTACTTTAACCCTAAGGCATACTATTTTTGATAAATACAAAGGTTTTGGAAACCTAGAACCCTAGAATGGTCTGAAAAACACCTAAAAAATCAAGTACACTTAGAAGAGGACCTAGTCATGGTACTTGATTATATGGAATTTATACATAATGGTAATAAATTTGTACTTTTCTAAGAAAATGAATATAAATAATGGTACAAAGCTATTTTAAAATCTTATAATCCTTAGAGGGGAAGGTTTGGAACCTAATTTATATTTTTAAGGCATAATATGTCTAATAATTTTCTTAGAAATTCCTCTACAAGTTCACTCAAAGTAGCTAGTCTATAGGCACAAGAGAAAAAATGACCTAGTTATCTAGATGAAGAAAGGATACAAATGTGAAACGATTTTTAAGGATTAAATTTTGGTGTGAAACACTTTTTTGAGCTTATGACATCTATACACATGTTTCTAAGGTTTCATGGCAGCCAACATACATTCAGTCAAGATATTAGGTCTAATTGGCCTACTTGGTCAAAGATAGTTGAAAGATTGACATAGAAGGGATAATGAAATGATTTAATCTAAGGTTAATACACCTAATAATTGATTAATTTAATGAGGCATGTGCACATTCCATAGTAATCATGAGAGAGGAGGATAGTTACCTAGATGGGTCAGCATGTATAAGAACTAGCGGGCTACTCAACATCTCTTGGAGGCCTAATTTTACCTCATTGGACTTTTTAACTTCCATATAGAGGAGTGATTTACTATTTTTGGTGTGTCCATACCTTAAAGAGGTATGAGACAACATCATCCACCACACTTCAATGCCAAAAGGATCCATTAAGGAGGACCAACACATAGAGAGAGTTAAAGCATTATTATAACTGATGTAACTGCAAATTGAGTGGACCATGGTCATTTATGACCCCTTTCTCTCATCTCCATGCCACATTTCCATTTATTTCTCTCCTCATCTATTATATATTCAAGACTTATGACCTTGAGTTGTATCCCTCTCTTGAACATGAAGAAACTCTACATAATTTGTGTTTCATGAACCTTTTGGACTATTAATACATTTTCTAGCTTCCCTATGATCAGTTTATAGTGTGTGTATGATTGTTTTATATGCATAAGTGGTGTGATTTCCCTTTTGTAGGTCTAATGCCTTCACTTAGATGTTAAATAAGTGTTTGATGTAGGTTGTGTAGTATGTTAGAACATTAGTGGCCAAGTTTATGAGTGGAGATTTGACTATAAGAGATTGAAATAAAACCTTTCTCTCACTGCTCTCATTCTTTATCCATCCAAGATCAACCTCTACATGAAATATTAATACCTAGAAACCATTGGAGATAGGAGTTCACTCTTATGCATTGTCTATTAGTGTTGTCTAAGTTCAACTTGAGTGGATGAATAATCACATTGGTACATCACCACTTTAGTGTAGATTTCCTTTATTCATCTCTTTACCCTTCTCATCCAAATAGAATTAGGTCTTAGAGAGAAGGATTCAAGTTAAAAAATAAGGGAGATATCCCCACAAAAATAGAGGTTTGACCTATAATTTAGGTATCCCACAACCTATAGGTCAATCCAATGTTAGTCCAAGTGTGAGATGGATGTGAATAGTCTACTTCAACAAGGGTATAACTTGGGTAGTTAACAATAGCCTGGGAATGTAAAATGGATTTAAGCCACTTGGGAATGCCAACCACTATAGGTATAATGATGCATCAATTTGGTATAACCCTAGTGCAAAACTAATGTGTATGGTTCTTGGAGTATACAATGTGGATAATAACATAGGGTTACCATTACATCTAAGAGAATTGGTGAAAATTTGAGTATATGACAATAATGTGTCACGCACACACCCCAATTCTGATATCTATGCATATTGATTCTAAATTGAGTCATAGTAATCTATGTTTATGCATATTTGAAATTGAAATGGGAGTGATCATGTTACACATGATGCCCCTAATCTGATTAAACCTATGTAATTATGTGTAAAAATTAAGTATATACCAAACATATCTAATAATATGTGATCAAGACTATGTAGATATGAACTATATCTATTATACATTTTTGATAATTTCATAAATTTCTATTTTTGATTCTATTAGATATTAGTGTAATATGTGGATGATAGTGCATTACGGTCTTGGTAGTATACTATGCTATTATCTAAAAGTGTTGTTTTTTAAAAAAATGAGACTAATCTATGTATGATTGTATTTCACTATATTTTCCTAAGTCTAAGTTTTGTAATAAATGTCTGTGTGCTTAAAACCATGTTTTGATTCCACTAGGATGGTCTAATCTCTGTGACAAGCCCTTGTGAATGCCCTCTCTTTGATGGGAGTTTTTAAACCTCTGCAATAACTATCCTCAAAATAAAATATATGCATCATGTGTGTTAGACTAAAAATATATATGATATATGTGTGATAAACTAATATAGTGTGTATAAATGACATTATAATGTAAAAGAGATTGAGCATAAGTTGACAATGTACAATGTATGTTAGATCTATCACTCACAAGTTTTTCAAGATAGATATAACAATGTAAGCATGTATATGAATAGTAAATCTAAATATAATCTAAGTAAAATACTTGGGGGGATGTGGAATGATGTCCACAAAGGCACCCAAGGAGGAAGGGGAGATGCATGAGGTCCCTCAGGTTATTGTAAATTGGATATGAAAGCAACAAGTAAGAGATAAGTATTATGATCATGATGCATACATGAAAGAATACATACAAACACATGAGGAACATAAAATTAGGCCAAAGGGATAAAATACAAGGGACATGAGCACATGACCCTAAGTATAAGAAAAGGAACACATATAAGGACATGTTCAAATCTCCACATACACAAAAGAGAATGCAATTTTGGCTTAGAACCACATGGAAGGACATGTTCAAATGTTCACATACATAATCAATAATCATACACAAGGACATGGGCATATGTCCAAAGCATGAAAGTGATGAAAGGACAATGGCACATTAAAATTCCCTCAAGTATATGTAGAAGCAAAGAGACGTAATCAAATCTAAACTAGTAAAGCTAGAAATGAAAGTATGCAATAATCATGTGGTATGAATCCCTATAAAAGTAAAGAAGTACATAGATTGAGTCTATAATAGTATTAGTCAGTAAAAAATTAGTGTACTATAGGATAATCAATATCAAGATATAATTAATGTTAAATCTTTAATATGGATTATAGAAAGATATAACCTGACAAATTAGAAGTTGTCTGGTCCCAAATGGGTTAATATATCAATGTTGAATTTGTGTATATGTGTATATGTCCTTGATGGGTTTATAGTAGAAAATATATATGTGTGTAGAGGACTAGAGTCCTATACTAATTTACAACACTCAAAGGGAACAAGTGAAGCATGTATGTATGATAAAACTAACTACACTAACATATATAACATATGTAATACCTAAAAAATAGAAGGAATGTAAACATGGAAATGCATACAATTTGAAATTTTATTTTGTAACCAATATTTGAATGTTTTTATAGTTTATGAGTATAAGTTATGTAGAATCAACATGACAATAAAACTATGTATAGTTAAATAGAACATATTAATCAACGAGTCTTGTAAGAGACGCACTATCAAGGTGATCTATATCAAGTGAAGGAAGAGTGATCTATGTGATGTGGAAAGAGGTATCTGAGATCTAGGAACCAGATGTACTAAATAATAAATAGCTAAAAATGACTACAAAGTATGGTTATGAATTTATGGATTTGACTAAATTGTCATGTGAACTATGAGGCTTATAGGCCCCATCTAGTAGAAAAAATTGTAATTGACATAGATGCTTGATGCAGAGTGCTTTGGGGAATCACTAACATTGATCTAGGTGGTAATGGTGTAGAGAGAGCCTATCTAGAATCCTCAACATGTATATAATGTAGGGTTATCTCTAATAAAGGTTTCCATGGGAGAATGTGTATACATGGTAATGTTATAAAATTAGACCTTACCTACACTAGTGACTCAACTTATATCTGAGGTGTGTTAATGGAATTTAAGTTTGGTGTTATTAATGGTGATTGTTGTGTAAATAATTATGGATTAGGTAAAGGATATTCATATGGAAGACCCTCAATTGTAACAACCTAATTAACATGTATATACTTAAGATATTTATGTACAGTGGAGGGAATGGCTTGAAGCTTATATATCCAAGACCTAACCAATAACATATCAAATATTTTGAAACTAGGTAAAACTATGAATCTAGTGGCCACATGTGTAAGCCCAACCTATAATGAAAGCATGATCTCCCCAATGTAACTCTAGACTTGGACATTAAATCCATGAATAATTGTATATGTTTAATAAATATACTAATTTGAATAGCCCAAGTGATGTAAAAGTGTAAAGTGCACATATTGATGTTTGACCCATTGTCAACCAATAAGATTATGATCAATGTAAGATCACACAAATAGTGTGTATAAATTTGAGTCATCATCAATAATCTCCTATTCTAAAAAAGTGATAAAAGTCCTAGTTAACATTGTGTTGTGATACACACTAATGATATTATGTAAAGGGTGTGCCTATTTTTATGAGTATGATAAGATGTTGGTGGTGGATGTAGTTGATAATTATAATGAACACCTAAAGTGTTTGTTATCTCATTATCCATATATTTTATAAATGGATCATAAAGTATTTTCATTTATTTTTCTTCAATTGGTTGTGCTTTGGGTGTTTCTATATGGGTGTTCACATCAATGATATTAGCATCTATTAAATATTGGATCTTATGTCATAAGTTGATGCATATATTCTTATATTTTTGGGGGGCCTATGATAATCATAAAATGCACTGGAATCATAATTATTTATAAAATGCCTAGTTATATCAACCTATTTAATTAGAGGGAGAGATATGACATTACATTCTAAAAGTTGATGGAGAATGTGAGATGGCAATTTAGGAAGATTCATAAAAGGTATCCTTGGGTGAGCTAATAAAACTACATAAGCATCTAGCTCTAAGACTATGTTAACTATTATCTTTTGATCATTCTTTTTTTCATTAGGCATCACCTTATATGGAAGCTTATTTAAACTCTTATTAGTGGACTCTAATCCAGTTATGTATTATAACTTGCCCATGGAGAGATGTTTGACTTCTTATTTCTTCATTATATGGCATAGATTAGTAAATAATGGAAAATTTTTGAATAATATGGATTCATGTAATATTGGTAATTAAATTTACTTGAATATGTCCTAGAGTTCTTTATCTAACATGGGACTAGTGATCTTTGCTAATATGGTTTTATATTACAAGACATATTCAACTATTGGCTCATTATATTTTTTCTTTAGTTAAGTGACTTGAGCATAGGAAACTTTGTCACTAATGTTAATTGAAAATGGTTCTAAAAACATATATAGAAGTGGATTAAATGTTTTAATGGATTGATTAGGGAGATCATAGAACCATTGTAATGCATAGTCATTTAAACTATGAAGTGACAACTTATTTAAGAGCCAATCATTGGGCATGTAGTCCAAACATGTTGCATGAAAAGTACATAAGTGATGCTCAGGGTCACCCTTACCATCATAAATAATAATCTTGGATGAAAAACATACATATGGAAAAGGAGTTTCTTCTATTTTTTATAGCAATGGTGTATGTAGGAGAACATGAGAGTCCAAGGTATGAGATGGTCTAGTGGTACCCTACTCAAAATGTAACACCTTAGCCTACAGAGAATAGATATCATGCCTAAGGCATTATATATAGAGAGAGGAGATATGTGTACTATCTAATGAGTCTAATAAATTGTACTCATATTATTATATATTTAGCCTTTACCCATTGTATAATCCACCATTTCATACACCCATAATACCATTTCATCCATAATTATTCATATTAGCATAATATATGTCTATGATGCATATATTCATTATTATGGTTTAAGGAATGATTATTTATATATGAAATAGTATGATTTATTTTTATTTAGATTTGGTGTTACTAATAGTTAAATAAGAATGCAGGTTATTCAATAGTTATCATGTTTGGACATCCTGCAACAACTACCCAAATTTCTTAGAGTAGACTAGTTTATAAATATTAGTAAAATCGATATCAAGGAGTTTTATAATATTGAATATTATTTCATATTTATACTCCCCTTGAAATATTATACACTTTAAAATAAGACGACATCTCATTTTGAGTCCATATGTTAAATGTATGGCTCTCAGAAGTATCCTATAGTAACTGGTTGTATGCATCTTATAGCCACGACTATAAGTGATAATTTAAAGTAACATCTAACTATCATCATATAACCACTTCTAATTGACTTAATTGGATGTAAAAAATAGTTAGAAATGTTGGAAATAAGTTGGAGACTTGGAGAAAGAGTCTCTTCCATGATTCTAGGAGAAAGAATCTCTTCCATGATTTTAGGAGCAAGAAGAGTGCCATAAAAATAGGGAGTGATTCTGTCAAACCAAATCCTTCTTACATATTATTCATATGTATTATTTTATTTTATGCATAGTTGTTGTAACAATATATTTACAAATTTTTGGATTTTTTTATTTGGTTTTAACCTCCTAGATTTGTAATCCTCCAAATAAGGCACCTATCTCTCCTATAAAAATGGAGAAGCTTAGGAGAGAAGGGGGTAGAAGCATATTTCTTAAGATATCTATTGTAATTTTTATATAGTAATTCTTTGCTACATTTGATTAATATGAACAACTACTTTTGAGTCAATTTTATTATTTTAAAAGAAAGGATTGAATCTCAAGTAATAATGAGGAAGGGGCCCTTTGAAAGTCTTGTAGAAATAATCTAACCCATTAATTAGCTAAGCATGTTACTTATTTGATTTATATGTTGAGTGTTTAATTTCTAGTTGTGTGATTTTTAGCTTTATATGTGATTATTTTAAAGAATATTATAAATAGAAAGTAGTGTAATTATTTGATTCTTGATTTTATATGAGTGTTCAATTCATAATTTAATTTTTTGCATAATTTCCAACATCTTAGACTACAATCAGCAGAATCTCAAATTAGATGAATTAAGTGTGCACATATAATGATGTCATCTTATCAAGTTTATATCTTCAGGTTGATAATTAAATGAAAGTAGAAGATAAAAATATATGGTAACTCTCCTTGTTAATTTGAATCAATAGAAGTATATCTGATTGTGAATCTACTGCTAGTCATTTTTAGCATCATTTCCAAGGAAGGGTGTCATACAATAGAAATCTTCAATCTTGATAGTGATTATTTCTAGTTGTTTATTGATTTCCTAGAGTAATTTCCTTTATGCAATTATAAATTTTTAAAAGATCAAGATTCATCACCTTTCACTATATAATATAAATAAGGTTATCTCATACCTTCATTTAACTCTATTTGATATAACACTAATTAGTAAAAAATAATAAATTTTTTCTTCAAGAATACTAACTCTGTGCATGTAAGAGCAATGGATTGTACAAAGAAAACTAGAGGATTTTTAATTGATAATGACAAAGAAAAGTAAGGGATAGTTGATGTAATATCTCAAAACTATGATTGAAGAGTTGCAAGAGAAGAATGCCATGTTGTCATCTTTAGTCAACAAAATAAAAAAAGGAGGAGACACCTACAAGAACTCCTCAAAAGAAAATCTTGAATTTGCAACAATCCCCCTTATACATGTTGATGGAGGATTAATTATATAAAAAAATTATATTTTCATAACTTTTTATAGTTTATATATTTTTATTTTCTCATCAAAAATCATGAAATTACCTGTAAAAATTATTTATGTTTTAGAAAGAATAATTCATGATTTTTTATAGGAAAGAATAAATTTTCAAAGGCAAATCACAAAAGAATATTTTTCTATTTATCACCTTGATTGTTGAAGGAAAAATATTGATCATGAATGCCAAAGTGGTTGGCTAGAGGAAGATAACATAAATAATAAGATGTAATTTGTTGATGAAAATGAATCAAGATTGTTTGCACCTCAAACAAGACTTTGGCCAACAATACAAATAAATCAAGGTATGCCTCTTGAATTCTTAGTATTTTATTATTTTGTCCATAATTATTACACATTTCATATTTTAAATTGTATCCCACCACCACCTCCATATCAGTCAATGCATTACCAAAAACCACACATCCATTGGCCTTGGTATCAAGGTTAGTCATGGCAACCACCACCCCAAAACTGACAGCCACACTAAAAGGTTGGGTTTCAACAAACCATCCAAGTTTTATTGGTCCAAAACACCTGATAACCCAACCCAACCTCTGTAATGAGAATGTAATAAATAAATGATAATACACCCCATTATTTAATATCCACTTAAGGATTGTAAACCACACCCATAATAGAATGACCTTAGATGATGTCTTCACAATCACATTCCATCATTAAAAATGAGCCAATCCTTTTTATACCTCACTCATAATAAGACTTTACCATATCCAAGTTATGTATAGTTGATTTTTAAATAGCAAATTTGTATATGTGTGTCCATAATTTTGTAAGTTTTTGGTCCTTATAGTGAAAAGAGGTCAAAATTCTTGGTTAGAGCAATCTATAGGTGGTGAGTCATCATAAAATGTAAAAAAAAATACTCGGATTATAATTCTGAGTGATTTTTTTATGCATAATAGTCTTTTATAAAAAACCTTCTTTCAGTTTTTGTACAACTTTCAACATTTGTTAGATATCTACCTTTAATGCTACCAGTCAAGGAAAAAACATGAAATCAAATAATAATATTTGTAATTTATCATAATTAAATTATGGGGGAGGTTTCTGTGTACATTTATATGATGAAAATAAACCTCTTTTAAAAAAATTCCAACAACAAAATTTTGTTAAATATCTCATTATATTTTATCCTATAGTAACTCAAAGTTATATCTTATAGCAACTAAAAATAAAGAAATAAAAATATCCAAAATTCTTAGAATTAAATTCAGAGAGATTTTTTTGTTTATTATTAACTCTTAATTAAAAACCTCTTTCAAATTTTTCACATATACTCTCATTTATGAGATATTTGGTTTTTATTCTTTAACCAAGAACATTGACTTTCAAGCCATCAATTACATTTTTTTCACTATTTAGCAAACATCATAAGCATAATTATAGACACATTCATCATCACATATAAAAAATAAATGGTGAAAATAATCCATCTCTCATATTCTTCAACAAATTATCCTCTTAAATAGACATCCCAACTTCAAGATTCTTGGATCCTATTGGGGATGCTATTAATTTCTATCACATTAACTACATTCATTTTGGAAATCTTCTGAAGTAAAACCAAGAATATTTCTTAACATCCAACTAAAACATCAATAAAATATAAATTCACAACACCTAATAAACTTCACATTAATTACCTTGAGATTGATCAAACTAAAAAAATTCACACCTCTATTGACAAAATGTTATGTATTGATTTGATGTAATGGATATTTTTTAGGTTATTGCATGATACTCTCATGAAAATTAAATATTTATTCATTTTCATGTACCAAACAAATGCCTTGATCCATGTCATTGAATATCAAAATAATGTTTTGGCATAGGTGATCAACTAATTGGTAACTTTCACTGTATTTCTTATGATTATCTAGACTAATAATTATTTTTTTCCATTGGCATATTTCATGTTATGTGCATTATCATCTTCTATCTGAATCATCAACTAAAGTCCTAATTTTAATATTATCTAGTCTTTATTATTTTAATAACTACTTTTACATATTCTAACAAGAACTTGGATTGATACTTTCATTTTTTGAAACTAATATTGTATTGCACACGTTTATAGGTGACTGATGTTGTTTTATATGAAGATCTTAGATTTATAACAAAATTCTTGCAAGGAATTTCTCTTTGTTGATAAAACATACACCCACTAGTGTAATACATGTTGGGTTGTTGACAAACCTACACTTTTGATGCACATTTCAAGTATTTTCATATTACTTGAAGGCCATTCCACACAAATTCCTATAACATTATGGGTACACACAATAAGGAGATTTCGATAAAAATAGACATTATTTCACTCTAGAATATTACCAAGCTACACTCTCTAGATCTAGTTTATTAAATGACAATATAATTGGACAACAAGAATATAGAAGTCATGCATTGCTAATTTTATCAGTTGTTCTTCTTCATTATCAAATATCACTTCATGTTAAATCACTATGGCAAATTATATGTAGCTAATTGAGTTGAGTGGCTATGGTACAACTTATTCTTAACCTCTCTACCATATTATGATTTCTAAAAAATTCTACAAATTCAAAGAAAAATGGAAACCTCCAGGCATTGTTGATAGATGTTGGTTAGAAAACTAGTTCTCTGGTTGACTAGTATTGTATAAACAAAAAATTCAACAATGAAAACCCTTGGGCATTATTGACAATTTTGAGTTAGAAAACTAGCTTGATGACTACCCATAAGTGAAATAAATGGGCCTAAGTGGAAAACTAGCTTGTTGGCCACTTATGAGTAAAATGATAATAAATAAATAAATAAATAAAAATCAAGAAATAACTATGTACTTTTTCTTCTCCTCTTTTGCATCATCATCCCTTTTTGTAATTTGAACCAGTTGTTTTAGCCTTCTTTGGTAGCCTTCATCTATAGAATTTATGCTATAAGATGTAGATTTTGTACTACAGGATGCAGATTTTATACTACAAGATGCAAACTTTGTGCTACAAGATGCAAATTCCAATCCTATTGGCTAACTAACAGTTATTACAATTTGAATTTTTCATTTTTAAAAGGGATGATTTTTGAGGTAACCAATTTCATTGGGTGAAAAGTATAGTATCACAAATTTATACAAGTTATTGAAGCCTGGTCTTATTCATTTTGCTTATGTGTTTGCTCTTTGTCACATTTTCATGACAATTCAATAATCTTATTTGTGTTTCATATAACTGATTTCTCTACCATGGGATGTTTGTATTTCATGTTCATCCAGTTGAACATCCACTCTACTATCAGACTTCACAAGTTTCATTTATTTTGATAGTGATTTTTGTAGATTTTAGTCTTCTTACACATTCTTTCCATTATTATGGATTGTTGATATCTACAACTACTCACACTACCTAGAGGACATTCTTGTTTTCCATCACTACATTTGCTACATGTCTTGGTTACAAACTTTTAGTTTGATATATCATTTAAGCTATTTAGTTTCTAAATTTTTCACTTCAACTACATGACTAGTGGATCACATGATCTTCTACACTTGATACATGGATCTTCTACAACATATATTATGATTGGTAAACCATTCTACATTCAAGTTATTATGTTTTTTTCTCTAGATTACTCATTTATTTATTCACTAACATTGTTTTAAGTAATCATCTATTTTTTTGTGCTATTTATGCCATGCATTTTACTGATATTCCCTCACCCATCTATCTTCATACATTAAACACTCCACACCCCACTTCATTCCTCCATGTCATGTTCCTCACCATTCCATTACCCAAATTTCCTTTGGTTGAATCACATAATCTATATAGTATCCTCTTCCACACTTAGTTTGGGGGTCTTCCACTTGAGGAAAAGTGGCTACCTTCATTTGGGGGGAGAATGGTCCATATATTTGCATCTATGTCCCTAGGCTTACATGGAATCAATAATAGAGTTGGAGGGAGATATTTCATGAGGTCTTATGCAAACAAATATACATGATATTTCTAGTTATTGCAACTTCACATGATTAGCAAATAATCTTCTAATCATGATGTTCACATGAATATTCATAGTGACCTATGAATAAGTTTTAATATTAATCATTACTATTTTTGTAAGGTTCAACAATTATGAAGTATGGCATATAAAAATGGCAAAAAAAAATAGAGAAAAATAAAAACTGCCTGCTTCAACTCCCATAATTTTGCATCGTAGTAGACCAATAAATATCTTGAGAAATAATTTAATTTAAAATACACATTCTCCTAAATTATTTCAATTTTCTACGTATATCCATAAGGACAAACAAGATGCAGGCTTTATGCTTTCAATCATTATACATACTACATACCTTCCTACTCAAAATTTACCTTATTGTATTGCATAAGGGATGTATAATTGGTTAAGTTGAGGGGTGTGATGAGTCCAATAAATGATACTCATATTAATATATCTTCAGCCTTTACCCATTGTATAATCCATGATTTCATATAACCATAATACCATTCCATCCATAATTATCCATATTAGCATAATATATGTTTATGATGCATATATTCACTATTATGGTTTAAGGAATGATTATTTTTAGATGAAATATTATGATTTATTATTATTTAGATTTGATGTTACTAATGGTGAAGGAATAATGTAGGTTATTCAATAGTCATCATGTTTGGACATCCTATAATAACTACTTAGATTTCTTAGAACAGATTAGTTTGTAAATATCAGTAAAAGTGATATCAAGGAGTTTTATAATATTAAATATTATTTAATATTTAGAATCCCATTGAAATATTATATACTTTTAAAGAAGATGGAATCTCATTTTGATTCCATATTTAAAATTTATGGCTCTTGGAAGTATCCTGTAGTCATGACTATAAATGATAATTTGAGGTAACATCCAATTATCATCATATAACCACTTCCAATTGACGTAGTTAGATGTAGAAAATAGTTTGAAAGGTTTGAAACAAGTTGGAAACTTGGAGAAAGAGTCTCTTCCATGATTCTAGGAGAAATAATCTCTTCCATGATTTTAGGAGTAAGAATGGTTCCATGAAAATAGGAAGGAGTGATTCTCTCAAACTAAATCATTCTCACAGATTATTCATATGTATTATTTTATTTTATGCATAGTTTTTGTAACAATATATTTAAAAATTATTGCATTTTTTAATTTGGTTGTAACCCCCTAGATTTGTTATCCTCCAAATAAGGTACCTATCTCTCCTATAAAAATGGAGAAGCTTAGGGAGAAAGGGGGCAGAAGCATATTTTGTAAGACAACTATTATAATTTTTTCATAGAAATTCTTTACTACATTTGATTAATATGAGAAACCACTTCTAATTCAATTTTATTATTTTAAGAGGAAGGATTGAATCTCGTGTCAGAAGGAGGAAGGACCCCATTTGGAAGTCTTGTATAAATAATCGTACCAATCAATTAACTAAGCATATTACTAATTTCATTTATGTGTTGAGTGTTTAATTTCTAGTTGTGTGATTTTTAGTTTTATATGTGATTATTTTAAGGAAGATTCCAAATATAAAGTAGTGTAATTATTTGATTCATGATTTTGTATGAGTTTTCAATTCATAATTTCATTTTTTGTATAATTTTCAATACCTTAGACTACAATCAGTAGCATGTCAAATTAGATGGATTAAGCGTGCACATATAATGATGTCATCCTATCAAGTTTACATCTTTGAGGTGAAAATTAAATGAAAGTATAAGATACAGGTCTATGGTAACTCTCTTCATTTATTTGAATCAAGATAAGTATATCTAATTGTGAAACTATTGCTAATCACTATCCATAGGAAGTGTTGCCACTCATGTGATTTGGCTAGTTATAGTTGGTTATTATAGAATCTATGTTACCCCCATAGTAGATGTAATAATATTAGCATATATGGGTTTAGAGGATTGACTCATAGTGGACTTCAGAAGTGATTTTTGAACAATATGGATAAGGTCATCTTAGATATATGAATTCTTAGAAATGAAAATTTACACTTATCTCTTATCAATCTCAAAAACCAGTTATCAAATTTTGCCATTATAAGTAGGAAAGTGGAAAAACAAAAAAAATTACATTTTGAACCTTTAAAAAAATTAAATACATCAAAGATTATAGGAATAAAATGAATCAGATCTAAGAGTTTGAAATTAATTATGGATCATAGAAGATAGAAGGATGCAAACTCAAAGATCATCTAGGGATAGGGTTTATGCACTATTCTAAGTAAGTTAAGTTTACCAAATCATTTATCTTTTTTAGGATTATGGAATGTAACATTAAGGTTGATAAAGAACTAAATAATAAATCAAAGAATAAAATATTATGGTATCAACAACCACTGATTTGCAAAATAATTGATTTATTTAAATATTCTATAAATAGTAATGAATTACAAAAAGGAATTTTTAGCTAGAAAATATGATTGAGGTGGATAAGTGACAAATAGGGAAGTGATGTATGAGTAGGTAAAAGTGTCATTAAAAAATAATAGGTGTCAAAACCCTATTTGGATAATAGCATGACCCTCTTTTATAATACTGCACTATGTTATTAACCTTATAAGATGTGTTAATGACCCTGTGCAGGTAAAGAAATGAAATTTTGGGTAGGCATTCACTCTATTTTGGGAAGCCTATATCTATATAAGTGAGACCTAGATCATCATTTATTCTATGCTTTGATTGATTTCACTATGAAACCCTAAGAATCCATACTTTATAAGGTTTTGATGAACATAAGCAGAAGAAGATTGGCATTAGTAGGGTAGGATGGGCATAACCTCAACACCCCATGTGTTGAGTGTTGCCTACATATGAATACCTCTAAAGAGAATCAAGCCCAATGTAGTTATCCCAATCTAAGTGATAGTTTAAGTGAGAGTGATGCTAGTATGACTGAGTATGAATGCCAGTTTTAATGTTTTGAGTGTGAATTGAGATTGAAAACCTGAGTAAAATTGAGCTCTAGGTTGATGTAGATGGATGTATGTATAAATAGGGATAAATAAGGATTAATAACCTTAATTTGTATAACTATTTATGATCTTGCTCATGGTAATTACCATATGGGGGATAAATAAATGAGAATGGTCTTTATATAGTGTTTTGATGCTTATCGAGACATGAAATGTGTCTAGGTCAACCCTATGATGCTTCCAAAAGTGGAAATATATCCTTTAGGGGTAAAGAAATATAAGGGTCAATAATTCTGCCTACTTTTCTAATAACACACTACACTATATACTAATGGGGATGTAATATTTTCCAAGTGATTGGCACATGTAAAAAAGGATCAAGGATGCCTGGGTGATGGCTCAATGTGGCTCTTGGTATATCTAGGCAAGGGATAGATGCATATAAAGGATGGAAAAAGATCAAAATAAGCCCTAAGATAGGTATATGGCTAAGCTAAGGATAGGGTGGTCTCAAGTGACACTCATTACATTAAATTACATTTTATATGAATACAAAATTACCTTGTGGTTATAAGTAATGGCATATGAGTTAGATATGTACCTAGAAGAACCACTAGACTATTGAATTGACTTCATATATTAAATTTATATGAAATTAATTAAATTTAGATTAGTTAGTGTCTAGTGATTTGTACTATGATTGTACAATTTTTTTGTTTGTTCATATATGAATTTTATCTCCTTTTTAAAACAATTGTCATTAGCACTTGGTTAACTTTGTTTGTTGTGTTAAATGGTTATGTCATATTTGAGACCTTGGTGTATGATACCTTTTAGTAGGATTACTAAATGATGTTGTGTTTAAATCCTTATAGAAAAGTAAGCATATGTTTTATTAAATGTTGATCTATTAAAATAATGTCATGGGGGACAAAGGTTAAGTCTGTAAAGTCATAGTGACTATTTTTAAAAATTTATCTACAACCATGAATGGTCATAAGACATTATTTATTTAGAGGAATTGAATTTAAAATATATATATTAATCATTAAAATGATGATAAGGGTTATTTTCATTCAATGAACATACATTGGAATTTTTGTTTTGGTATGCATCAAACTTTAGGTATTGCTATTGATTGCTTTAGCTGAGGCAGAGTCAGCGAGGAACCTAGGATTGCCATGGTTGTGTTTTATGTAGTAAAATGTATCATTGATGAGAAATAAGGGATTCTTGTCCCTCACATGTGAACTTGTTAAAAAAAATATAGGATTTAAAATTCTTAGTCAATATTTTTTTATTTTTAGAATTACCCTAAGGCTATAACTTTTGCAATCCCTAAAGATTCTATCATTACATTCTTTCCATAGACCCCATAAGGTGCGAGGAAGATACTCACACCATAATTTATTTAGATTTTCACTTTTTAAATAGGCATTCCAACTCTACCACAAGCCTAACATAGAAGAAAGATGCACTTGGGCCATCTTAAAGGTGGAAAGAATTTTACCCCAAACATTGAAAGAGTAGTCTAAAATTAAGTTATTCACCATTTCTTCTTCCATCTCACAAAGGAGACACCTATTAACAACCATAAGACCATGTTTTTTGAGTTTATCCATTGTGATTATTTTATTTTGAATAATAATCCAAAGAAAAATATTTACTTTGGGGATAAGTTCTTTAGCCCAAATCTTAATCTAATTAAAGTCATCATTTAATCTATCCATCACAAGGTCAAAACCTAATTTAACACTATAACTAAAATTTATAGAATTGACCCATATAAATCATCTTCCTTATGGATTTTTGGTAGATGGTAGCTATAAAATAGATAGTTTAGGTCTAAAATAGTGGATGGATTTTAGGGTTCAAGTTGTCAACTTGAATATATTTCTAGCCTTTACCTCTATTAAAAAATTGAATATAATCAACCACTTTTATCCTAAAGTTATTACGAATTATTTCACTAGCTTTATTTTATGGCTCTAAATCATTAATTAGGTAGTCTAGGATCCAAGGATCTTGATAGAATATAACTTTTTCCCCATTGCCAATCTTCCACTTGCTACCTTTGATGATTAGATCTCTATTACTGGTTATATGATTCCAAAAAGTAGACCATCTCACAAACTAATCTTCTAATATAAATCTAGATATTTCTCTAGCCTCAAGATATTTAACTTCTAAAATTAAGGTGCATTGGTTGGACTCATTGATTGAAACTCCAACTGAGTTTATAAATAAGAGCTTGATTCATGATTTTTATTTTTATTTTTCCTAATCCTCTAAACTATTTAGGGAGACACACTTTATCCTATGATACCAAATGAATTCTCTTATTAGCTTCCAAACCCAACCAAAGAAATATTTTTGTATTTCCTCAATCTGATCTTCTATGATGCTTGGAATTTTGAACATAGACTTTAAGTACACTGGTAGGATTTGTAGAGTGATTTTGATAGGTGTGATCTTCTTCTCCTAGGATAAGATAACTCCTTTCTAGCCTGCTAACTTTTTTTAAAATCTTTGAATCAAAGGATTCTAAGCCTAAATGGGAAGGTGACCTATAAATAAAGACATGCCTGAATAAGAAGAAGGTATCTTTTGTATATGGCATCCCAAAATATTAACAATCCTTTGTTGTCTTAGTAGAGGAGTATTAAACAAAAAATATATCTCTTATCAAAATTGATCATTTTCTTAGAGAATTTTTCATATTTATTAATAAAATAATTTAAATCCTTAGCTTCCTTAACTTAGGCTTCCATAAGTAACATTGTATCATCAACAAATTGTTGTGAGTAGAAGGGTTAGCCTTAGAGGTCGATTTGAAACCTTTAAATATTTGTTAATGAATAGATGTTGAGAAATATCTCCTAATAGATTAATCTATTAAAATGAAAATGAAAGGTGATAGTGGATCACCCTACCTAATCCCTATTTTACTTCCAAAACATCCCTGAGGCCCCCATTGATAAGGATTGAAAACATGGTTGAGTAAATGCACATTTAAATCAATTTTTTGATATTTAGATGGAATCTAAATTTAGATAGAACCTTACCTTAAAAACCCCAATAGAATCTATTGTAGGCTTTGTTCATGTTGAGTTTGATGTCCATGCCTAATTTATTACCTTTATCCATAGAATGTAAAGTTTCATGAAAAAAAATAATTCCATCCTAGATTTTCATACCCATCACAAATCCTCCTTGATGTTTAGATATCACCATATCCATTGATGGATGAATCCTTAATGCTATATTTTTTGTAAAAAATGTATACATAGGGTTACATAAGCTAATGGGTCTAAAATATTTAAAATTAGAAGACCCTACCTTCTTGGGATTTTTTAAAAAAAAAAGTATTATTTAATTCTCTTGGGATCTTACCTATGAAGAGGAACTCTTCAATAGTAGCCAGTACATCCACTTTGACTATATACCAATAATGGTGGAAATTTTTTATAGAGAAACCAAGTCCAGGGGATTTTTATTTATTTATAAAAAAGATGGTGCTCTCAATCTCATTCATGGAGATTGGTTTGAGGAGTTTATCATTGTCATCTTTGGAAATTAGTGATGGAATGTTATCAAGAAATTATTTAATAACTCTATCATCCCCTTCAAAATTGGCCTCAAATAAGGTTTTAAAAAGTAGACAGCACTTTATTAATGATCATAGGATCCAAAATTTTATGATATCCTTCAAGCATGATTTTTTTAATCTTGTTATGATTTATATGCTTGAGAGCTATCATATGAAAAAACCCATTGTTTTGATCTCATTCCTTTAACTAGATAGATCTAGATTTAAGATGCCAAAAAGTTTCCTCCTTAGTAAAAATATTGTGATATTCACTAAGGAGCCTTTTTTACTATAAAAGAGTAGTCTAATCTTGTCCATGTATATCCATATGTTATTCTAGCAGAGATGAGTCCTTTCTAATAGTATTATTTTTCTAAAAATGCTCCCAAAAGTGTACTCATTCCATAATCTAACCTCTTTCTTCACATTCTTAAGATTTATGCCTAAAAAATATATTATTATTCCTTGAATATCCATTTTACACCACTCTTTTATTATGTTTTTAAGTCTATATGTTTGAACTACATATGTTCAAATTTGAATGGAGTACTATCTAGTTTCTTGTAAGATTCCATATTTAATAGAAATAGATTATGATCCAAACCAATTCTAGGAAGAGGATAAAGGCAAAAAATCATGAGAGGGAATCCAGTGGAAGTAAATTAGAAATATATGTAGTATAATTTGAATCAAATTTTATCCAATTATTCTATTAAACTAGGTGAAATGAGATCATCTCAATTCAATGTCATTAGCTAAGTCCTCAATGATATCAGAGAGAGCCTGATTGCACCCTTTTGTCTCCCTAAGCATAAGAGAAGTATTAAATACACATACAATATTTCATCTTAAATATCTATAGTTTTGCCTAAACTCTAAGAGATATTGCTACAACTTATGTCATCCAGTCAATGTGTTAGGAGCATAGATATTAGGTAGAATCCACATTGATCTATTTTTCTTATCAGTCAAAATCATATCCAAATGAGAGTGGATTTTGAAAATGTTCTCCCCCTTGATCTCTTTGCCTTGCCAAAGAATGGCTAAAACCATTAAAACACCTTCATAATTGACCCCAAAAATAGATCCATCTTTCTAAATCAATTTATGGATATTATCTAGTAAAACTTACTCCATTTTATTTTCCTAAATTATTAGTATATTAGGCCTAATATTCCTTCTTAAGACCCTTAAGATTATATGTTTACATTTGACATTAAGACCCATAATGTTACAAATTATTTTTTTCATGAAAAAAGAGTAGATTTATTACAACAACATTTTTTTAGTCAATCTATAATCTCCTTGTCTTTTTCCTCTCGTTACATTCCTTTTGAGAAGTTCTAGCATTTTTTATTAATTCTCCTATATCAACAACTCTACTCCCAAATTTGGTAATAACATTGCAGATTTGTTTTACTTATTTACCTTGTTTTATTTTAGGAGAGGCTATTTTCCCTATCAAATCATCTAATGAGCATGGAACAAAATCTTGCTCATTAAGGTCTGAATCCTCCATGCCTACAAGGTAGGCATATTGATTCTTTTTTGAAGAGTTTATATCAAAACTAAGATCCTCTTTAACTGAGGAATTTTTGTTTAATTTTTATGGAGTCCTTTATTTTATTTGGACCTATGAAGTGTTATGGTCAGATGTTACCTACAAGTCCACTTCCCTATCTTATTCCTTCTAAGAAGGAAGTAACTGAGGATTGACCTAAGTATCTTCATTGCTTTGATCCTGAGTCAATGCCTCATCTTTCATATTTTCATTACCCACTTATGTTGAGCACATATGTTTCTCCTATTTTTCTAAATCCCAAATCTTATCCCTTAAATTTTTATCCTTGTTCATATTGGTATCGTTAGGGACCTAATTTTCCTTGTCATTCCATGCATTGTCTTTCCTTTCCTTTTCCATCACTATCATATACTATTTCAACATATATTATTTATTTTCAAGATGACCTTGTTTTTAAGTCCACTACTGAGGATTATTCCTAACATAAATTTGAGTCCTTCTTGTGTCTAGATAGAACCTCATTCCATGGCTAAGATTATGACACTTTATACACATTTTAGGGTAGAATATTCATCTTCTATGTGTTGTGTCTAGTCCCCTAGGGATGAGATAAGGACTACCGACTTGGGGAGATCCTCATTGACATATGCATTAATAGATAATATTATATGTATCAGTCTAGATAAAACTCTAGTGGTTGTATCAAAATCTATTTAATAGCCAACAATTTTAGCTATACTAATCATCACATCTTCTTTCCAATTATAGATAAACCCATATTGGCATCATATTTATATCTTATTTATGAGGGTTAAATCTCAGCTTTCATTTCTTTAAAAAAATCCTAAATTTACCTAAAAACCAAGGTCCTCCAACTAGAATATGGGGATAACCTTCCTCATTATTACATTGAATCAATAAAAATCCATTAGTCATGGTTGGAATGTCCAAATGACCTTTGGGAGTCCATTTTTTTATTCCCATTGTCTAAAAATGTTTATGTTGGGTCTACCACCTAGAAACTTTCCTGTCAAAGCATCCACCATTCTGGCTAAGGCACCATAAATCAACAAATCAATCACTTCAATATTGAAGGTGTTATCTAAACTAGAGATCAGAAGAACCTGGTTTGGTTGAATTTCTTCATGTTTTTCTATCTTACCTTTGAGTTTATGGGCCCACATTTTATTGGGAATTGTTTCCTTGGGTCTTCCTCTAGGTGGGAAGAATACAAAGAACATAGGCTAATAGGAACTTATGACTTGCTAACATCAGTCAGAGGCCCCACCTCATGATAGGGGAACTAGGCTTGCTACCCTAATCCATCCTAATTGCCATCCCCTTTTTACCATTTGGTGACTTTTTAAAAAAATCCCCCTGAATCCCTTGCTCCTCACATTCTCCTCACTCTATTTTTCAAATCCTAATCCCTTGTTCTTGATTTAACATGTTTTCAAGGTAATAATCAATATTAAAAGGATAGTCAATGATCTATGGGAAACAATACTATTAATTAAAGTTGTTGATTTTTTTATACACATTAATATAAGAGTAAATAGATCCCACCTTGGATTGGATCTCTTATAAAGTATTGAAATGTTGTGGCATTAATATCGATAAGGGAAAGTTAATAACCCAATACTTTATGGTGAAATCTATTTATCTCAATGCAAATTATATTGCATGAAGTGGTAATCATTATTATTATATTATTGATTGCACACTTATGTATATGGGAAATTAAATTTCATTTCTAATTTGGATTGAATTAATAAAAATTTAACTTAAACCATGATGGAAACTGGGGTTTGGTTGAACTATAAAAAGAAGACTTGTTTCATGAATTAGAACATAAAGCTATAAGAGATTGTAATGAATCCTTTTATATATGTTTATAGGCATGTTAAATTGGGTGCTATGAATACATGGATCATGACATAGAAATTCATGAATATGAACTTACTCTTGGTAATTCAAATGTGATGTTTTGGTATTTAAAAAAAAATTGAATGATATTTTATGGCAAGATTGATAATCTCTTTAAAATTTCCCTTATGATAAAACCCAACTTTTGTGATTGAAATTACTTAGTATTAATTATTTATCATTAGTTTTAATCATTAAAAACTATAAAAACTATGAAAAACATATTTTTGTTGCTCTATTGATATATAATAAAGTGTATTCTTTTAAATCTATAAAATTAGATGTTGACCACTTGTTATGGTGAACATCAGCTGATTCTACTTAAGTACCACAAATAGTAAATTAGATCAATCAGGTGTTCATTGTTTAAAAATGTTGGTAATTCCTTTGTTAAAAAAGGTTGATTGTTATAACTCAATGCTCACAACCCTAAAAGTCCAAAAAAATGTAGATTACTTTTTTGAGCTCATGACAATGTTATCAGAGCCTAGTTCATACACTGGGGATCTATGGGAAGCATGTGGCTAAAAAATTATTGGTGTTTCTTAGGATGGTGAAGACATGAGATAACATAGGAAATGTTGTGAACAATTTCTACAGCAATAATGCTAGTATGAATGTTGGCCATAATAATATTGATCACCACATTGCCAACCATGATGTTAATGTGAATGTTATTAATAATGACATTAATGGAAATAATAAAAATATTCATGGTGGATATGAATATAAACATTAATAATGATGATGGAAATAATACAAATTTTGATGATGATTCCAACATGGATCACATGATATATAATGTTGGGTAGAATGTTGTTTTATATGATATATTAAGTGTACTTCATAACATCCAATTATAAATGGAGGCGTATGGCCAAAGGTTTGAAAACCTAGAGAATATATAGGAATAAAATGGGTATGAAGAGGTACAAAGAGAAGAAAATATTAGGCAACATGATGTGGTGGATTCCATCATCAAATATCTTAATAAAATTCTACCACCTACCTATTAGGGTGGAGAAATTGGTGATGTTTCAAAAGTGTGGTTAGTGATTCTACAAAATTATTTCACCTTGTCTAATATGGGTTATATTAAGTCCCACATGGGATTTTATTAGTTGGTGGGTGATGTGGCATTATGGTGGAACCATTATTATTCTCTCATGGGCTATGACCCCATGACCCTCTCTTAGGATACCTTTGAGAGGTAATTCATAAAAGGATACTTGAATGAGAACTATAAGGAGTATAAAATTACTAAAACAAGGAACAATTATTATTATATAATATGAGAACAATCTCCTTAGTCTCTTACATTATTTAAACTACATGCATGATGAAGAAACCAAGGTAAAAAAATTCAAACTAGGATTCTATGAGATGATAATACATGATGTTAACACGAAAAATCATTGCACCTTGGTTATTGTAATTTAATCTACACATTGTGCTAAGGAAAAAGAAAATTACCACTTGAAGCCAAGATAGGAATACTATAAGAATAGGCTGACACATAATCCCAAGGCTTTCATTCTTACAGTGAATGAAAAATTCAATAAAATTGATCCAAAAAAGGGTGTTGTAAAGTACAAAAGTAATTTTGGTAAATTTTAGAAATCAAATAAAGGTCCTAAGCCTCACATTTCTATGATGCAATATGATTAAAATCATGATGAATGATAAATGAAATCATGTGGCTGACCCATTGGATCAAATTTTGTTTCATTGCCTCCATAATTAGTTTTGGAATGTTGGGAATGTGGTGATAACCATTACAATAATTATTTCCCCTAGTTAAATGGAAATCATCTTATAAATCCCTGAATTTATGTTTCTATTGAAAATATGAATGTTGATCTTTTGGTAACACCTATTGAATCCAAATGTATAATTTATTGTTTTACATTAGATATTATGATTTATTCAAGTTATCTATAGTTTAATTTCACCTTAAGTTGTTAAATTCAAAAAAAAAATCGTAATTAAGGGAAGGATGAGAGGTAGAGTTTATCTCTAGTAAGAGCGTGGTTATTTTATAATGTTTCAAATAAGCTAAACTAGATTTAGGAGTCTTCAAGGCTCGAGTACATTTTTTTTTAGTACTTATTGGATCCTATGACCTGATTTTATGCATGTATTGGTTGTAATAACATCAAGAAAAGATTGATTGTTTTTGAAATAAAGTGCAGTAATTTAATGACATGGGAAACCCTACTAAGGAATTATGAATCATGTGGCTAGGAAAAAAACTAATAGCATTTCAACTAAAAATAAAAGTAATAAAAGGATGAAAATTTTACATTTTACAACTAAATGAGCTCTCTAAAGATAAGGATCCTATTATATGGGACTATCATGTATTAGGGGAATTCAAAGATGTAATATTTGATGAACTTCCTAATTTTCCTCCATAAATAGAGTTTGATTTCTCCATTGATATAGTACTAGGATCTGCACCTACATCTAAAGATCCATATGGGATGAATGTAGCTGATCTAAAAGAACTTAAATTTTAGCTACAAGATTTGATGGAGAAAATATTGATTAGGTCAAGTGTCTTTTCTTGAGGACCTTTGATTATCTTCATCAAGAATAAATATGGCACCTTAAGGTTTTACATTAATTATATAATGCTCAAAAAGGTCACTATCAAGAATAAATACCTGATCCCTAGAATTGACGATCTCTTTGATCAAAGGAATGGGGAAGTAATATTATCCAAGATAGATCTTTGATCAAGGTATCACCTACTCTACATCAAAGATGAAGATGTGAATAAAATAAACTTTAGAATATGGTATGGTGACCAGGAGTTTATAATTATGCCATTTGGTTTTACTAATGCCCCTGTTGCTTTTATGAATTTGATTAACAAAGTGTTCAAGGACTTCCTTGATTGAATTGTGCTAGTTTTCATGGATGAGATTCTGGTATATTATAAGAATGAAAAGGACCATGAAAAACATCTCAAACTTAGTTTTATAAATACTAAGGATCATAAGTTATTTGGTAAGATTTAAAATATCTCTTTTTTCTAAAGTAAGATTTATTACTTAGGGTACATTATCTCTAAGGAAGGTGTTTCAGTAGACCCTGCTAAAAGTAAATCCATTAGAGAGTGGCCATCCCCTAAAAATGTCAATGAGGTATGTAGTTTTATGAGATTAACATGATATTATATAATATTTTTTGAAGGATTATCTAAAGTTTATAACTCTATCACCTCATTACAAAAGAAATGATTTTTTTGGTATGGTCTCTCCAATGTGAAGAATTTTTTTTGAAGTTAGAGTTGATAACTTCCACTCCAATACTTGTTATACTAGATCTTAATGGAAATTTTGAAATCTAGGTTGATGCTTTTAAGGTGGGAATTAGGGATATTTTGACACAAGATGATAATTTAATTTCCTATTCTTCACACAAACTCAAAGTCTCTAAGGATAATTATCCAATCCATGATTTTAAATTGGTTGTTGTGGTGAAAACCCTTAAGTAATGAAAGTACTTTTTACTTAGGAAACACTCTAAGGTAAAATATAATATTTATAGTATTGTAAATTTATTTTCCCATGATGAAATTAATGAAATACAACATAGATGGTTGGAATTTATTAGTATCTTTGATACAGACATTACTTATGCCAAGCGAAAATAAAATAGAGTAGATGTCATCAACATAAGGACCTATTTGGCTACAATGTCAATTTTTAGGTCAAATTTTGATGATATTATTATGGAAAAATAATGAATATACCTTAAATATAAAAAAATTAGTGTTGAATTATCCAAATTAATAGTGGCTAAATTTATTGCAAATTATTCCTTAGATTTAGGTGGACTTTTGAGGTATCAAAGCAAAAAAAATGTTCCAAATTCTAAAAATTTAATGGAGAAAATATTGAATGAATTCCATAAAACACCTCAATTTTCTCATCTAGGTGTCACCAAAATGACATAGGGGCTAAAAATGTTCTATTTTAATTCTGGTTTAAATAATTATATAGATGATTTTAGGGAAAAATGTTTGGAGTGCCAATGTGTTGAAGCTAAGCATTACCATCTAAGATGATTGTTGTATTCTCATAATGTTTGTAAATAAATTGATTTGTAATATCTATGGATTTTATCTATATGTTACCTAAATATCAGGTTAGAACTGATATAATCTTGATAGTAATCAAAAAAATTACCAAACTTTCTCACTTCATTGTTATAAATATTATTGATGATGTCTCTATACTTACCAAAAAGTTTTTAAAGGATATTTTTCACCATCATGGTGTTTCAGAAGTCACTATATCATATAGGGATAATTTTTTTACTTATTAGTTTTGGGAAAACCTTGACTTATGCCTTTGGGACAAAACTAAACTTTAGTTTAGCATATCATTTTGAAATAGATGGCTAAATGGAAGGACAAATTAAGTGGTATAATCCATACTAAGAATATATGTAATGTATCAATAGTATAAATAGGATCACTACCTCTATCAGGTTAAATTCACATATAAAAACACTTATCATTCTATTATAAAAATGGCATGTTTTGAATCCTTGTATGGCCAAAGGTGTAGAACTCCTCTTGGCTAGGATGGTTTGGAAAATTGAGCTGTTGTTGGTCTAGAGACTCTTCATGAATATTATGATAAAATTGATCTCATTACAAAAGGTTTAGAGTTGTCTCTGATAGTCAAAAGATATATGTTGGTATGAAAAGATATCTAACAAAATTTGAGGTGTTAGATAAAGTATTTTTGAGAGTTAGACCTCAAAAGAGATCTATAAAGTTTACAAATCCATTCAAACTAGCTCCATAATTTGTTGGTCCTTTTAGTGTATTGAAAATGATCAGTCTTGTTTCATACCACCTAGTTCTTCCTCATTCTCTATCTATAATACATGACGTATTTCATGGGGCATCACTAATAAAGTATGTTTTTTATCCTTCTCATGTTTTGGATTAGAATAATATATAGGTGGTGGATATGGAGATGATTTAGTTGGACCCAACCAAGATCCTAAACCATCATAAATTTGACCTACCAAAAAGATACGTTCAATAAATTTGGGTCAAATGGGACCAACTAAATGAGAAAAGTGTGACCTAGGAGGATGAAAACATTTTTAGGCCTCACTACCCTCCTTTTTATTTAGGCCCTGAATGGTGCCTCCTTTAGGGGGGTGGATGTCATATCCTACTCAGGTAGACCTTGATTGATGTATCCATTTCACTTTTTTTATATGTTATCTTACTACTTATGAGATGGAACATATGTATGAGTTATATTTACTTTATGAGGTTCATGTAAAGATTAAGTTTTGATTATATCTTGAGTTGGTTATATCATTAAACTTATGATTTTTGTGTCTATTTTTATATATAGGTATTGTTGATGTCACCTCATGATTGTACGTAATGGGTAAAAGATGAGTTAGATATGTGCCTAAAAGAATCATATAATTGCTTTATGAAATGCATGTAGGTTAACTAGGATGAATATAATTAAATTAAGATCATATAGTGTCCATTGAGCCTTTGTGATGTTCTATACCATGAATTTACCAGTGTTGTGTTTGTCATGCATGTGTTATCTCATTTTTAAATTAATTGTCATTGGCACTTGGCTAATTATGTTTATTGTGTTAAATCATTTTGTTATATTTCAAAACCTTGGGGTCTATTACCTTATATCATGACTACTAAATGGCATGGTTTTTAAATCCTTATATCAAGGCAAACATATGTGTTATTGACTATTGATCCATTAAAATAATTTCATGGGGGAAAATAGTTAAGTCTCTGTTAGAGGTATAAACCACTAAGAGGGGGAGTGAATCAGTGTTGGAAAAAAATCCAATTCAATTTCCAAACTTTTCAAACACTTAATCATTCAAAATAACCATTCATGAAGAATTTAATATGTTTATATAAATGAATAATAGATAATGCAATATCACACACACAACACAAGATCTATGTGGGAAACCCTCTTGGGGAATAAAATCCACTTTCAAGCTTGCAAACACATGGACTACTTGTCCTATAAGATGATCACAAACATGAGACTAGTCAAGTCCTTCTAACTAAAATTTATTGAAACACCTATTTCATAGGAGCACCTGCCCCTAGGATGATCAATTCATTATGACCACCTTTTTTTCAAGTCCTTGTAATCTGCTTTAGTGAAACCCATGTTTCATAAAGAGTACCTACCCCTAAGATGATCAAGTCCTTTTGACCACCTTTTGGTCAATTCCTTCTGACCTAGATGTTGAGCACCCTCCCAACATCTATGAAATGAACATCTCCTAAACACCAATTTCTTACCAATCTGATGGAGATACAATGTTTATTATCTCTCTTCAACTCTACACATAGTCACAAATATACAAAACCACCTTTTGGATCACACTAGACCTCTTCACTCATCCTCAATCTTAAAAACTACAAGATCACTATCCTTGACATAAAAAATATGACCTATAATTCATAAACATAGTCATCAACCTAATTTACTCTATAACACATTCAATGGGCACACACACTTTCTTTCTTTCCTTTGCTCTTCAACTCTAACATCCACTTATATTCTCAAGTCTAAAAATCACCACATTTGATTTCACCTTTTATAGAGCCATCATGGTTATTGTGATCACAACCTTCCTTGTCAAACACAACACATGCCTTCACCCTTAAGGCATCTAACATATATCAATACCATCCTCATAGGTCAGTCATAACATCCATGGGTCACACTTAAGTAGCTACGCCTTTCAATTAGGCCTTAATATCCCTTATAGGTCTCATGGAGACCTATTCCCAAATTTAGAACATTTTTTATCAAATTAGAAACATAAGACCACTTCCAAATGCATATATCCACTTCACATTACCCCATAGATATCCTTAAATGATCACAATAATCATAACACTCCTATGTTAAATCTAATTTTGCTCAAACAACATTGTGTACACAAGAAAACCATGAACAAACACATAGCCAACTTATAAGCATTTTTTTCATACTAAATATGGATTGTTCAAACCTAAAAAATCCATAAAAATCATCCTCATGGAATCTAAAATACTATCTAATAGATATCTCATCTCAAAACATTGAAATACCATCAAGAACAATGCAATTACCTTTCTCGGGTTACTTGTAGAGCATGAGCAAAAACATAGTCAAATTTGGAGTTCAATAAATTTGATTTTATAAACATTTAGATCTTCAAATGAATATTTATACATGTTCCTTGAGTTCATCTACAAATTTTAATTTTACTACAACATCAAATTATGTATGGATTGAAAGTTATGGCACAAAAACTATAGACTAATCTTCCCTTGAAAATTCAAATATTTGAATTCCAACAGTCACTGAGCAACTATTAAACTTTAAACACTATGTTAACATCTCATATCCTTACATATTATATCAAATACACATCATCAATCTCTTTTGATCTTTAGTTATGCTAAACATGTGTCATTTTGACCTCATCTCATGCTCCCTGGTAATTTTGACTAAATATGCATGATCAATCTTTGTAGATTAACCCAGTCTTTACCTTTGCTCACTATTAAACATCAATCACTTGTCATTATTTCATTACTTCCTAAAAATTGGAATAAATTTGTTCTATTGATATCTTTGAGATTAACCTATACTTTAACATGTTTAAATGTCACACACTTTGAACTCTTTGACTCAATATGCATCATTGATTTGTATCTGTATGAACACCTTCTCACCATTAGATCCTTATCTAGTCTTGATCTTTAACATTATGAAAATTTTCCAAGTATGGGAATCACTAAAATATTCCTAGAAGGCCAAATTTGAATCTTAATAACTTTTGCTATGCTTAATTGGATGTCTTGAAATTTGAACCATATGATCTCCTCACATAGAAGAATCCATCCATATAACAAGCTGATCCTAAAACCTTCATGCGTGTGAATTATCATTCCATAAAATTGCTTAATCAGATCTTATTAAACATAGAAATTAGGTTTATATTCATTTCATTCTATTGATTTGTTATGCGATTAAATGCACACCATTAGATCTCCCTTCAAAATTTGGCTAAGTATGGGAAAACATTGTAAACTATTTGGGAAGCCAACTTTACATAGTTATATATTTTTCTATACTCACCCACATGACCTAAAACTTGGAACATATAAACTTGGGAATAATTTTATCACACCTATATGACCAACTCCCCCCAAATCAACCATACATGGAAATGGTGACATCAACAAACTACTTACTTAGATTTGTCTACCATAAAACCAACTATGCCATGATGAACATAATGAAGAACTAAATGAATACCATGCACTTACACAAGCTCTCAAATCATCCTTAGGATATTTTATGACCCCTCACACATGATTAATACTTCATACCCATCCCTAATCATGCCAATACTAAATATCAACCAATCCTACTTCAAGCATACTAGGATAAGCACACTGTACACTTTATCATTGACACTTAGACTATCAAGAAACTTCATACACTCACCTAGACACTTCCATGACATCATGAAAACTCTACAACAATATCCTCCTTTTTCATTTATGTCAACACCCATCATACAACTCACCTTCCTTCTCTCTCTTCAAGCACTCTCATGATAGGAACCTTCTCCCCCTTTGACACAATGACAAAGCAGGCAAAAACTAATTTTGAGGACATAAAAATACCACCAACATGAGAGGAACATCTTATAAATATGATAAAAACTTCCCCTTTCCTTAAGCCTACATCTTCTTTCCTTAATAACTTCCTCTTACTACATGACAACACTCTCTTCAACCAAACACTGCAACCAATGAAGAAAGAATAAACAAAATCACTGAAATCTAATGGAATTCACCAAGAAAAAATTGAGAGGGACTACCCCTAGTATATTTGATCTATTTCACCTCTTGAGCATCTTTAGATCTCTATACACCATGAATAATCAACACACAAGCTTATTAGCCTTCTTTCTCATGCCACCTCAAGGATCACCAACATAACTTCATACCATTCACCAAATAGGAAACATATTCTAAAAAACTTGAGAACTCACCTTTAGACACTCATGCCTTGATATTTTGGACAAATTGAGTAAAAACATCAAATATTCACACTAGGCCCATCTAGACTCCTTGTAGCCCTACCTAGAACTTTCAAACCCCACAACTTTTAGTATACAAACTTTCAAGACCTAAAACTTCATATCTATAGCAATATCATATTCCCCCTTAATAAAACCAATTTTTATCACCTATATCCTCCTCTACAACATAATTCCTTCACAAATATACTACATAATTAGGCTTCCATTTTTACAAAAACTTAAATAATTTGAAAAATACAAACCTTCAAATCTTTATGAAGCATTATTTTACAACCCATTTGGCCCATTCAACCTATTAAGAATCCTTATAACTCAATTGATAAGGCAAACCACTTTTCTAGCATAGCCCAAAAATCTAAAATCTTAAAACAAACAAGGTCAACAGACCTCTTTTTGGTGAATGCCCACATCTAAAACTTATTTCACACCTAGATACAACCATCACACACTTACAGACCAAAATTTTAGCTTTCAAACCTTTGGGAACCTTCACATCATATACCATGGCTTTGATCTATAATAAGAAAGATAAACTCAAGAGCACACAAAAACCTCCAAAAGGCACAAACACGATCATCAAGACACAAAAACACATAGAACACATCACAAATAAGTTCATAAACATTTTTGAGCACCAAAATATTCTAGGCATTCCATCAATCTCATTATGCAACCTAAAACACCAATTTTGATCCTACAGACATTACATATACAACAAAAACTCCTTATGACATCATTATGACCTCATCAAAGCACGTCTCCCATGCCAAATCCAATTGGAAACACTCATATATTTCCTTTTAAGACCTTATAAAGTACACCATATCAATTATTTCTTCTCCACTAAAAGGAGTATCTTTAAAATCATAGACAGAGACACCCTACTTCACATGGTTCCTTAGAACAATGTGAAACTAGGAGTTGCCCACAACTCTTCATATTCCTTCTCCTCCTTTGTCATTTGAGAATGATAGTTCTTCTTCTTCTTCTTCTTTTTAGGCTTAAGATAAACAACTTGATCATCCACTACAACACTCTCCTCTTCTAAGACTGTATTGACAATTCATGGGGATAACATAGATTCATGACATACATTTTTAGTTCAAGAATATTCCTTGAAGTTCAAAACCTCATCACTAATAATTTAAAATTGATATTATTTTCATGAAAATTACTTAGCAATATCACTATGTTCTCTTGAATCCATACACACCTCAAAACTAGCATCAACTAGCACCTTGGTTTTCTCCTTGAGCTTGGTATCTTCTTCACAACATGAGCAGACAATGAGAGCTCTTGACACTTTCCAACTTTTGTAGCATTCTCCACCATGGAAAATATATTACTTGGACCTTTAGACTCATCATGACTCATACTTACCACCTTTGGTTTCCATGAATAAAATTTCCTTCTTTATTTAACTCTAGGAGCTTGATTAAACCTATTTTGTCTTGTATGCCTTTACTTTTAGAATCTAGCAATGTGAACTATCTATTTATATGTGAAACACACTATACCTTTTGTAAGAAGCTTATCCTAAATTTCTTGATTAGAATTTTTTTATAATATGTTCATTATTTTGACAATTAAAACAAACTACGCCTTTTGAAGAAGACTCGCCTTACCTTACCTTATTTGGACAATGCTTAGCAAAATGTCCCTCATCAAAATAGTTGAAGTGATTAACTTTATTCACATATTTTTAATGATTACCCTCATCATATTTCTATGCAAACTCATTTCTAACAAGTCTCCCACATTCTCTAGCTCTACGCCCAAATTGATTACATGTGTAACAATAACCATTGAAACTTACATACCTCATGGCATTTGGTTGTCTAATTTGATTTGTCTTTACTCTACTAGCATCTTCATTACTTAATTGATTTTTGACCTTAAATTTCTGATTTACATTAGTCTTTATCTTGTCTTGAGTTATATTTTATGGTTCTTCTTTGTATCTTAGACTAGTTCTATTACTTGCATGCTTTTGACCACTCAAAATATTGTCTAGATCACTTGAGTTATTTTAAAATCTCATAAATGACTACATCTTACTAGATGTCTTCTCTAACTCATATTTTAATGACTCATTTTAAATTACATACCTTGAACATTCATCTTCTTTATATTTTAGGCTTGTAGATAGGATATCAATTTGATAACTAAGATGCTTGACTATATCTTCATGCTCCTTAGTGTCTTCATTCATTCTTGCCTCAAACAAACTGAATTTCTCTTCATAGTCCTTGATTTGAGACTTCATCTTCTTGTTAATTTTTTTCTCTATCTTCAATTCTTCAAGAGAATTCATCAATTCAATCTCACAATCTACCTCATCTTTATCATCATCTAAAACACTCCAAGTAGACCCCTTTTGATATGATAAACTTACTTCCTCAACCATGAAGAGGGATCTATCTTCAATATAATCATCATCTTCATGATCATACTCTGAGTCACTTTCTTCAATCTCATCTGATGAATTGCAATCTTCTTTGGTGTAGAGACTCTTCTTGTCCTTGAAGTACTTGTTGTCAAACCTTTTGAATCCCTTCTTATTTTTATTAAACGTGTATGTCTTTGTGTCTTCATCTTGGTCTTCACCATGTTCTTCATCATCATTATTTTTATGAATATGAGGTAACTTGTTATCAAAATGTTCTAATTCTCCATAATTGAAGCATTTGAAGGGTATTTTACCCTTATACTTGATTGAACCTATTTTCAATTTCCTTGTAAACAAAGTAATTATTTCATCTTCATCAATATAAACTGTGTCATTCTCCTTGAGTTTATTACCTTGGAACTTCTTCTTTGGCTTCATTTTTGTGTTGAATTTTAATTTCTTATTTGGTGGTTTATCATCAACTCTCATTTCATAGGAACTAAGAATTCCATCCAGTTCATCCATCTTCAATCGAGTAAGATCATGACTTTTTTGTATAGCAAATACTTTAGAATCAAAATTGAGAGAGAGAGACCTTAATACCTTTTTAACTCTAGTATCTTCTCTAAGATTCTCTCCAATACCTCTGATGATGTTCATAATCTCATTAACTCTCTACAAAAAGGATGCCATAGAATCTTCTTCATTAATCTTAAGGCTCTCAAATTATCTTTGACAAGTCTAAAAATTTTAACCTTTGAATATTCTTCATAAATAGTCTTCAATTTATCCCACATTTATTTGGTAGATATAAAATGTATTACCTTGGTGTATTCAGTCTTTAAAAGACCACAAGTGATAGCATTCATTACTTTAGAATTGTTCTCAAATAAATTCTTATATTTAGCAATAGATGGAGGAATAGTAGGTGCAGAATAAACATCCAGAATAGATTTCCAAGTTTTGAACACTAGGGACATGATGTAGGTCCTCATCCTTTCACTCCAAAAATCATAATTAGATCCATTGAACATTAGTGCTTACTTAGTGGAAAAACCTCCTTGTATTTGATGGATATCCATATTGTACCTTGGATCTCCTTCAAGATATCAATCCTTTAAAAAATGACATGTTCTGATACAAATTGTTATAGGTACAAAACACTGAGAGGGGGGTGAGTCACTAGTGGTAAGTAATCTAATTCAATTCTAAACCCTTCAAACACTTAATCATTTAAAACAACTATTCATGAAGGATTCAAGATGCTTATAGCAATGAATAATAGATAATACAAGATGACACACATAACACAAGATCTATGTGGTAAATCCTTTTAGGGAATGAAACACACTCTCAAACCTGTAAACACATGGACTACTTGTCTTATAAAATGATCATAAACATGAGATTTTTCAAGTCCTTTTGACTAGAATTTATTGAAACACCTATTTCATAAAGAACACTTACCCCTAGGATGATCAAGTCCTTCTGACCACCTTTTGGTTAAGTCCTTCTGACCAAATTTAGTGAAACACCTATTTCACAAGGAACACCTTTAGTGAAACACTTATTTCATAAAGAACACCTACCCCTAAGATGATCAAGTCCTTTTGACCACCTTTTGGTCAAGTCCTTCTGACCTAGATTTTGAGCACCCTCCCAACACCTATGAAATGAACATCTCATAAACACTGATCGTCTACCAATCTGATGGAGATACAATGTATATCATCTCTCTTCAAATCTACACATAGTCACAAACATCCATAACCACCCTTTGGATCACACTAGACCTCTTCGCTCATCCTCAATTTTTAGACTTATAATAGCACTATCCTTGACATAAAAAATATGACCTAAAATTCACACACACAATCATCAACCTACTCTACTCTAAAACCCATTCAATGGTCACACACCCTTTCCTTATTTCCTTCACTCTTCAACTCTCACATCCACTTATATTCTCAAGTTTGGAAATCACCACATTTGATTTCACCTTTTATAGAGCCTTCATGATTATTGTGATCATAACCTTCCTTTTCAGACATATCACATGACTTCACCCTTAATTCATCTAACATATATCAATACCATCCTCATAGGCTATCCATAATATCCATGTGTCACACTTAAGTAGCTACATCTTTTAGTTAGGCCTTAATAGCCCTTATAGGTCTCATGGAGACCTATTCCCCCATTTAGCACACCATTAAGAAAATTAGAAACAAATAACCACTTCCAAATGCATAGGTCCACTCCACAGACCAATTTAACATCCTCAAATGATCACATTCATCACAACACTCCTTTGCTAAAGCCAATTTTGCTTAAAAAACATTATGTACACAAGAACACCATAAATAAACACATAATTAACTTATAAACATTTGTTCATAATGAATATGGATTATTTAAACTTTGAAAATACATACATAACATCCTTATGTAGTCTAAAATACTCTTCAATATATATCTCATCTCAAAACATTGAAATACCATAAATAATAACTCAATTACCCTTCCCCAGTTACTTGCAGAACATGAACGAACACATAGTAAAATTTAGAGATCAATAAATTTGATTGTATAAATATTTATATCTTAAAATTAATATTTATATATGTGTATTTAATTAATTTATTACTTTTATTCTTACTACAACATCAAATTTTTCATAGATCAAAAGTTATGTTACAAAACCTATAAACTAGTATTCCCTCACAATTTTGAATATTTGAATTTCAACGATCACTAAGCAATTGTTAAAATTCAAACACGATGTTAACATCTTATTTCCTCACATATTATATAAAATACACACCATTTATCTCTTTTTATCTTTAGCTATACTAAACATATGTCAGTTTGACCTCATCTCGTGCTCCTTGGCAATTTTGACTAAATATGCACTATCGATCTCTATAGATTAAGCCGATCTTTACATTTGCTCACTGTTAAACATTGAATAATTGTCATCATATCATTTTTTTCCTAAAAATTTGGAAAAAAATCACTTATTTTATCTCTTTAAGAGTATCTTGGACTTTAATCTATTTTAACTTCAGACACTTTGACCTCTTTAACTCAATATACATCATTGATCTGCATCTATATGAATAATAGCTCATCAATAGATCCTTATCTGGTCCTGATATTTAACATTATGAAAATTTGGCTAAGTATGGGAACAACTAAAATATTCCTATAATTCCAAATTTATACCTTAATAACTTTTTGTGTGCTTAATTATATGTCCTAAAATTTGAACCATATGATCTTCTCACATAGGGGAATCCATCCATGTAACAAAGTGCTCCTAAAACCTTCATGTGTGTGAAATATAATGCCATAAAACTGATTAATTGGATCTTATTAAACATATAAATTATTATTAAATTCATTTCATGTGATTTATCTATGATGTGATTAAATTTACACCATTAGATCTCCCTTGTAAATTTGGCTAAGTATGGGAAAACATTGCAAACTGCCTGAAAAGCCAACTTTGCACAATTATATCTTTTGCTACACTCACCCGTATGACCTAAAACTTGGACCATATAAAATTGTGACTAATTTTATCACATCTATATGACCAAATACCCCTAAGTCATCCATGCATGACAACGGTGATGTTAATAAACTACCTACTCAGTTTATCTACCATAGAACCAATTATGCCAAGATGAACATAATGAAGAACCGGATGAATACCATGTATTTCCAAAAGCTCTCTAATCATCCTTGACCTCTAATAGTACCCTTCACACATTATCAATACTTCAAACCCATCCTTAGTCATTCCAAAACTGAAGATCAACCAAGCCTACTTTAAGCATACTAGGACAAGCACACTACACACTTTGTCATTGACACTCAGACTATCAAGTCACTTCATCCACTCACCTGGACACCTTTGTGACAATAATAAAAAATATCCAAAAGTCTCTAAATTATTCGTGAATATTTGTGTAAATTTTTGTTGTGACCACAAAGGGTTATAATACTCTAATTATTTACAGGCATTGACTTTGCATAAATATTTATTTAATTATGAAAATAATGATTAGGGTTATTTTAGGTTGATGGGCATTCATTGTAATGTTTATATTCGAATGCATCAAAATTTTGTTATTTCTATTGATTATTTTATCGAGGAATATTTTTTTAGGAACCTAGGGTCCTATGGTTGTGTTGCATATTGGACAATGCAACATTGACAAGCATGGATATTTTTGTAATCAATGAGAAAAAACATTAATGTTGTTGGTAGCATGGATCTTGGGAAAGGAAGGTTATGAAAATTTAGGAATGTTGGAGAGAAGACAATGGAGATAAAAGAGAAAGAAAAAGAGAGAAAATATTTATTTATGATTTTTATTTTCAAGTACTAATAAGTAAGTATTGATTTTATTCTCTCTCTTTTCTTTTCTTTGAGAAAAATGTACTCAAATTTACATACCTAGCTATTTTTTTATTTTAGTTATTTTTTTTAATGGAGGACCATGTACCTATGAGGGAGTTGTCAAGGGAATTTATAAGAGTGTAGGTTCATTTAGACTGTTAACTAACCCTCTTAAATTGGCCTTAGAACTCTGATATGCACTGTAAGCATTTTAATTATCATGGATAGCATTGTAATTTATTTTAAAAGGGTTTTAATGGCTCTATTTTTTGGTCAAAGACACCCTTATGGGTGAACCTCTAGATCATTCTACCCATAGATAGCATATGCATGAAAAATATAAGTGTGGACTTTAGTTGTGAGCGCATTACTATGTGGCTTGATTATTATTGATTGATTCTTGACAGATTAGATTATGTGTTAATAATTGAGGTGTGGAGCCTAAAAGCTTCACTAAGGAGTGTTTTGCAATTTGCAGGTTTACACAGTCATCGGTGTCGTTTAGGAGCGATCGACGTCGGTCAGGTGCAGTTTAGGAGATGCCGGCATCGACAGGGGATCGGCTGACGTCGGTCACAGGAAAGCAGGCAGGAACCAGCGTCGGTTACCTGTGCATCTAGAGAGCTATTTTTTAAGACAGAACCGAGTGTTTGCATGATGAGATTAAGTCATAGTCTTAAGTCTGTGTCTCTATTATTAGTAAGACTATTTTTTAGAGCCCTTGTTTGAGTGGCATAACTATTGGTTGTAAATGCATGCTCAAGTTTCCTAATTCTATATGTAGGATTAGATCTTCTTAGCTCATTAGTAATGTAATGTTGAAGAACAGTATAAAATTGAATCATTCCAGGTCATTGGAGTTAATTGTACTTGAGAGAGAGAGCTCTTGAGGGAAAGAGATCTAGAGAGAGATCTGTAGATCTGAGAGAGGTGTGGAAAAAAGAAGTTTCTTCAATTGTATTCCTTCTGTAAAGAGTTTAATATAAGTTTTCAGGGTGGTTTCTTGTATCTCTTGTTCTTTGCTATTATCTGATTCTAGTTACTTATCATTCTAATTTAATTCTGCATTTATTGCTTTCATAAGTGTAATCAAATTGTTGGTTGATCCCCAATAAGTGGTATTAGAGCTTAGGTTCACTAACAGGTGGTTTAGATCTATGTAGTGTGTATTGATTACAGTTACTCATAGGGGTTTCTGTAGGGATTTCTATTTGAGTGGGAGAAGCAATGGCAGAAGAAAGTAAACTGAGAATGGAAAAGTTTAATGGCAAAAATTATCAACATTGGAGAATGCAGATAGAGGATTATCTATATCAGAAAGATCTATACTTACCGTTAGGTGGGATCTCAAAGAAGCCCACAGACATGGATGATGAAGAATGGAAATTTCTTGATAGAAAGGCTCTGGGGTCTATAAGACTGAGTCTATCATCTACTGTGATATCTAATTTATCACATGCAAAGTCTACGGTAGAGTTAATGACTAATTTAGAAAATTTGTATGAAAAACCCTCAGCTTCTAATAAGGTATATCTTATGAAGCAGTTATTTAATTTGCATATGAATGAAGGTGGATCTGTGTCTACTCATCTGAATGATTTCCATGGAATTGTAAATCAATTAAGTTCAGTCAATATAGTGTTTGATGATGAAATTAAAGCTCTTTTAATATTATGTTATTTGCCTAAAATCTAGCATAGCTTAGTAATCGCAGTTAGTAATACTGCATCTGCATCAAATATTTTAAAAGTAGAGGTTGTTGTTAGTGTTATCTTGAATGAGGAAATTCACAAGAAAAGCACAGAGGAAACACCAAGGAACGCTTTAAGTTTTGAGAGCAGGGGAAGGCAAAAAGAGAAGAGAAAGAGAAGATCAAGGTCTAAGTCCAAGGTGAGAGGTAGATCCAAATCCAGAAATGGCAGGAAGCCACAATGCTGGAATTGTGGAAAGATAGGGCACATAAGCAGAGATTGCTGGTCAAAGCCTAAGGAGGACAATCAGCACGAAGGAAAGGAAGAATCAAGGGTTGCAAGTATTGCATAAGATGCTTTAATATTCTCTTTGCATAATAATATAGAATCTTGGGTGTTAGATTCTGGTGCATCTTTTCATGCTACCCCTAATAGAGAATATTTTAGTGACTATATCCATGGAGATTTTGGAATAGTGTATTTAAGGGATGATGAGCCTTGTAAAATTATTGGCAAAGGTAAAGTGCAGCTGAAAATGTAGAATGGCAACACATGGGTGTTGAGAGATGTTATGCATGTTCCCAGCTTGAAGAGGAATTTGATTTTTGCAAGAAAGTTAGGGGATGAGGGTTGTACAGTAACTCTCACAGCTAAATCTTGGAAGGTGACCAAGGGTGCACTTGTTATGGCTAGAGGTAAGAGAGTAGGTACTCTCTATTTATGTAATTGTGTTACTAACAATTCTCCTTCTGTATTATCTACTTCAGATGTGGATGCAAAATTGTGGCACTCAAGGCTTGGACACATGAGTGAGAAGGGACTGTCAATTCTTAAGTCCAAAGGTATGCTTTCAAATTTAAAAAGCATAGATCTAGAGTTTTGTGAGCACTGTGTTTTTGGGAAATAGAAGAGAGTGAGTTTCCTCAAGACTGGGTCAACTAAGAAGAAGCATAAGTTGCAGCTTGTTCACACAGACATGTGGGGACCGACTCAGGTTGCTTCTATTGGAGGATCACAGTACTATCTTTCGTTCATAGATGATGCTATAAGAAAGGTATGGGTCTATTGTATTAATAATAAATCTGATGTATTTGAGACTTTTAAGATTTGAAAAGCTATGGTTGAGAATGAAACAAGCAAAATATTGAAGTGCCTAAGATCTGACAATGGTTGTGAGTTCTGCAGCTATAAGTTCAACTGGTATTGTTATATGCATGGAATCCGTAGGCAAAGGATAGTTCCAAGGACACCTCATCAGAATGGAGTTGTTGAAAGGACAAACAGAACAATTATGGAGCATGCAAGATGTATGAGATTACATGCTAGGTTGCCCTTAGAGTTTTGGGCAGAAGCTATTGACATTGTAGTGTACCTAATTAATAGAGGACCCTCTACAGCTCTGGATGGTGGAATTCCAGAAGAGGCATGGATAGGTAAAAAGGTAGATCTCTCATTCCTCAAAGTTTTTGGTTGTGAAGCCTTTGTGCACGTAGATAAGGAAAATAGAAAGAAGTTGGATGCTAAGTCTATGAGGTGCATATTTATTGGCTATGGCTCAGATGATTTTGGTTTCAGATTTTGGAATCTAGGAACTAACAAGATAATTAGGAGCCGTGACATTGTTTTCAATGAAAAAGTGATGTATAGTGATCAGTTAAAGAAGCTAAATAAATCTAGGTAGAGTAATGGAGAATTAGATGAGGTGACAGTCCAAAATGAGCTTGCGAGAAGAAGAAATAATCACTTGCAGGAAAACACAGAGACCTACATCGACCAAGCAGGAACTGGCATCGATAAGATAGAAACCGATGTCGGTCATACAGAGATCGATGTCGGTAGGATAGGAACTGACGTCGGTTAGGAAGAACCAACATCAGCTAGTTATAGACCTAAAAGTGACCAAGGTTGGTCACTGTCAGAGAATTTGGGTGGACAGCGTGTTGTGGATGAGTCTCAGATGCCCATCAGGAGGTCAGAAAGGGTAAGTAAACCTCCAATTTGATATTCCCCTTCATTATTCTATTTATTGCTAACTGATGGTGTAGAACCAGAGAGTTTTGAAGAAGTAATACAAGTGGAGTCCAAGGATCAGTGGGAGTGTGGCATGGTTGAGGAAATGGATTCCTTAAGAGAGAACCAAACATGGGATTTGGTTGAGTTGCCAGCTGGTAAGAAGACACTAAAGAATAGATGGACCTATAGATTGAAGGAAGGTGAGAATGGCAAGATGAGATATAAGGCTAGGTTGGTAGTGAAAAGATTTACACAAAAACTAGGTATTGATTTTGGTGACATTTTTTTTCCTGTTGTTAAAATGACTTCTATACGGACTGTACTGTCTTTAGTTTCTATTGAGGATTTGCATCTTGAGCAGCTTGATGTTAAGACAACATTTCTTCATGGAGATTTGGATGAAGAAATATATATGGAATAGTCGAAAGGATTTGAGGTCAAAGGTAAGGAGAAGTTAGTGTGCAGATTGAAGAAAAGCTTGTATGGCCTCAAGCAAGCTCCTAGACAGTGGTATTTGAGATTTGACAGGTTTATGACTGAGCATGGCTACAGTAGGTGTCAATCTGACCATTTTGTGTATTTTTAGAGATTGGATAATGGTAGATATATTATTCTATTGTTGTATGTAGATGATATGCTGGTTACAAGATCACACATGCAGGATATCTCTGAGCTTAAGGTGAAATTAGCTCAAACATTTGCCATGAAGGATTTAGGAGTAGCAAAGAAAACCCTTGGCATGAGTATTAAGAGAGACAAGAAAAATCACAGGTTGATTTTGTCTCACGAGGATTATGTAAACAAGGTGTTGAAATGGTTCAATATGCAGGATGCTAAATCGATAAGCACACCTTTGGCTGAACATTTTAAGTTGAGTAAAGAACAATGTCCTAATTCACATGATGAGGTAGAGTACATGAGTAGAGTTCCATATTCTTCCACAGTAGGGAGTTTGATGTATGCAATGGTGTGTACTATACCGGATATTGCCCAAGCAGTGGGAGTTGTAAGTAAGTATATGGCCAATCCAGGAAAGGAACACTGGAAAGCAGTTCAGTGGATCCTTAGATATCTGAGAGGAACCAACAGTAGGCATTTGTGCTATGGAGGTTTAGATACTTCTCTACATGGTTATGTAGATTCATATATGGCAGGTGATTTGGATGGTAGGAGAAGCACCACAGGATATGTTTTCACTGTTGGTGGAACGGCGGTTAGCTGGATATCAAAGTTGCAGAAGGTTGTTGCCTTGTCAACTATAGAAGTAGAGTATATTACAGTCACAGAGGCTAGCAAAGAGATGATATGGATGACACGGTTCATGGAAGAGCTTGGAAAGGAGCAAGAGAGTTGCAAATTGTATAGTGATAGTCAGAGTGCAATTCATTTGGCTAAGAATTCAGCCTTTCACTCAAGAACCAAGCACATACAGCTAAGGTACCACTTCATACGGCAGGTATTGGAAGATGGTGAGTTGAAGCTGGAGAAGATCCATATAGATAAGAATCCTACTGATATGTTAACCAAGCTGATTATAAAGGAGAAGTTGAATCTTCATTCAACTTCTATTGGTCTTCATGATTGAGTTGAAGATGGAAGAGCTAGAAGATGTTGCTATACAAGTACTGGTGCAGCTGTTTATCTCCAAGTGGGAGATTGTTGAGGTGTGGAGCCTAAAAGCTTCACTAAGGAGCATTTTGTAGTTTGCAGGTTTACACAGTCACCGGCATCGATCAGGAGTGACTGACGTCGGTCAGGTGCAGTTCAGGAGACATCAGCGTTGGCAGGGGATCGGCTGATGTCAGTCACAAGCAAGCAAGTGGGAACCAGCGTCGGTTACCTATGCATCTAGAGAGCTATTTTCGAGGATAGAAACGAGTGTTTGCATGATGAGATTAAGTCATAGTCTTAATTCTGCATCTCTATTATTAGTAAGACTATTTTTTAGAGCCCTTATTTAAGTGGCATAACTATTGGTTGTAAATGCATGCTCAAGTTTCCTAATTCTATATGTAGGATTAGATATTCTTAGCTCATTAGTAATGTAATGTTGAAGAATAGTACAGAATTGAATCATTCTAGGTTGTTGGAGTTGATTGTACTTGAGAGAGAGAGCTCTTGAGGGAAAGAGATCTAGAGAGAGATCTGTACATCTGAGAGAGGTGTCGAAGAAAGAAGTTTCTTCAATTGTATTCCTTCTGTAAAGAGTTTAATACAAGTTTTCAGGGTGGTTTCTTGTATCTCTTGTTCTTTGCTATTATCTGATTCTAGTTACTTATCATTCTGATTTAATTCCATGTTTATTGCTTTCATAAGTGTAATCAAATTGTTGGTTGATCCCCAACATTATTAAATTAAATGTTGTGGTTAAACCCTTGTTGGTAGACATATAATCTCATAGTAAATCCTTATCTTATGTTTTATTTTATGTCTTTTGGTGGTCTTATAATGATTTATTAGAGCCCTAGATAGATAGTTAGGATGGGTAGGTATTTCCACCATATGGATGGGCTCATATTTTCTAAAACTAAATCTGGTCATGCTCAAAGATTGCACTGTTGAAGTATGAAAGAGTCATGAAAATTTAGTGATGGAATATTATTCCAATGACATGAGATGCATATGGACTATTTTATCTCACTCTTATTATTCTTAGTTATGCAACTATATCTTGTTTTATTTAACAACATTAGAATGCATCTTGTAGTTATTTGATTGAAAATAGTTTATATTACCTTCATTGTAAGTTTGTGCTTTCACATTTATGTGGAATCTTTTTTACAATATGTTGATAATATTGCTTTCATATTTAAATCTTTACATTTGAATTACATGATTTTTATGTGAATTTGAATGGGTGTTGAAACTCCTTTGAAGTAAAATGGAAACCTGAGTTTATATTTTATTTTAAACATAATTTATAATATTTAAATCAATGAACTGAATGTGTAGTATCAAATGCCTTCTCAATTATTTTTCACTACGATATGAATGTATGTTCATGGGAGATTATTATTGTTAACTTTTATGATTTAAATTTTCTTGGAATAGTAAATATAAATATGGTTGATTTGATGGTTATGCTATGTAATAATTCTATAGATTATTTGCATAAGCCAAGTATTGGTTGTAAATTGTAATGTGAAACAATTAATGTTGTTTTATTCTTGCATTGATGTTTTAAATCATCATTCTATGATTATATGGTCAAATTTATACTTATACATGAATGAATCTAAGGCATTCGTGGTGGCTTGGTTATTATTATCTTGATTTAGAATTTTACTTGATGAATAATTATGGATTCATGGAAGCATACAAATTGTGATTTTAAGTGCATCTAATTTTAATCCAATTCATATATGTTAAGATTTTTCTTCATATATAGGTATTTTTCGCATCTACATATAACTTTGTGTTTTTCAAATCTCATTTATATTCATATATATATGGTGTTTCATTCAAAGAAGGTAATATGATTAGTATGCAAAGTTGTAATAGATTTCCATTGGTTTGGAATTCATATATGGTTGTATCATGGTTGTGATATGTTTATTAAAAACTTGAAATGGTTTTTAGTGTACAAATGATTGCAAGAAATTAATTGGAATTCTATAATTGGTAATATTATGACTTTATTTTGATGTTTTAATCTACCATTGTATGGAAAATAAAATTATACATGCATATAATCAATTGAAATAGGATCTATAGATTTATTTATTTTTACTCACATTTGATTTAAACTTAAATTGTGTCACATATGGGGAATAATCGTAAATTGGTGGAAATTTTGGATATTGGGTAACATTCCACTCCAAAAAAAAGATGTGGAAATAGATTTATTAAATTAGCTCTAGCTACATAACCAAACATCAACTAATCAATGGATGGTTATTTTATGTGAATCATATCATTTACTAATATATCTTAATCATTTATTAATTATTATTATTTCATTATAAATGAAAAGGTTCTTGATTTAAAATGTTTTAAAGCCAATGATTAATATTATAAAGGCAGTCAATGATTGGTGTGTAATACATAGGTTACAAATAATGTGATTATCAAGCTTAACCCTAAGACTTATATTAATTAAATTTGTTTATTTTTAATATGTATTCATATAATATTAAATATATCATATCGTAAATTGGATCTCTTATCAAGTCTTGAAATGTTGTAGCATTAAGATCAATAATGGAAAGTTAACAACCCACTCCTTTGTGGTGAAGTCTATTTATCTCAATGAAAATTAGATTGCATGAAATCATAATAATTATTTATATATTATTTATTTAATGTTTATGTGTATGATAAATTAAATCATATTTCTAATTCTTTTTGTATTAAAGGAAAACCTAACTTGAACCATGATGGAAACTAGGGTTCGGTTGAACTATATAAATAAGAATTGTTTCATGAATTCGAACATAAAGCTATAAGAGATTATATTGAATCATTTTATATACATTTAGATGAATTTTAAATTGGGTGATAGGCATACATGGATTATGACATGGAAATTTATGACTATTCACTTGATCTTAGTAATTGAACATGGTGTCTTGGTATTAAAAACTATTATTGAATGATCTTGTAGGGCAAGCATATTAATCTCTTTAAAAATAACCTTATCATAATATTAAAAATTTTTCATTAGAATCACTTAGTATTAATTAATTAACTTCATTTTAATCATTTCATAATACAAGTGTAAAAAACATATTGTTGTCATTATATTGATATACACCAAAGTGTATGCTTCTGAATTTGAAAAAGTAGATGTTGACCACTTATTATGGTAATATTAAGATTAATATAATAAAGTACCATATATATTAGTTAAATAAACTATGTGCTCATTATGTAAAAATATTTGCAATGCCTTCAACACATAAGTTTGATTATCATAACTTTGTGCTCATAACCCTAAAATTCCAAAAAAAAAAATATAAGTTATTTTTTGGGGTTTGTGACAAATCACCCTTTAACACCTCCTTCATATCTCCAAATTTAATTTTTGAACCTCTCTCTCCAATGCTTCAATAAGGAATCCTCATCATCAAATAAAAGTACCAAAGGGAAACATATTTGCATCAAAACATAGTTGTATTCTTTCCATGCTCTATTTACTTTCAATAATTTTAATTATTCACTTTATAATTATATTCAATAATTAAACTATAAAATACTATTGGTTATAGGTAATACATAAATAATAAATTCAAACAAGGCTCAAGTCAAAACAATGTACACACCAAGGTGCACATTTATTTCCTTTAACCTAGTAATTTCATCCATATATATTACTAGATTAAGGGGGTATTTAGATACTAAAATTTTATTTTACATCATATCCTATCTTGTACACTTAAAAAATACTAATCATGGCTTAACTCTTCAATTTTTTATCTTTTTTTTTGTTGCAAGACTCACATTCACCATATCACCATGCATAATTACTTATCATATAGCTTAACCCTAATATTATGATAAAATAGATAACTTGTAGCTCACAATATATATAAAACCTAATTTATATCCTACTATGATAGTTACATATCCTGATCAAATTTATATTTTACAAGAATACCATATGGATTAGGATAGTAGCATTGTCACTATTATCCAAACTTTGATGCCAGTGTCCATGCCTTCCGAATAATCAAATTTTGAAAATATTTCAACATGTATGAGTTGGAATATGGTATTAATTTAACCCTCTCATGAGATCATTTCAAAATGTGTGGTATAAATGTAATTATATGACCATTCATTAAGGACACTTATCAATCATCAAAAAATCTCACACTACACTACTAAAAATCACTTGCACAACTGAGCTATACTATCCTATTCTTATCTATTTATAAATTAGTCATAGGATAAGTCTTCTTATATGTTTAAATCATTTAAAAAGTAACCCATGATAAATATTTTTCAATTTACAAGATAAATAAATAAACTTACTCATGTATATCATATTGCATAATTTTCAATCACAAGCCCACATATGGGGAATAAATACATTGGTCAAATGCCATCTTCAGATTATATGGATATGTAGGAATCAATCATTGACATAGGGGTATTTATGGTTATATCAACTTCACTTAAGCCCACTAACCCCTATTTTACAAGATGACATGCCAAGTTGGAGGACCTAAGGTTTTGAGAAAAAGACTAATTTTAGGAACCTAAGCAGAAGATCCAAGCAAATAACCTACAAGGAAACAATGAAACCTAATAGGTAAAGGTGGTTATTACATAAAATATTATATATCTTAAGATGGAAATAAATGTCAAAATTAGGACATAAGCATCGATGATAGTGTTTAAATCCTAATAGTAGTGTCTAGGCTAACAAAGAGTTATTTTCTAAAATCTAGTGAATCAAGGTAGAACATCAATTAGTCTTCTTCAACATTTGTATATATTATATCTACCTATGCATAATTTATCAAGCTAAGTATTTTTTCCCATTCATATTAAAACTTTTAGAATATTATTTGAAATTATACTTATCAATATTTATTATATTCTATAACTCAACATATTTATCAGAATATTATAAATCTAAATTCACTTAATTGGCATACTTTTATATTAGCTTACTTCATATGTGATTAGGTTATTCTCCCTAATATGTTCTAAAAAGAGTAAAACATTTGTATACATAAAGTTTTGGCCATCTCAAAAACACTTTGACTAATATTTATCTATGGATATTTCTCTAAAAACATTTGAGTATAATTGTGTTTGGGGCATGCCCAAGAAATTTTTTAAATGTGGTTTTTAATTTCTAGAACCTAGTCTTATTCTCACTACATCTCTTTTATTAAATGAGACCCTTTTATGAACTACTCAATAGATGTTCAAGTAAATTTCATATAGCCTCAGTTATAACCTTGATTTTAAGTGGGAATCTACCAGATAATTCCCAAAAATAATTTCAATTGGGATCATCAAGTATTTAACATATCATGACTACTTTCATTATTGTTTTATTTATTTATTTTAAGTTCTCTATTTGTTTGTATTACCAAGTGGTATTTTCTTGTTTGCTTACTTATTATATTTCTTGTAATTATGTGTTGGAGTGATACCATATTTAGTGCATGTAATTCTACCTACATAATTGTATGCATTATGTATATTTATTAAAATCAAACCTAATTAACCATAAATATTGGATTTTCTTAGTTATATTATATTCGTAATGTCTCTAAACTTATGCAATTTCATCATATGAATAAATAATTAAGATCTAGCAGTGTGTTCTAATTTTTCAAAGTAAATGTCCTAAATTTTATAGGTGTTCTTATCCACTTCTTCTCAAATGGAATTCAAACATTTTATTAGGCATTGGTACCAAAAAAAAATTTCAATTTAAATTAATACATGGGTTTTTAACACCTAAGCCTAGGAGGTGAATTATGTGTGGCAATTTTTTTTTCATTTGATGCTTTGATGAAATTTTGTTCATTATTGGTTTTAGAGTTACAACATCATGTATAATTTTATCATCACCTTAATTAAAATTTTGAATGACACTCACTATTTAAAAAATAAAATTTGGATTTGGATTTTTATTATAATTTGGTGTAGATACTAGAAAACTGCACACTTACAAGTTTTCATGACTAAATGCCTCAGGACCCCCTAAAGACCCCCTAAACCTTCTTAACCATTAACCAACCCCTCTTAACCTAATCAAATTAATATTATTATATTCACATAATACTATTCAAAAATACTATTTGAAAGTCCTATTCAAAAGTACTATTGACTATCACTATTCACTATGGGACCCACTATCACTATTCATGATGACATGGCAAGTGACATATAAAGTGACATGGAATGTGACAATGAAAGTGACATGAAAGGTGATCTCATAGGTGATATGGTAAGTGACATGGATTATAAGTGAGGTGGGACATCATACTCCACCTAGGGACCTTTGCCAAGGTGCTTCATGACCTCATTTAAGCATCACAAAGGCCCCCCTTGAAATATGGTGAATTTACTCTCAAGGGGACATAATTCAACATGTATTTTGCATTCAAATATTAAAGTGGCCTTCAAAATGAGATACCTACCTATTTATTTCTTTGGAAAAGATAAAGGGCACCCATTTTTGACTTTTTAACCCAAATGGGAGACCCATGATCAAGGTGGGAATCCCACCAACCTCATATTTTGACTCATTCATGCACCCACATGGAAAATAGTGCCAAATTTTGTATTCCATCTCTTTAATTTCTTGGATGAAGACAAGAAAGGGTGGTGAAAAGTCTTTGGCCTCATTTAGACCCAGGTGCATGATTCCCATTCAAAGTTGGATTCATGTGCAAGGTGGGAGACATACCAACCCAAATGGGAGACCCGTGATCAAGGTGGGAATCCCACAAACCTCATATTTTGACTCATTCATGTACCAAATGGAAAATGGAATAAAATTTTGTCGGGCATCTCTTTAAGTTTTTGGATGAAGACAAGAAAGGGTGGTGAAAAGTCTTTGGCCTCATTTAGACTCATGTGCATAATTCTCATTCAAAATTGGATTCATGTGCAAGGTGAGAGACAAACCAACCTAAATGGGAGACCCATGATCAAGGTGGGAATACCACCAACCTCATATTTTTACTCATTCATGCATCACATATAAAATGGAACCATAATTCTATTATTCCCTCTTTTGGCATGATTCTTCACAACAAATTCTATAAATACCCCCTCTCCTTCACCCAAATTTAAGTTGAAAGTTAGTCTTTTGTTATTAAAATATTGTTTCAGGTCTTTAAAGGAGGTCATAATTTTTGATTTAATCCACATCTTGGTGGAAAATAATTAAAATAAATGAAGCTTTGTCTAAATTTCCTCAAGACATCTTCAACAACAACATCAACAACAACAACATTCTTCTTCAAGCTTGGAAGGTAACATTTGATTTTGTTTCTTCAATTTTATCATATCATCCCATTGTATTTTTAATATTTTCATCTCAACTCATACATTTTATCCCTTTTTCATTTCATTATCTCAATCCATTTTCTCCATTGCCCTCTTTTATCCATTCACACCTTTGCCACTTTTACCCTCCTTATCCTCTTCCCCTTTGGCCATCTTAACTACTTACCTTCTTACCTCATAGACCATTAACCCACCTATCCCATTTGAATATTGAACTTTCTATTACCTTAACCATTTATAAACAAAACAAACCACATTTATTTAATCCCTTGTTAAATTTCCAAACCAAAACTATAACCTCACTTTGACTAATTTTCAGCATTAGTTGCTTTATTTAGTCATTGTTTTAAAATCACTTATCTTTCTTGTCTTAATTTAGTTATTTTTTGTTATTTAATTGATTTTAATTTTAGTTATTTAATATTTTAAATTCAATTATATTTGATTTTTATTCACAAACTTAAGTGTTAAAATCAGGTGGATTGACAGCCTCTTAGAAAGCTTTCGCTTCTAAGATCTAGCTCACGCTAGGCAATCCACCCAACTACTTGTCTAACTAACAAGTGTATGGTATTAATTTATTATTTTAGGTTATTATTACCTATACAAAGGGTATTTATCATAATTTTTAGATTCAAAAAGCATGCATTCAATAGGTATTCTTCTACACGCCCTTCTTAACTAGTTTCTTTTTTTCACACTTAAGAAAAAATGAAAATTAGACAGAAACATTTTGGCATGCCCAGTGGGACCCTTGAGTTTTATTTGGTTATTATATGTTTTAAGACATTTATAATTAAATTATTTAAATTCATTTATTTTAATTATTATAAAATTAATCTTCTTTCTTTAAAAAAAAAGGAAAAAAAAAGTTTTAGTTGCTTTTTTTAGAAAATTAAATTTTATTGCATTTCTAAAAAGAAAGACAAGAGAATTCATCCTAGGATTAGGATTGAATTTTCATGTTGCATTTAGGTGAATTTTATTTTTTCTTTTCTTCATTTTTTTTTTTTTTTTTAAATTTGATTAAAATTGAGTGCATCCATTGACTGCTTGCTTGATTTTAGCTCACCTAGTTTAATTAAAAGCATTATGAATTCATCGTAATTAAAAAATGTTACACAAACCAAATCACTTGAATAATAAAACATCAAAACACACTTGATACAAGGCCCAAATAATATTTCATCACCTAGAGAATCACCTTGCCTTTTCCCAGTTATCTTACTTGGATTTAATCACTGAGGGGATATCCAACTCAGTTCTCTGGCTAAGTATAAAATCTAGAAATTAGTACATATTGGTTAAACACCCACACTAGCTACATGATTGTGATGTGAGGGGATAAATCACCAAGTACAAGGCCATGTACTCATACCAATACAAACTTGTATTGAGTGTCTAAACATAAGCTGAAACCAAACATAGACTACCTTGTTTAGGACCTATTCAAGCCAATTTTCTCTTCACACTTTTTTAAGGCATAAGCCAAAAGAGAGATTAAAAATAATTCTAAGATTTAATGAAATCTTATTGAATTAATTTTTTTCCTTGAGTATTTTTATTTATCTTTATTTGAAGTGTGAGAACTTATCATCCTTTTCTTATCTTCTCATATGGTTATCACTCGCCAACAGCAAAAAGACCTCAAGGAACAAAACCCACCACCAAATAAATCATCACCAACTTCCACCTCTTCATCCATGGAACACATTTCCAAACTTCCAACTCACTCTCTGAGAATTCCTACTCAGGTAGTCTTAGGAGATGTATATTTTACCACTTTCCTAAATAATAATCATATAGCCTTACAACACTACCTAAGAACCATTTCCTACTAAATCATAGTTTTGACCCCACCTATAGATCTACCTTATGGCATGTCTCTCCAACTCATGGGGAATGCCTCCACTACCACATGAAATACTCAACCTTTAGTTTCCCAAATTTTATCATCAACCAATAACTACCTTAAAACTAACCACCAAACCAAACTACCATTAGCCTTATACCTCTTACTAATCACTTCCTCATAATAGGAGTGCCTACGTCTAGTGCTACCCATCTTCCTCTAATTACCTCTAATCCATAAAACACTACTCCATTTCTAATCCTTGTGGTTTCCATACCCTCCATGTTACCATCAATCAGCATAAGAGTCATCACCCTTCCATCAGCTACTAACCCAACCACCACTCCAACCTAACACACAACCTTTATCTATCTTCATAACCCACAAGGGCATATATCCACTATGGAACCTCCTACCTCTACCCAGCCATTAACATCCACATACCAATATATATCTTCCACCCAACCTCCAAATACCACATATCAATACATGGAGTCATCTCAACCATCTACTAGCTATTCACACATTACCCAACCTCAATAAAACATACCATATAACTACACATCCTAACAACCTCAAGCTGACTTCATGAATTTGATCATGGATAAGATGACTACCCTTGAGTCATCCATCTCTGGAGCCCATAATCACTTATCTTATTATCAGATTTTCAAAGAGCCTATTCACCCTTTGTTCCCCATCAGACCTTATTCAACCTAGTGGAAACTTTCAAATTTACCAAGTTTAATAGTAAAGAAGACCCTTTAAAACATTTAAGAGCATTTAGGAATTTAAGTTACTTTATTATCCATGATGATGCTTTTCTCCTCCATACCTTTATTATGTCATTATCTAGACTAATATTAGATTGGTATAGTGCCATACCCAAAAATTCCATCCTCTCTTTCACCCAATTAGCCCAAAACTTCTTGGATCACTTTTCTATCAATATATCCAAGAAAGTTTCTTTCACTAACCTCTACTCCATTCAACAAATCGAAGATGAATCTACTACTAATTTTATGGCTCATTGGAGGAACCTAATCAACTAACTTTATTTTTCATTGCCTCAACTTGAGCTTATAGATCTCTTCTCTTAGGCATGTATAAAACATATTTCATCCACATTACATGTCCAAAACTTTTGTACCTTTGATGAAGCTTTTTCCATGGCTCAAAAAATAGAGAATAGAGCCATTGATGAAGGTTAAAGTTGAAGAACAAGAACTCAACTTACAAACCCAATGAGCCCTTTTCTTCCAAACAAAACAACCAAACCAATCCCAACACTAAAAAAAACAACAACCAATGCCATTGTCCTCAAAGCCACACCACCACCATCTACCAACTAACAAAACCCAAGGAACTAAACCTCTGACTCCTCTTTTATTATTCAAATTGAAACCAAAGGAACCAAACTTGGAATAATCATAAGAAATTAACTGCACTTGGGGAGCCCTATCCTTATATTTTGGAAAAGTTATTAAAAACTAATATCATCCAGCTTCCACCAATTAAACTACCCTAATATTTTGATGCTTCTCACCCCATATCGGGTTGGTATAATGAAAATGACCATTATGCCTTTTACTGAGTCGTAGGACATGACATCAATAGGTGTAACACCTTCAAATACCCTATCCAATACCTCATTGACAAGGGGGAGATTATGTTGGACAATCCCAATACACCATTGAACTAGGCCCTTGACATATACAATAATCCTTTTCCTAATCATGCTCCTTCTACCCCTTACCATGATAATAAACTAGACCCATCTCATGAATCACATACTATTAATGTGGTTATTGATGAACCCATTATTGAAGAAAACATTACCTTAACTACCTCTTTCCCCATTCCCCTAATGAAATAAAAAGAAATGCCTTCTATTAATTTGAACACCCAAATAAAGGAAGCCACCATACCCATGCCTCCATTGGAGGATACCACACCTACCTCCCCTATCACAGAACCATCCACCCCTTATTTGGAAGCTATCTCACAAGAGAAGATGACTTCATCCACCCAGCCTCTAATTTTAGAACCTTCTATCAAAGGTCAAAATAAAGGTAAGGGAACCAAACTAGAACTTTTAACCCCTTCTTTGGTAGACCAACCTAGCCCTTGTAAAAAACTAAAACCTCTACCCAACTAACCAAAACTTCCTTTAAATTAATCAACCCTCAAACACCTAAACCCACCAAGATAACTAAAGTGACCAAATCCCCTCCAAAACCAACAACTAAAACAACCAAAGAAGTAAAACTAACAAAAGGCCCAAAACCCTAAATTTTAACTCCCTCAAACTTTCCCTCCATTTTGGGTCCTCATCTCTCTACCTTGAACATGAAGTCCATCATTTTTACCAAAACCCCACAACCTTTATTGGTCACACCGTCATACTTGATTTCTAAGACACCTTTCCTCACTACACTGACAATTCCTAAGTTATCTACCTTGCTCTCCTCTACCTCTATCTCATCAACCATATTTCTTAAACCAAAACCATCAATCAAACATACCACTTTACCCAAGACACCTACCACCAAACCTACATCCACACAACCTTCCACTTTAACACCCAAAACAAAAATTTCTAAACCTTTACCACCTGTAGTCAGATACTTAACCATTCTCTAGTGGTTATTACAAACTTCTTCCTTAAGCTTACCACCCATCAAACCCTTTAATCCTTCATGTACCAAACCCTCTTGGTTCTATGATAACTTGATATGTTCATACCATAGGACACTAAGACGTGACATAAAAAATAATAAATCTCTCTAAGGACTTGTTCATAGCTTGTATGAAGATGATGATATATTATTAGACAAACCTCCTTCATCCCCATTACCAACCCAACTACCAACTTAAACCATCCAAGCTTCAGTCTCACCCAAAAATAAAGAAGAGGAACCAAAGAAACCACCCAATCCAGAAAACCCCTTTATCCACCCTATTCACATGGTTACTTGATCTCAGGACCAACAAAAGGATAAAGGGCAGGCTAAACTTCAATGTTTCCTATCTATCAACTTCATTCAACCCATTGACTACCCTTAATGGGTCTCGAATATCATACCTATCACCAAAGTCACTAAGGGTCTATGCATTTGTGTAGACTTTCATGACCTTAACCTCACCTTCTCTAAGGATGAATTTCATCTTCCTATCATTGAATAGCTTTTTGATCTTACAACTAGCCATGAGATGTTATCTCTCATGGATGGGTTTTTGGGCTATAATCAGATCTTGATTTCTTTTGAAGATTTGTACAAAACCATCTTTAGCACCCCTAAGGGAACTCTTTTCTGTAGAGTCATGTATTTTAGGTTAAATAATGCTAGGGAAACCTACCAACATGCCATGGCTTATATCTTCCATGATATCATCCATAAGATTGTAGAAATGCATTATATCTTTTCAAAGTTTGGATTTCAGAGTTCACTTGGGAGACCTTCTTAGGAAATCCAAACTCTAAAAAGATCACTTGACTATTATTATGATCATCTTAAAATGCCTCATCCATTATCATGTTCACCTTAATCCTAAGAAATGCATTTTTGGGGTCCTTTCAGGAAAGCGTCTTGGCTTTATCATCTCTCTTCATGGAATCAAAGTAGACCCTACTAAACTCAGAGCAATTTTGGACATGCCTCCTCTAGCCAACCTTAAGCAGCTTTGTATCCTGTAGGGAAAACTTCATTCCATTCATCATTTTATTTCTTAACTTTCAGACCAGTGCTAACCTTTCCATCACCTTCTGAAGAAGTATGTCTCTTTAAAATGGAATAACGATAGTCAAAAATCCTTTGATTCATTCAAATAGTACCTTTTGTCACCACTTTTCCTCACCCCTCTTAAAGATGACTAACCCTTTTACCTATATGTCTCTGTCACTGACCATTCCCTAGGGGTAATGTTGGCTCACCAAGATGAACAACACAAAGAGTAAGTCATATACTACATTAGCCACATGCTATTAGAATACAAAACTTGGTATACACATATCGAGAAACTCTGTTTAGCATTAACCTTTATGGCCACCAAACTCTACCACTACCTTCTTAACCATAAAACCCATGTCATAACTAATGCCAACCCACTCAAGTACATGCACTCTAAACCATACCAAAATTAGCGTATGGCTAAGTGGCTCATACTCCTAGCTAAATTCAACCTTGAATTCCTCTAGTATAAGTTGATTAAAAGGTAGGTCATTGCTATCCAATTAGTCGAATCTTCTTTACCAAATAACCAACCACCTCTTCTTGCTTTCTGAATGAGTCTATCATAACTCTTTTTCAAGAAGATGGCATAACCTACCAAATGGCCATGTTCTTCAAAGGCTCGAAGTGCCAACAAAGAGGGGGTGCTGGAATTATTCTCATTCCTCTCAATGGTGAACCCCTTTATCTCTCCTTCAAAATTGAATTTAAATGCACCAATAATATGGTTGAGTAAAAATCCCTAGTGATAGGTCTTTGAACTGCTTTAACCTTGAGAATTAAGACAATCTATGTCTATGGTGATTCTTAGCTTGTGGTCAACTAGGTCAATGGATCCTATCAATGTAAGAATGATGTATTGTAAAAATATAAATTTTTAGTTGATAAATTCTTAACATCATTTAAACATTACTTAGTCCAATCCATTCCCTGATTTACTAATAAATTCATAGATATAATGGCCTATCTTGCTTCCCAGATCCCTTCTCAGACTTCCAATTCTAAAATCCTTGTCACCATTCATCATTTTACCACTTCCTCCTATAACCAATATGATCTCCTTACCATTTTTAGTGTGGAGGAATTCCCACCTGGCATTTGGTATGACCAAACTCTTAACTACCTCAACCTATGCATCATTCCTCCCAACCTCTCTAGGAATGCCTAAAGAGCATTTTTTTAGAGTACCTCTCATTACACCATAATAGGTGGAATCCTTTACAAATTTGGTTTTAATGGTCTCCTTCTTCATTTCCTACACATCCATGAAGCTTCCCATGCCATCAAGGAAAGACATAATGGGATCTATGGGGGACACTTTAGCAACTTAGTAGTCACTAAACATATCCTTCACCCTGGCTACTATTGGCCTACCCTTAACAAAGACTATTGTGAATATGTAAAAAAGTGTGTTAAATGTTAATAACACACTAATTTACATCATGTGCCATCTAATAGCCTCTAGGTATCTAAGGACTTTTGGACTTGATCTCAATGGGGGATTGATCTCATTAGGGAAATTAACCTCCATTCTTTGTAGTGACATAGCTCCACCATCATAGCCATCAATTATTTCACTAAATTAGTGGAATCTATTCCTCTTATCTTGACCAAAGTAGAAAATATTATCAACTTTATCAACCATCATATCATCTGCCACTTCATCTTCCTCATAAGATCATCACTGATAATGGAAAAACCTTTAAAATTTAAGAAAGTCCAAGGATTATGTGATGCATTTGGCATCAATTTAAGCTTTTCCTTTCTTTACCTTCAACAAGAAAATGGATAGGTAGAAGCCTCCAAAAAAACCCTTAACAAATACTAACCAAAGTTGTCAGCGCTTTAGGTTGGAATTGGCACTTGTACATCCTATTTGCTTTATAGGCCTATCACACTAGCATCCAAACCTCTATGGGTGCTACCCCTTTCTCTCGTCTTCAGATCAGAGGTAGCTTTCCTTCTTGAAGTACAAATCCCCTCTCTTTACATATTTATAAGAGCTTATTTCTAAGGAAGATTTTCATCAACACCATTTATCTCAACTTGAGCTACTTGATAAGCATCATTTAACAACCCTCACCCACCTCTGTATCTATCAAGAGTGTATCAAACATGATTATAACAAACACCTTAAATAATAGGACTTCAATATTGAAGACCTCATCCGAAAGGAAAACCAACACATGACCAACATGGAGAAGAATAAACAAGGAAATTTTACTTTCAATTGGCTTGGGCCCTACATCATTACCCATAAGTATGGATCAAGAGCTTATCATTTATCCTCTCTCAAAGACAAACCAAAACATGATCCCCTCAACACTTCACATTTGCATCCTTTGTTTTAAATAAGGATCAAGCTCACTCCTTTTGTATAACTTAAGCTCATCCCTTGATTACAAGATTTTAACCTTCACCCATCTTTCTCCTCTCCTTTTGAGGATAATTGATTACAACATAGAACCATGTGATTAACCATCACTGTCATAGCCTAATCCTAAATGTGGGTACCTTGGTTCTACCCATATCATGGTTTTCATGAATAATTTTTGTCTCTAACAAGATGGAATCCCATGGTCATTTTATCTCAAAAACCACACCTTTTCATATCATTAACCTTCTTGTGTTAAAATTTTGCCTTCATAAAGGTAAACCTTTAAACCTAATTAGACTTGTCCATGTCTAAAAACATTGCATCCAAAAACAATTTAGACACCAAAATATTGCATGGGTCAATATCTTAAGCATTACATAATATTCCCTTGAAGGATAGTTGTCCAAAAACAAAATAAAAATTTCCAAATATAAGGTAGACTACTCCATTGAAGGACATCTATCAAGAGCATTAAACAAATCCAAGAAGCGTATACCACTCCCTTAAAGGATGGCTAAGTTAACTTTGTCAAAAGTAGAGCAATTTATTGGAAGCTTCTCGCATCGATCAGCTTCCCATATACAATAATAAAAGAAAATACCCACTATCACAACAAAATCTAAAGCCGCAATCAGCTCTCAAACAACATAATAAGTTGGAAGTTACAATCAGCTTTCACATGTAGACTTCCCACATTGATCAGTCTACATCTAACATATGACATGGAATTATTTATTACCATTCTTAGGCCACCTATAGAAGGGACAAACTAATTCACATGAGGTTATCATATATATCACCCATTACCCTTCACACCACCTAAAACCCATCTTCCCTTTATACTATCTATAAATCAAGGGATTTAGAGCTTACTTGACACCCTATGTTTAAGAAACCTTTTTTTATCAACTCACAACCGCTCATGAAAATTATTTGAAGGGCTTATATTAATTAAGCCAATCCCACTTTAGGTCTATTTTTATTCCTTTTCAAAAACAAATCATCATTCCCTATTCTTATCTTAATGTGCTTGATTAATTTTTTCATCATGACTTTTACCATCTAGTGTTGCAACAATAATAATCATTCTTTTTACATTAAGTGAGATTACAATAATCATAACCATACCAATCATAACTATAAACATAACACTCATAAGTATCCATATAACCTTAAGCATGATAGCATTTGATCAGTGACATCCAACACATTTTCTATATGTTTACAATAAACTATGCAATATTTTATTTAGGGTGTAACGAGTCGTACAGTACATACAAAGTTATCATACTATCCACACTTCACCTAAGGCCCATAAATACATTATTTTACTACCTAAGCACTAGGATAATTATCTAGTGACTCTAGATTTATGTTTAACCATCCTTCTACTTGATTGCTCCCTGAACTAACATTCATAACATTCCCTGTCTCAGTAGTTTCTAAAGGGTGTACTTTGTTTTCCTCTTCTACAATCATCCCCATTAAACAAGAATAATATTTCACTCTAGGTCTTCTACCTTACTCACCTATCACATCCATTACATCCCTCTGCTCTGGTTATTCTACTCACATAAGTACCACCAATTATTGCTTCAATGCACATCCCTTTAGACAGTGAGGGTTCCTTCCATAGACAGGTTGATGGTCATGTTCTCCAGACCTACATCTTGTGTAATGAAATTATCACCTTCTTCATTGCTATAGAGGTAAGAGTGCAAGGTCAAACTCAGGCCATGGTTGTCTTGCCTCTTATTATTGATCTAATAGTTCTTCCATTATCACCATTACATGTTGGAGTATCTGGTAGATCCACATATTCACCATATTGATTATTTTGGGTCACAAGGGTTGCTAATTATCTTCACCATTTTCCCATTTTTCTCCATCTTCAGCCGTATAGTTCTATGCACTCTCTATAACCCATAAAACCAAACAACTCAATGATAAACACTTATCCTTATCATGATTATTTAAATAGAATACCTGACCATTCTTCCCCACCGACATGATTTTCCATTACACTAATGGGGAAGGTAATATGATGTCATTAATTCATTTGAATAGTCTTCCCACATTAAACAATCATGTCTACTTACCTTTTCATATGGACACATCACCCTTGATCTGATTGGTCATCTTGATAGAGCCATTGTACATCATCATGATATATTTTTGTTACCCTTATCATCTGATCTGCATCCAATGTCTTTCCTTCCTTTGTCATCTTATGGTCCTTATGGGCCTAGTGATTATTTGTGTCATTATCATCTTTGGCCTGGTTGATGTAAATTGGCTTCCAACCATGGGTCATTATAATGATCATGCCTTAAAAATTACCACTATTGCTAGTGGTGGTAACTCCCAAATGCTTTCCATTGTAGAAGCTCCCCCATTTTATCCAACTATATAACAAATATCCTAGACCACGTACCTCCCTGATACCAAGGACTCTTCTTAGTGGAACCCCAAGTCATTAGTTCTAAGGCACTGGGATAGAAGATACAGACATGGATGCCTTTTTGTCTAGCTTACCCATGTAGCTCTTGGTTCTTGCATAGTCCATCCTCTATCACTCACCACACTATCAATTGTATACCTTGTAGAATCTACTTAGCCATTAAATAAATTCTTTGTTGATAGTCACTTTGCTACTGCCCTTAAAACTTAGCTCATATCAGTGATGAACCTTGGTCCAAGTGACTGTAGATCTTGATAGAAGCTCATTTCCTAAAACTTGGCTCATAGTGGTAGATGTTATCTTCAAGCTTCTATCTTCACACAATTTTAGAAGGTGCAACCTCCTCACAAAGGCACTTCTTATTTAGATTAGCTCCATTAAAGGTCATTTTTGGTGCTTAGCATTGTGTTCCCTTCTTATTTATCCTACCTTACCCATTTGTGTCTCTCATCCTACTAAATGTGGGATAATTATGGTAACTATTCACCAATATACACCATGCACTTTCACTATCACCTTCACCAAAACCCAAAACCTTTGTTTTACAAGACATTCTCCATCAGTCCAAACCAACCCATGTGGTCCATCAAATTAGGGTAGCCAATTTAAGCACCATTTTCCAACCCTAGTTGAACTAATTATCCTGATGTCCATCGACTATGTAGGTGTTTCTTGACTTGTAAGGGTGGTTTGACCACTAATAACTAATTACACTCCCCTTTTTCTCATAATTTTTCATTACTAGTAATGCCCTCATGCTTATAACATCCTATATCAGGAAAACTTTAGATTTTTCCTAACATCCTTGTACTTTAACATCACCTAATACTTATTATTTATTTTTTCCCAATTGTTGGGAGAACTACATTGGCCTGATGTCTTTTTGGACTATGTAGGTAGCACTCAGTTACTAAGGTTAGCTCATCCACATCCTTTATTTTATTTTCCCTTCTCACCTAAAATCTCTTCTTCTACTTCTCTACCTATCTCCTCACCACCTCCCTCCCTTCAGCTTGTCAATCTCTTCTAACCACTTTTATAGCTTGTAAATCTCTTTTAATATAAGTATTGATAGCCTTCCTTATTGACCCCCCTTATCTCTCATAAAGCCACCACCTACTCTGCTTCTTTGTCCTCCCCGTCACTTCTCCACCCACCTTTTGCATCTTTTGTCTATATTTCCCCTTATTACCAACCTTGCCATTTACCCCCACCTTTTTTCTCCATCCTCATCATCTCCCTTCACCCTTGACTATTTATTGTACCCTCTTTATCACTCTCTTTTCCTCACCAATTCCACATCATCCTATTCCTTTGCTCATCGAGGGACACTTTTACCTCCTCTTCTTTGCTACCACTTTCTTACTACTCTTCCACTAATTCTAAACCACCTTCATTTCAATTCTCAGTTCTTATTTTCCTCTTGCCCATCTCTTCAATCTGACATGATTTCTATTTCTTTTAACATCCCATTTTTTTATTACATGTGCCACCACTCTCTGTCAATTTGACACTCTTCCCACCTATTCTATTTTTTTCCTCCACAACTAGATTCTAACTGGGTCTTTATCCTTTGATAAGCCTTCCATAATTTCCCTTTTCTTCTTATTTCTTCTTACCTTTTTCACTTTGCATTCCCATTTTCCTCTTTCCATCTTAGTACTCACTTATATTTTGCATTTGTGTGAGTGTCTATGCTTTATATCCCTACTTCATTATTCTTTTTATCATCCCTTATTTTCATCTCATTCCCTTTCATTGTGTTCCCCTATTTCTTCACCACCTCATCACCTCTTCATCTTGTCAATCTCTTCTAATCACCCATTCAACTTGTCAATCTCTTCTAACAAGATGATTGATGCATGCCTTATCTCTTCACCTTATTTTCCACCCATCCTTTACTTCCCCTCATTGTTCTTCACCCCTTTCCCATTTTCCATCCCATTATAATCTCCAAAACCACCATCTACTTTGCTTCATTATTCATCTCCTTGTCTATCATCATCCATGCTTACTTAGTCAAGATACCACCTACTTCTTCACTCTCCTATCATCCTTTTTATGTCCTCATTTCACTCCTTTTTCCTCTTATTTCATTTTCTTCCATTTATTTCCTTATTTTTCATTTCATCACCAGACTATTTTCTCCTTGGTCATTTTTTTAGACTTATTTTCAAACCTTTCATGGCCACCCATATTTCTCATCCTCCCCTTACCCTTCAAGATTGTTACACTTCTCTCCCCATCCTTTTCAATTCTCCAATCTATCATTATTTAGTGCATCCCTCACCCCTCCCATCTTCTACCTTTTATTTTTCTTCTCTTTTCTTTGTTTCATTTCATTTTTTCATCTCCCTTGATGACATTCCTTATTTTCCTTGACATTTTTTTCTCTCTCCTCCTATATGTCCATGCCTAGCTCCTTCCATCCTTCTCCACCTTCATCTTTATCTATGACCTCATTATTTTCTCTAACTATCTCTTCATCCATCTTGATGTAGGAGAATCTCCATAGTTTTCTAGGTGTTGTTCATATTGTGTTTGTGGAATCATAAGTGATCTAGGTGTAACATGCAAGTTTCCCTCCAAAATCATGTAATTTAAATGTTTGAATTATTGTATAGGTGTCATAATCATGGGAAAAGCCTATTTGTGTATGTAAGGGCTTATATTAGTGTTTGGTTACATAAATAAACAATAGTAAATCTATCTCCATGAGAGATATAGTGAGTCTAGGTTAAGATTGTCATATAATAGGAGAGTTGGTTGAAGTTCTGGCAAGCTATTGAGCTTGATAAAGAAGTGGTCATGTGAAGCCTAATATAGGTTTTTATTTTTTTAGGTTAAAGTAGAGCATGAGATGAGTGGGGATTCAATTGTAAAAGTATGTAATATCACCTATCATGTTTGAAATAATGATATGGAATAATTTGAATATCAAATTTAGCCTTGATTGATGGTTTTATCTGTGAAAGATTGACTATACTAGACAGGGCAGTAAGCAAGGAGTTGGTAGTCAATGTGTATAGGTTTATCCTCTCCACTATAAGTTCTTAGACTTCTATATTAGCCAAAAATAAGGTAAATAAAATTTATTTGGAGTCTTGAAAGTTTGTGGCTTGTCTTGTAGATCATTTTGTTTGTAGATTATGCCCAAACTAGGGCTTCCTGTTACTTTTAATCCATAAAGTGGAAATTTGTGATTCTTTGACATATTTGAGTTATCCATATATTTCTTCACTTTCTAAATTCTTAAAGTCTAACTCAATGGTTAAGGCCTTATTCTAATCCATGACCTAATTCTAGCTCTTGTAGGCTTGTCACGACTGTGATAATAGCTTTCGACCATGGTTTATGGTAAAAACATATCAATATTTTGTATTGAATAGTCTTAATATATCATTTACCACATATAATATGAATTTTAAGTATTAAATATACCTTAATCACCATATACCCTCCTAAATAGGGCTCTTGGAGGCCTAATTAGTCATCAGTACTACTATTCCATACAAAGGAGTCATAGATGAAACCTTGACATGCTGTATAGATCCTTAATGGTTATCTAGATCCATTTAAAAAAAATTGTTACCTGGTGTATGAAGAGAGTTATGGGTAAAAATCAAGGTTTTCAGCGCTACAAGGTCCCTAAGCCTGTCTACAAGGTAGTCATGGTTTCCAAGCATCTTTGTACCTAAATGAAGATCAAGATAGGTTACAGTAGGTGTGTTTAAGGTTTTGTAATGTTAATGTGAGTGTTGTTCCATTCAATTCAATGTGTTTCAATCTTAGATAGGTCTTTAGGTGATGTGTGCCAAGAATGCATTAACAATGTAATTTAAAGGAAAGGAAAAGTGTATAAGGGTTTGTGTTGAGATTATGATATTCTTGTCCAAAGTAAGATTATGGAACAAAGTTATTAGAAGGGTATTATTTTTAGTGAATCCATTAGGAACACTATGTATGTTATTTGTCTTGTAGAGTCTTATCACCAATAAAATCATTGGTGACCAAGCTTATATCTTAGCCTTGAAGAGAGTAACTTCATCATAATTAAAAAAACATCACAAGACTAAAGTAAAGGGTCACACCAAATCTCTTGGTTCACCTTCACCTCATACCTTGTTAGATTTTCCTTATTTTCTCTTGTTCAACCTCCAGCTCCATAGAGTGTGGTTATCAATTGTACTACTTTTACATACATCTCCTTGTCTACTTCTTCATGTCTTTCATGCCCTTGATTTAATACACAAAATCTGGTCGAGTTCATTACTTGAGGTACATCCCTTTCTTCCTTTAATGCCTTTAAATTTTGAGCTTAGATCCTCTTTTTTGTCCCTTTCCATCTACTCCTTTCACCCTACCTATCACCTTTTTCCCTTTTGAACCCTCTACCCATTTTCATTAATATTATCACAACATATAGCATGTTATGACCTCGAAGGTCTTCCATTCAACCTTGGTTTACTATGAGATATATACTGATCCTATGACTCTATAACACAATTAACCAATCATGTAGCCTTATACAACCAACAAGCGAGCTTGAGCACCACTAATCCATAAAGATGAAGTTTCCTTCCCCACCCCCTCTAGTCTTTCCTATTTCAAACCCCTTTTACTCCAACCTTTAGAGATGTTAGAATCAAAACTAAAACCACCTTCAACTGGTAGATTTGGGGTACCTGCATGTGATGCTAGATATACCCTCTCATGTGACCTACCTCCTAACCAATAATTTCCTTTGATTCTCCCTACCTATCCTACATCTTCCTATGCATTATAACAATCGTAATCTTTAATTTCCTTCCACCCAATAACCTTTTCTAGGAGTCACCTCTTCCACTAATCTATTTTCTTCCTTGGTCTCTTTTAGACATGTTTCTCCCACCTTCCTTTTTAACTCCCCAATATATCTATCTTCATACATTCTTATTCTATTTTCCCTCTTGGTTTTCCATTTACACCATTTATTTTCCTTCTTATATCAACCTACTCCCTCATTAAATTAATATTATTATTATTATTTTCCTCACTCCATATTCCAAAACCCCTCAAAGTCTTTCTCTAAATTCCATCAAAACTCAATGATTACTTCTTTTGGGACCCCACTGGCTCAAGGGTCAAGGGTTTGAATCTTTACCACTTCTCGTTTACCCACTCTACTATTTTGCATCCCTCAATCATTAAATAATACCCTGCCATAGCTTGTTAATGACATTGTTGATCAGTGTGCACAATGTTGGCTTATTTGGATGGTGATGAAAGAACCCATTAGGTCACCATGGTAATTTGAGTAGTGTTAGATTTTCTAAAGCCTGATAAAGCATATTTCTCCTTTTTTTTAAATAGTGGCAGAAATTTCATGCTTGAATCTATTTATCCATGGTTACATATTCCTTTTACATAGTTGAATCAATCATCTAATTATATCCCAAGTAATCTCATCCACTATTTCTACCAAACCAATCATAAACCTATTTGATAGCCATCTTTTCTACCCTTTGAAGATTCCTTTTCCCTAAATCCTTCAACTGGACCTAATTGTATGATACATCAAAATGAGGCAATAAAAATAACCAACATTCCCCACCTTAGAAGAACTACATTAGGCCTAAATTTTATTTTGGACATTATGTCCATGGAACTATGTAGGTAGCATCTATTTGCCTAGTGCATATAGAGTCTGCTCAGCCACCCCATTCCAACCAACCAACCCACTTGCCCATGTCCACCTCGATGTTGGCCATTTTGACCCAACCTTTTTGCATGTTTTATGATGACCTTTCCTTGGTCCTTTTGACTGCACCAACTACACCTACCATGTTACATTTTTTAGGCCCCACCTCATGTGTAACTAGACCATTTGTATTGTTCTATAGGAGTACTTCCTACCTTGGATACCTGTGAACAACACTGACCTTGTCTAGATGACTCAATAGGCTTAATCTGATCAACTATGATTAACATTGTGGACTAGTTACCCTATCATATGTCTATCTAGATCCTGACACTCGTTTCATCAACATTCGTAGCTTTAGTATCTACATAATCTTGAATATCACACTTAGTCAAATTTTGTGAACCCATTTAAATTTCACATGCCCATCTAACTTGTGGTACCACCTAGTGTCTCCCACCAACTGCTTATCAAACTTGCACCTGATTTGGCCTTTTTCATTGAATCTCAATTTGAGGGGGAATACCTCCTCCCATATTTGAAACACCCTCACCTTTGACCAATAAATTCACTTTTATTTTTCAATTTGTTAATTCAAAGCTGCATAACAAAAAGGGGTAAAATATAAACACCATAAAACTGCACACTTATAATTTTTTATGACTAAATGCCTCAGGACCCCATAAACCTTCTTTACCCTTAACCAACCCTCTTAAACTAACCAAATCACTATTCTCCTATTCACATAATACTATTCAAAAATACTATTTGAAATTACTATTCAAAATTACTATTCACTATCACTATTCACTATGGGACCCACTATCACTATTCATGATGACATGGCAAGTGGCATGGCATGTGACATGGCAAGTGATATGGAAGGTGATTTGGGAGGTGATATGGAAAGTGACATGGCTTATAAGTGAGGTCACTTGATGTGGGATATCATACCCCACTTGGGACCCTTTCTCAAGGTGTTTAATGACCTAATTTAAGCATCACAAGGGTCCCCCCTTGAAATATGGTGAATTTCCCCTTAAGAAGACATCATTCAACATGTACTTTTCCTTAACACATGAAAGTGGCATTAAAAATGAGATACCTACCTCTTTATTACTTTGGAAAATATAAAGGGCACCCATTGTTGACTTCTTAACCCAAATGGGAGACCCATGATTAAGGTGGGAATCCCACCACCCTCATATTTTGATTCATTCATGAACTTTTTGACCAAATTTGACCCAAAGTCAAATTTGGGTCAACCCCTAATATTTTTAAATTTCAGATAAAGTTACATATGTCCTATGGTGTCATCTATTGTCCTACATGTCTCACTTACCCTTTCCCTAGTCCTTGTTGAAACCCATCCTCCTTGTACTAGATCAGTCAACCAAAGTCAATATTTGTAAAACCAAGTAAACTTATTCAAAGTGCCAAATTATATTTAAAATGTCCTAAAATGGTATTTGAATTGTTTCAAGGTGTCTTTAAGTCACAAATTGGCCATTTGCTAGATTTCATGTGGTAAAAGGGTCATTTGACCACTTTTCTAGCTAATTAATTGACTTATACAGATGGTGGAAGTTAAAAAATATGTCACAAAAGTGTATATTAATGTGTATAAGGTCAAACAATGTAATAATCAGTCATGTGATGGTTAGAAGTCTATTATAATCAAGAAATGGTAGTTTTTCCTCAAAAATAGGAGTTTTTGGGCACTTGTACAGAATTCTCAAGTCCACCATCAATTGAAAACATGGTGGAGTGACTCTTCACCTCCCCATAGATCATTTTAATGTTTTTATTTAAAGGATAATTTCATAAATTTCGTCTTCAACTTGTTTTCCTCCATTTTCACTTGACAAATAAAGAAAGGCTGTGACAATAGCTTTTGACCATGGTTTATGGTAATAACTTGTCAAGATTTTCTATTGAATAGTCTTAATATATCATTTACCACATATAATATGAATTTTAAGTATTAAATATACCTTACCATATACCCTCCTAAATAGGGCTCTTGGAGGCCTAATTAGTCATCAGTACTACTATTCCATACAAAGGAGTCATAGATGAAACCTTGACATGCTGTATAGATCCTTAATGGTTATCTAGATCCAATTTTTTTAAAAAATTACCTGGTGTATGAAGAGAGTTATGGGTAAAAATCAAGGTTTTCAGGGCTACAAGGTCCCTAAGCCTGTCTACAAGGTAGTCATGGTTTCCAAGCATCTTTGTACCTAAATGAAGATCAGGATAGGTTATAGTAGGTGTGTTTAAGGTTTTGTAATGTTAATGTGAGTGTTGTTCCATTCAATTCAATGTGTTTCAATCTTAGATAGGTCTTTAGGTGATGTGTGCCAAGAATGCATTAACAATGTAATTTAAAGGAAAGGAAAAGTGTATAAGGGTTTGCGTTGAGATTATGATATTCTTGTCCAAAGTAAGATTATGGAATAAAGTTATTAGAAGGGTATTATTTTTAGTGAATCCATTAAGAATACTATGTATGTTGTTTGTCTTGTAGAGTCTTATCACCAATAAAATCATTGGTGACCAAGCTTATATCTTAGCCTTGAAGAGAGCAACATCATCATAATTAAAAAAAGATCACAAGACTAAAGTAAAGGGTCACACCAAATCTCTTGGTTCACCTTCACCTCATCCCTTGTATTTTCCTTATTTTCTCTTGTTCAACCTCCAACTCCATAGAGTGTGGTCACCAGTTGTACTACTTTTACATACATCTCCTTGTCTGCTTCTTCATATCTTCCATGCCCTTGATTTAATACACAAAATTTGGTCAAGTTCATTACTTGAGGTACATCCCTTTCTTCCTTTAATGCCTTTACATGTTGAGCTTAGATCCTCTTTTTTGTCCCTTTCCATCTACTCCTTTCACCCTACCCATCACCTTTTTCCCTTTTAAACCCTCCACCCATTTTTCTCTAATATTATCACAACATATAGCATGCTATGACCTCAAAGGTCTTCCATTCAACCTTGGTTTACTATGAGATATATATTGATCCTATTACTCTATAACACAATTAACCAAGCATGTAGCCTTATACAACCAACAAGCGAGCTTGAGCACCGCTAAGCCATCGAGATGAAGTTTCCTTCCCCACCCCCTCTAGTCTTTCCTATTTCAAACCCCTTTTACTCCAACCTTTAGAGATGTTAGAATCAAAACTAAAACCACCTTCAACTGGTAGATTTGGGGTACCTACATGTGATGTTAGATATACCCTCTCATGTGACCTACCTCCCACCCAATAATTTCCTTTGATTCTCCCTGCCTAGCCTACATCTTGCTATGCATTGTAATAATCGCAATCTTTAATTGCCTTCCACCCAATAACCTTTTCTAGGAGTCACCTCTTCCACTAATCTATTTTCCTTCTTGGTCTCTTTTAGACCTATTTCTCCCACCTTCCTTTTCAACTCCCCAATATATCTATCTTCATACATTCTTATTCTATTGTCCCTCTTAGTTTTCCATTTATACCATTTATTTTCCTTCTTATTTCAACCTACTCCTCGTTTAATTAATATTATTATTATTTGCCTCACTCCATATTCCAAAACCCCTCAAATTCTTTTTCTAAATCCCATCAAAACTCAATGATTACTTCTTTTGGGACCCCACTGGCTCAAGGGTCAAGGGTTTGAATCTTTACCACTTCTCGTTTACCCACTTTACTATTTTGCATCCCTCAATCATTGAATAATACCCTGCCATAGCTTGTTAATGACATTGTTGTTGAGTGTGAACAATGTTGGCTTATTTGGATGGTGATGAAAGAACCCATTAGGTCACCATGGTAATTTGAGTAGTCTTAGATTTTCTAAAGCCTAATAAAGCATATTTCTCCTTTTTTTTAAATGGTGACAGAAATTTCATGCTTGAATCTATTTATCCATGGTTACATATTCCTTTTACATAGTTGAATCAATCATCTAATTATATCCCAAGTAATCTCATCCACTTTTTCTACCAAACAATCATAAACCTATTTGATAGCCATCTTTTCTACCCTTTAAAGATTCCTTTTCCCTAAATCCTTCAACTGGACCTAATTGTATGATACATCAAAATGAGGCAATTAAAATAACCAACATTCCCCACCTTAGAAGAACTACATTAGGCCTAAATTTTATTTTGGACATTATGTCCATGGAACTATGTAGGCAGCATCCATTTGCCTAGTGCATATAGAGTCTGCTCAGCCACCCCATTCCAACCAACCAACCCACTTGCCCATGTCCACCTCGATGTTGGCCATTTTGACCCAACCTTTTTGCATGTTTTATGATGACCTTTCCTTGGTCCTTTTGACTGCACCAACTACACCTACCATGTTACATTTTTTATGCCCCACCTCATGTGTAACTAGACCATTTGTATTATTCTATAGGAGTACTTCCTACCTTGGATACCTGTGAACAACACTGACCTTGTCTAGATGACTCAATAGGCTTAATCTGATCAACTATGATTAACATTGTGGACTAGTTACCCTATCATATGTCTATCTAGATCCTGACACTCTTTTCATCAACATTCATAGCTTTAGTCTCTACGTAATCTTGACTATCACACTTAGTCACATTTTGTGAACCCATTGACATTTCACATGCCCATCTACCTTGTGGTACCACCTAGTGTCTCCCACCAACTGCTTATCAAACTTGCACCTGATTTGGCCTTTCTTCATTGAATCTCAATTTGAGGGGGAATACCTCCTCCCATATTTGAAACACCCTCACCTTTGACCAAGAAATTCACTTTTATTTTTCAATTTGTTAATTCAAAGCTGCATAACAAAAAAGGGTAAAATATAGACACCATAAAACTGCACACTTATAATTTTTTATGTCTAAATGCCTCAGGACCCCATAAACCTTCTTTACCCTTAACCAACCCTCTTAACCAAACCAAATCACTATTCTCCTATTCACATAATACTATTCAAAAATACTATTTAAAATTACTATTCAAAAGTACTATTCACTATCACTATTCACTATGGGACCCACTATCACTATTCATGATGACATGGCAAGTGACATGGCAAGTGATATGGAAGGTGATTTGGGAGGTGATATGGAAATTGACATGGCTATAAGTGAGGTCACTTGATGTGTGATATCATACCCCACTTGGGACCCTTTCTCAAGGTGTTTAATGACCCAATTTAAGCATCACAAGGGTCCCCCCTTGAAATATGGTGAATTTCCCCTTAAGAAGACATCATTCAACATGTATTTTTTCTTAACACATGAAAGTGGCATTAAAAATGAGATACCTACCTCTTTATTACTTTGGAAAATATAAAGGGCACCCATTGTTGACTTCTTAACCCAAATGGGAGACCCATGATTAAGGTGGGAATCCCACCACCCTCATATTTTGATTCATTCATGAACTTTTTGACCAAATTTGACCCAAAGTCAAATTTGGGTCAACCCCTAATATTTTTAAATTTTAGATAAAGTTACATATGTCCTATGGTGTCATCTATTGTCCTACATGTCTCACTTACCCTTTCCCTAGTCCTTGTTGAAACCCATCCTCCTTGTACTAGATCAGTCAACCAAAGTCAATATTTGTAAAACCAAGTAAACTTATTCAAAGTGCCAAATTATATTTAAAATGTCCTAAAATGGTATTTGAATTGTTTTAAGGTGTCTTTAAGTCACAAATTGGCCATTTGCTAGATTTCATGTGGTAAAAGGGTCATTTGACCACTTTTCTAGCTAATTAATTGACTTGTACAGATGGTGGAATTTAAAAAATATGTCATTAAAGTGTATATTAATGTGTATAAGGTGAAATAGTGTTATAATCAATCATGTGATAGTTAGAAATTTGTTATAATCAAGAAATGGTAGTTTTTCCTCAAAAATAGGAGTTTTTGGGCACTTGTACAGAATTATGAAGTCCACCATCAGTTGAAAACATGGTGGAGTGACTCTTCACCTCCCCATGGATCATTTTAATGTTTTTATTTAAAGTATAATTTAATAAATTTCATCTTCAACTTGTTTTCCTCCATTTTCACTTGACAAGCAAACAAAGGCTAGACTCAATCACTTGGCATGGGTCACACAAGTGGAATTGGAAGGAGTGATTCTAGGGGTGGATATTAATCTAGTTAACTTCACTTTAATATTAAGAATTTTAAATTTTGTACCTCCTCATTTATGAATAATTAGTTTGACTTCAAGCAGCTTTTTATGTTTGTGCATCTAAGAAGGGGTCACTATTTACAATTATTTCAGAAGCTTTTGTTTTGATCTGATATGAGAAGTTATTTCATGTGTTTCTTATGGATTATCCATTGTTTTTCCATTTATTTATTGCTTTTGGAGGTCTTAGTCATTCAAGAGGCTTCTTCCTAAGCTTATTTTGGTCCAATTTCATTACCACTACTCTATACTTAGGAATGTGCACCTATAGGTGCCATTGAAGGTGTTGTGAATATTTGTATAGGTGTCATAAATAAGTTTTATTAAATTGAGAGATGTCAAATTTAGACACCTAAATATGGCCACCAATAACCTCCAATCAAGGTTTTGACCAATTTTCACCCAAAATGCATAATTTGGCCTAAAACACTAAAACATGCTAAATGATGTGAAACTGACATATTCAAGTGATGATTTTGGCTAGGGTATCCCTAAATGGGGTGATGCAATTTATGGGTTAGCTAACTTTGATCAAACCATTATGAGTCAAAATGCTAATTTTGCACCTAGGTGTTTTGGATTGATCTTTCCTATCAAATCTCTTGCACAAGATGTGTGCCTTTGTTATTTGTTATTGGGAACATCCTAAATGGGAATAGGTTCCAAAAAATTTGACATTGACTTATAATTCTAATCTAGTCAAATTTTGGACCAATAACAAGGTATTTTGATCAGTTTGGGTAATTTGTGCACAAAGTGCTTAAACATGCTTAAGAGCTAATCAACCCAAATCAAGGCATAATTAATAATTCCATGGAAACTTGTTGAAAACTTATTTTTGTAAATGAATATTAAATATCTACATCATTAGGTGACCTCATTTCTTGGGAAGACATCCTTAGGCCATAAATGCCATAATTATCAGGATTCATGCCCTACATGCCTCATCAATGCCTTTCATGATGCCCTTTATGTGTCTTAATTTCCCCTTCTTACAATGTCATGATGAGGATAATTAAAACCTTAATTCCAAAATTTGAATTAATCCTCAACTGCATATCTCAATCTCAAGATGGATGATTCAAGTTGGTTCTAGACATTTGCAAAAATCTATAAATAGGAGGCCTTACCACATCATTTCTAAGACATGATTATTCAAAATTATAATTCAAAATTGATTATAAAGCTTCAAGAAATTAGTGTTACCATTCCAAATTGATTCCAATCCAAGCCAAGCCACAAGCCAAAGGTTCCAAGGAGAAATGGAGGTAGCCAAGCTTCCATTACCAAGGACTTCATGAGCACAAAACTGAGCAAGCCACTACTACAAAGGCATTTGGAGCATCCAAGGAAGGTGAAGGAATTATTGTTTTTTATTCCTTACTTTTTAGTTTTTTTTGTCAATTGTGTTTGTTAACTAAGCTCTCCTTAGTGTCTAGGCCTAGAGATGTTATGTTATTAGTGTGTTTCTTTAATTATTTTTTCATTTTGAAATTAACACCATACTAACCATCCTCTCTTCAGTCAAATTCCTAGATCACATCAAATAAATTAGAGGTGCTTGGAGAGTCTCATCCTTTCATTTTATTTCTCTTTCATATTCTTACCTACATATCACAGTCAAACCTTCATCTATAGGCCTTATTGCCATCATGGTGGCATATATGGAGGTGTGATGAAACCATATTTTTAACCCTTGCCTATTAATGATAATTATGTTATGATTGTTTAAAATGGATAATTATCAATAGGCTATGAAAACCACTTCCAAAATCCTATTGACTGTATTGACCTTGCAGTCCCAAAAAGACCAAAAAAAAAGATCCTTGAGCCTTTTTTTGGTAAGATATCGCATGAAAAAATGGGTTTCTCATGCTCTTGATTATTTAACCTAGTATCCCTATCCATAGACAATGACTAGGCCAATTTTTAGGTCAAAAGGGTAAGTGGAAGATGGAGTTTGAACACCTTGAAAGTGATTGCAAACACACTAAAAAAGGGTAGTAGTGTCTACAAGAGGTTGATGGAAAAGTGACTTTGCACTTCTTATGGAAGATTCTAACTATGCCATCAATATCAAACCATCATAAATGATTCAAATAGAACTCCTGAGCCAAAAATATAAATAAAAGGTGAAGTTTTAGGTTTTGATCACCAATGCACCTTCCCCTGTTCGTACACAGGCCTGGGAAGGGTCACCTACAATAAGGTTTGTAAACAGTGAGTTAAAAGGTTGGAATTTAGACCTTGTTTGGATCCTTCAAGATGATAAAAAGTGTTTTTTTATTCAAATACCTTCATATGAATTCAAATTATCATCAACAAACCCCAAATAAGCCATGGTAACCTATAGTAGGCCTATGAATAGGGATGAAACATAGTCAAGGTAGAGGTGTCTCCTTGAGGACCTAAGCATGAAATGATGCTAGATTGAAGGTTCCAAAGTGAAATAAAATCATAAGGATAATACCATGACATAAATAATATGAAGAGAGAGAGCCTTAATCCATAATTCGAGGTTCAAATTCCACCTACAGGCAGGTTGAAAGTGTCTTAGTTCAAACAAACAGTGAGCCTAATCTTGGGAATAACTTATGAACTAGTGCAAAAAAATTGAACTCAAACTTGGAAAATTGATGAAGGATCACCTATATGAGCTTATGAACATCGATGTAGGTTGTATTTTGTCCTTAAATCCCAAACTAAACTCAAAACCACATGCAGCTAGTATCTGAAATAGTGGTCTTCAATAAGCAGTCAAATACCTAGTCTAAGTTTCCAAAAAGCATGGAAGATGTTTGAAGGGACAATATACTAGATAATTATTGGTATATATCATGATATTAATGGAGGATATATATATATATATATATATATATATATATATATATATATATATATATATATATATATATATATATATATATATATATATATATATATATATATGTCATAATCAATCTCAAAGCCATCCCTAAAACCTACAAATATAGTCATACCCTGCCCACCTTTATAGACTGATTGGTTCATAAAGTCTCCCTAAGAGATGTGCAAAGTTGGAGGGTAAAATGGAAGATTTAGGTGCTAATTTTTTTTTTAAATTGCCATAAATACATTTATAATATTATGTAATAGTTAATTTTCCAAAACTATGAAGGAAAACCCTCTTTATTGTGTCTTAGAGCAGGGGTAGTTTTTCTTTACATGGAGATGACAATTTTGAGAAAATTGATGAGCCATAAGAAATTAGACATTGGATGATGGTTGGATAATTTTTTAAAAACACATAGAGATACAAAAATAATGTATATAAGGTCTGAGGACAAATTGGATACCCTACACAAGGAGGTTTACAGTCACCATGGTAAGGAATGATAAGCAAAAGGCTTGGTAAGGATGGTCATTTTCATTTTTGACCTTAGTTTTGAATTATAAGTGATTTGATAATTCTTATGGGATGACTTTAGAAGTTATTAAGCCATAAAAATTCAAAATAAACCATTGGAGAGTCATTTTGAGTCCAAAGTATAGGCAAGCTCATTGGAAAGGCATAAGCCTAATGCTAAACAGGGGTCAAGTTTCATCCTTAGCTCTTGAAGAGATATTATAGTGATTGAAACATGTTCATCAGACATATTTATAGGCTTTTTAATCATGTGTTTTCAATTAAATTCATCAATAATCTAATTCTTGGCTTAAAATCTCTCAAACCCTCATAGAATGCACCAAATGGTTTGAAATGCCAACTTCAAAAGATCAAAACTTTCAAAAAACTTTTCATGGGACCTTGAGCCATTCAAGGGAGTTAAATTAGGTACCTAATTTTCCCTAATTGTCATTTTTAAGAATCTCTAATGTGTATCCTGCATGAACAAATGCTAGGAGGGTTAGTCACTCTAAAACCCTCGAATAAGCCTAATTTGAACTTGATGAGAGAGAAAGGCCAAAAAAACATTAAAATGGATGTTTAAAGATTAAAAATCATTATAATGACTTTTATAACTCCCATAAGGTTCATCCCATGCCATTTTTCCATAACTTCAAGTATAGGGTTGTACAAAATAGGCTAAGAAAGAGCATTTAATGCTAGAACAAGGGTCCATGTAGATGATCAAGATCTAAAATTAAACATGAGTGATATTGAGGAGATGAAAAAATTTAATAATATGATACTTTCTCATTTCACACATGTGGGATTAAAAATGAGCATTTTTGTCTTCTAGGCTAAAAAGGCCTAATTAGGCCTAATTGGGAGGACTAGTTGATCTATAAAACACACTTGCCATGAGTTCAGCATCATGAAACTTGGAAAAAATAACAATGAGGGAAAAGGGTACTAAAAATGGTCTTACTTAGTCTTTTCAGTCCTTAAATTATCCTAAACAAGTGGACTTGTGTAAAAATAGGGCTACAAGAGGGCGAGGCCTAGTGAAGGCTCTACAAGTAAAATGGGGTCTTGGTGAAAGTTAATGGTTAAAAATGTATTTTTTTCAATATAATATGATTAAAATATGACTCTCATGAATAAAAATTTCACCAATTGATCTAAATCCAAATTTTGGCTATTTTAGCAAAATTAGGCCTAATGGGACAAAGAGGTCTTGTGACACCTAAGAAGGAAATTGATAATTTCAGATGATGTATCCATTTGGAATGATTAAATATGATTTAAAATTGTCCTTGATATTAAAATATAACTACCCAAGAGATCTCTTGATCAAAAATCTTGCCTTTTCCCACTTGTCAAGGAGTTTTAAGACCTAAAGATACTTGTGAAGAGTTTTAACACCACATGTGAGGAAGGTGCTCAGTTTGGGATGGACACATGTCCACATCAGTTACTTGATCTCTCTTCCACATAATTTCCATGAAAATTTTTTCCCTAACATTCTTTGAAGTGCTCAATAAAGCCCATGATGAAGGCAATTTTACAAGAGAGAATGAATGAGGAGATTGTTACACCACATTTGGAGAAGAGGCTTATCTAGGATAGAATGATGTGTAATTCAATTTCATGAATAATTTTCCACCTCATCCACATGAATTATAACTTATTTTAACCCTTGGATAGTTGTCTTTGTGCCTTTTCAACTTCTCTTCTCTATCTCTTCTTCCAAATTCTATAAGTATGAGCCATCTTGGCTCTTATAAGGGAGACCACAGCTAGTATGGCGAGGCCTTGCTGGTATGACATTGCATTTTTTATTTAAACATTTAATACAAGTCTTATTTGAATTTATGGACATTTTTATAATTATGAGAGTGATGGATAGTGGAGATAAGTGATGGTGTCACCCTTACTCCCTTTATCCTTCATGTTTAAGCAAGAGTTCTGATTTTAACAGGTCATGTGAAGTGTATGGATTATACTAGGCTCCAATTCAAGTATGAAATTATTCATATGGTGTGTAATCATCCCATAGATCATTTATATTAATGGCTGTCTTATGTATGCTACCCCCACATTGAAACACTATGTTAGTATCCTTCAATGCATAGAATTAGTCATGGAAAGCCTTGTTGCTTAATAAGAGTGTGATAGTCTATGGGATATGTCTTGGTGTATCACCTCTTTATTTTAGTTTACATTTCATTAAAACTCCTAACCCTTTTCCATAAATAGCATTAGATTAGGTGGTAAACACTTAAAGATGAATTTAGGGAGCTAACCCTCATAATCTAGAGATTCAACTCTCTTATAAGTTCACCCACAACTTGAGAGATGATTCCATGTTGCATAAAATTTTAGGAACCTCATAGAGTATTCTAGGGTGCACAATTTGAAGACAAAATTTCTAGCACGCTCGATGGGATAGCTGGTCCTAATTATTTCCATGTCAACGTGAATGTTGGTCTTGACAAGCCCAAGGTTGCAAAAGTGTTTCTAATCTAGCATTTGGTGACTCCAAAAGGTGAGAATATCTAGATATTGATCAATTTTTCCATATTATATTTCATGGTTAGAAGTAAGAAGAAGCGATGGATAGGCAACATGCCTTGCCATCCTTCAACACCCAAAATCCAATCAATCTTCCTACATATGATCCTATCCCTCTCATTTCCACCAAAAGTCTTCCTAACTTCAATGGAGAAGGTCCTATTAACCCATATAAACACATTAGGGACATCTTAAATTTTTAAAATTTCCACAATATCACTCAAATCAACATAGCTATTAGGCTACTTGCCATGTCTCTAAAGGGTAAAGCACATGATTGGTATAGGACATTGGGAGGTGGTTGCATTACTAATTAGGATGGCTTTGGAGAGTTTTTGGTAAATAGGTTTGAGAATAAGAGTAATCAAATTTCACTATTCCATTATTTGAATGTGATAAGGAAAGGTCCTAATGAATCCATGGGAGATTTCAATGAAAGATTTCAAAGAACATGGCATAGGTTTCCACCTATCATGAGACCCCCTCCAAGCTTTGTGTTCCCCACTTATCTCAAGGCCATTAATACTAATGTGGGTGTAATGTTGCAATAAATGGGAGGATTTACTCTATTTGATGCATAAGAGATAGCTATTGAAGCTAAGAATAGTTTGATACTAGCTGGGAAATTGTCCCCAAGAGTTGTTATGCCTTTATTATCTCATAGTTCATTTGAAACCCCAAGTGTAGATAAATTTACCAATGCCAATTTCAAGTATACAATCACTCCTAATAAGGTGGATAATTATATAGAGAAAGATGAAATGATTAGGTCATTAAAATCTTAGCTCAAACAAGCTTAATTGTAATTACTCCACCCAATCCCCATTACAATCACCAAGGTCATCAACTTTTCAATAGGTAGCCTAATAGCTATAATCCTAATTCCATTCCATCCACAAAGGTTGTTGTTCCATTCCATACCAACCTAGTTCAAGGAGATGAAAATTTGGATCATTGGGTATAATCTCAAGGTTAGTTTGTGAATGATGGTGGAGGAGGTTGTCAAGCCTTAGTGGCACAAGAAAGAGTTACTCCTTGCCTCACATCAAAATAAAAAAATATCATGCAAATGGATATTCATGGAGAAGGTATCAGCCAAGGTACCATTCTTGTGAACCTTTAAAAAAATAAAAACATATGAATAAGGTTGAAAAATCACTTAAAGGATTGTCATTCAGTACCTCTTCTCTATTGCCATCACAAATTGAGAATTAGCTAATTGTTCCTAAGACTCTTCAAGAATTGGAATGTGATGCTACCATAGATGAGTCCCTTAAACATATTAAAGATGATACCTCAAGATGATATGATGAATATATTATCCTTGGTACACCTCTTCACCCTAATGGATTAGGCTTTGACTTGAAGAAGAATTTGATGATATGAAGCAGACAACAAAAGTTTTGGGAGAAGAAGACACTTTAATGGTAATACAATAAAAAGTATACCTTGAGTGGATTGATGAATTACTATGCTTCATGGAAGATGATGATGATCAACCTACAACACAAGGTGAAGAAGAGATTCCCACTAGCTAACATGATGCTCCACAAGAAGTTGGTAATAATGTTGATGAACTTCAAGCCCTTTATATTGACCATGAAGAGTTGGAATTTTGGAATGACCTTGAGAATTTTTTCTTGAGCTTGGATGATGCATCTCCACTTCATGAAGATCTTGAGAAAAGTTTTGAATAAGATGTTGTAGCTGAACCTATTGAGATTCATGAAGAAAATCAACAAGAGCAAGGTAAGCATGGTTCATCTCAATAAAGTCAAATGCATAAGATAGATGAAGAACATAAGGTACCAAGAGAGGTATTAAGTTTTGAATAACCTCTCTCATGCACTCAATTTATAAAACCACCAAATTTTGATATAAACCTTACCTTCCAAAATGAGTATAGCCTTGATGATGGAAACCATTTGCAGTAGAGGTTGAGGTTGAGTGTAAAGATCAAAATGAACCCAAGATCAGTGAAAGATCACTTGAACCAAGGGATATGTTTGTCATTCAAACCAATCAAAAGGAGTATGTTTCTATTGAGCATATGTTCTTGGATATGAAACCAGATGAAGTTATGCAAGCACCATAGGAAGTAAGCAAGGTGTTGAAAAAACAAGGACAAGACCCAAGTGGCAACTTGCACACTCTTCTAGTCTACTTCAAGGAGATGGTATGAAAAGATTTCCTTTTGATCTAAGAGGGTCAATTCTTGCTATTTAGTTTGTACACTTTAGAGTGTGTTTGTTTCAATGTTTCCTAGGTGCTTTAGAGCACAATTGTGTTTCCTTTGCTTTGCTTAGTGTGTGTTTTATGTGTATGTCAACCAATTTTTCCCCTTGAGCCAAAGGTTTGTTCAAGTCAATTAAAGTTCTCATATGCATGATTCTATGCCCAATGGAAGGATTAGGCAATTGGTCTTAGGCATAACAGACATGCCACCCTTAGGAATCACTAAGAATATTGACCAAATTTGACCCTAAGTCAAATTTGGGTCAACCCCTACTATTTTTAACTTTTATAGAAAGTTTTATATGTATTATGGGGTCATCTATTGTCCTACATATCTCACTTACCCTTTCCCTAGTCCTTATTGAAACCCATCCTCCTTGTATTAGCTCAGTCAACTAAAGTCAACATTGGTCAAACCTAATCAAAGTGCCAAATTGTATTTAAAATTTCATAAAATTATCTTTGAATTGTTTCAAGGTGTCTTCAAGTCACAAATTAGCCATTTTCTAGGTTTCATGTGGTAAAAGGGTCAATTGGCCACTTTTATAGCTAATTAATTGACTTGTATAGATGGTGGGAGTAAAAAAATATGTCATAAAGGTGGATATCAATGTGGATGAGGTCAAATCACATTAGAATCAGTCAGGTGATAGTTAGAAGTCTGTTATGATTAAGAAATGGTAGTTTTTCCTCAAAAATAGGAGTTTTTGGGCACATAGACTTCTCAAGTCTACCATTAGCTGAAAATATGGTGGAGTGGATCTTCACCTCCACATAGGTCATTTACACATTTTTTATTGCAAGCATAATGAAATAAAGTTCATCTAAAACTTGTTTTCCTCCATTTTCACTTGGCAAGTAAAGAAAGGTCAGATTCAATCACTTGGCATGGGTTGTACAGGTGAAATTGGAAAGAGTGATTATAGGGACGGATAGTACTCTAAGTACACTTCACTTTCATATCAATAATTTGCAATTTGTTTCCTCTTACTTTATGAATAATTAGTTTGACTTTAGGTAGTTTTTTATGCTTATGCATCTAAGAAGGGGTCACTGTTTACAATTGTTTCAAAAGCTTTTGATTTGATCACATATGGGAAGTTATTCCATGTGTTTCTCAAGGATTCTCCATTTTTTTCAACTAATCTCTTGATTTTTTAGGTCTCAATAGTTCAAGAGGCTTCTTCCTAAGCTTGTTTTGGTCCAATTTCACTACCACTACTCTATACTCAGGAATGTACACCTACAAGTGCCATTAAAGGTGTTGTGAAGATGTTTCTAGGTGTCATAAATGAATTTTTTTAAATTTAAGGCTATAAAATTCATTATAGGTTCTTGGAGATTCTCATCCTTGCATTTTCTTTCTCTTTCATGTTCTTCCCTGCATATCACAGTCAAACCTTCATCTACAGGCCTTATTGATGTCATGGTGGCATATGTGGAGGTGTCATGAAACCCTATTTGTAACCCTTGAATATCTACAAGAATCATCTTAGGATTGTTAAAAATTTAAAATTTTCAAGAGACTATGAAAACCACTTTCAAAATCCTATTGACTATATTGGCCTTGTAGTCCCAAAAGGATGAAAAATAGAGATTTTTTAGCCTTTTTGTGATAAGATATAGCATGAAAAAAGTGGTTTATAATGATATTTATTGTTTTTCCTAGTATAAATATCCATATAAAATCACTATTCCAATTTTGAGGTCAAAAGGGTAAGTATAAGATGGAGTTTGAACACCTTGAAAGTGCTTGCAAACACACTAAAAAAGGGTAGTGATGTCTACAGGAGGTTGATGGAAAATTGGATTTGCAATTCTTAGGGAAGATTATAACTATTCCATCAAGATAAAACAATTCCAAATCATTATAAAACACACTCTTGACCATAAATTACAAATAAAATGTGAATTTTGAGGTTTTTATCACCAATGCATCTTCTCCTATCTGTACATAGGCCTATGAAGGGTTACGTACAGCAAGGTTAGTAAATAGTGAGTTAGAAGGTTGGAATTTAGACATTATTTTTATACTTAAATATGGATTATAGTTTTTTTTGATTAAAATACCTTCATATGAAGTCAAATCATCATCAATAAACCCTAAATAAGCTATGGTAACCTACAGCAGGACTATGAATAAGCATGAAACACAATCAAGGTAGAGGTGTCTCCTTGAGGACCTAAGGATGAAATGATGCTATATTTAAGGTTTAAAAGTGAAATAAAATCATAAGGATAATACCATTACCTAAATAAAATTAATATATAGATCCCTAATCCATAATTCAAGGTTCAAATTCTAACTATAGGTAAGTTGAAAGTGTCTCAGTCCAAATAAATAGTGAGCTTAATCTTGGGAATAGGTTATGAACTAGTGCAAATAAATTGAAATAAAACATGGAAAATTGATGAATTATCACATAAATGAGCTTATTAACATCAATTTATTTTGTATTTTTTCCTTAAATCAAAAAACTAAACTCAAAACCACCTACAACCAGTATCTTAAATAGTGGTCCTCAACAAGCAGTCAAAGACCTAATCTAGGTTTCCAAAAGGCATGGAAGACGTTTTAAGGGAAAATAGACTATATAATGGTTGGGATAAATCATGAGATTAATGGAGGATAAATAAATTTCCAAATAAAACTCAATTCCATCCCTAAAATCTACAAACATAGTCATACCCTACCCACTTTCACAGACTGCTTGGTTCATAAAGTTTGCCTAAGAGATGTGCAAAGTTAGAGGGTAAAATGAAGGATTTAGGTTCCCAAATTTGGTAAATAGTACCAAAATACATGTATAAGATGATATAATATTTAATTTTCCAAAAATAACAAGGAAAACCCTCTTTGTTCTGTCTCAGAGTAGGGGCAGTTTTCCTTTGCATGGAGATGACAATTTTGAGAAAATTGATGAAATTGATGAGCCTTAGGCAAGTAGACATTGGATGATGGTTTTATAAGCTGTAAAATACCCATATAGATCCAAAAACCTTTTGTATAATGTCTAAATATAAATAACATACCCTATACACAGAGGTTTATAGTCACCATGGCAAGGAATGATAAGCAAAAGGCTTGGTAAGGATGGTCATTTTCATTTTTGACATTATTTGTGATTTATAAGTGATTTTATCATGATTATGGGATGACTTTAGAATTTTTTAATCCATTATAATTCAAAATAAACCATTGGAGAGTCATTTTGATTCTAAAGTGCAGGCAGGTTCATTAGCAAGGCACAAGCCTAATGCCAAATAGGGGTCAAGTTTTATCCTTAGCTCTTAAAGAGATATTATAGTGATGGAAACATGTTCATGGGACATATTTAGAGTTTTTTTAACCATGTTTTTTTAATTAAATTCATCAATAATCCAATTCTTGGCTTAAAATCTCTCAAACCCTCACATAATGAACCAAATGGTTCAAAATGCCAATTTCAAAAGCTCAAAACTTTCACCAAAATTTGCATGGGAAATTGAGCCATTCAAGGGAGTTAAAGGATGTCCCTAAGGATCCCTAAATGTCATTTTGAATAATCTCCAATGTTTATCCTATATGAACAAATGCTAAGAGGGTTAGTCACTCCAAAACACTCTAAGAAGCCTAATTTTAACCCGATGAGAGAGAAAGGCCAAAAAAATCACTCAAATGGATGTTTCAATATTTAATATCATCAATAATACTTTGATATATCCCATAATTTTCATCACATGCCACTAGTCTATAACTATAAGTATAGGGTTGTACAAAATAGACTAAGAAAGAGCATTTAATGCTAGAACAGGGTTCCATACAAATGATCAAGAGCTCAAATTAAAAATGAGGGATTTTAAGGAGATAAAAAAAGTGAATCATAGTCTAATTTATAATTTCACACATGTGGGGGCACAAAATGAGCATTTTTTGTCCTTTAGGCTAAAAAGGCCTAATTAAGAGGACTAATTGATCTAAAAACACACTTTCCTTGAGTGTAGCATCATCAAAATTGGCACAAAGCACAATGATAGAAAAGGGCACTCAATATTTTCTCACTTAGTCTTGGAAGTCTATAAATTATCCTACACAAGTGGACTTGTGTAAAAATAAGGCTACAAGAAGATTAGGCCTAGTGAAGGCTCTATAAGCAAAATAGGGTCTTGGTGAGAGCTAAATGGTTCTAAATGGATTTTTTCTAGTATAATATGATTAAAATAGGACTCTCATGAATAAAAATTTCACCAATTTAGCTAAATCCAAATTTTGGCTATTTTGGCCAAATTATCAGACCTAATGGGACAAAGAGGTCTTATGACACCTAAGAAAGAAATTGATAATTTCAAATGATGTATCAATTTGGAATACTTAAATATTATTTCCAAGTGTCCTTGGGATGACCTCATGATCAAACTCTTACCTTTTTCCACTTGTCAAGAAGTAGTTTCAAGACCTAAAGATGTTTGTGAAGAGTTTTAATGCTACATGTGAGGAAGGTACTCATTTTTGGAGAGACACATGTCCACATCATTTACTTTATCTCTCTTCCACCTAATTTCCATGCAAAATTTGTCCCTAACTTACTTTTAAGTGCTCAATAAATCCCATGATGAAGGCAATTTTACAAGAGAGAATGATTAAGGAGATTGCTATGCCACATTTGGAAAAGAGGATTATCTGGGATAGAATGATGTGTAAGTTAGTTTCATGACTCATTTTACACCTCATCCACATGTATTTTAACTTATTTTCACCCTTGGACACTTTTCATTATGCCTTTTCAACTTCTCTTCTCTTTCTCTTCTTCGAAATTCTATAAGTATGAGCCATCTTGGCTATTGTAAGGGAATTCTATAAGTATGAGCCATCTTGGCTATTGTAAGGGACACCAAACTAGTATGGTGAAGTCCTGCTAGTATGAAATTGCATTTTTTATCTTTAAAAATTGAATAAAAGTCTAATTCTAAGTTATAGACATTTTTTCTAAGTATTAGAGTGATGTATATTGGAGATAAGTGATGGTGTCACCCTTACTCCCTTTATCCTTCATGTTTAAGCAAGAGTTCTGATTTTAATAGGTCATGTGAAGTGTATGGATTATACTAGGCTCCTTTTGAAGTATGAAATTGTCGCTATGGTGTGAAATATACCCCTATATCATTTATCTTGTTGGTTTTCTTATGTATGCTACCTCCACATTGAAACATTATGTTAGGATCCTTCAATGCATAGAATTAGTCATGGAAAGCCTTGTTGCTTAGTAGGAGTGTGACAGTCTATGGGATATGTCTTGGTGTATCACCTCTTTAATGTCGTTTCCATTTCATGAAAACTCTTAACCCTTTTCCATTAATATCATTAGATTAGGTAATAAGCACTTAAAGATGAATCTAGGGAGCTAGCCCTCATAATCTAGAGATTCATCTCTCTTATAAGTTCACCCATAACTTGAGAGATGATTCCATGTTGCATCAAATTGTAGGAACCTCATAGAGTATCCTAGGGTGAAAATTTTGAAGATAACATAACCCACATGGAAAATGCTGACACATTTTTTTTCCATCTCTTTAAGTGCTTGGATGAAGACAAAAAATGGTGGTGAAAAGTCTTTGGCCTCATTTAGACCCATGTGCATGATTCCCATTCAAAATTGGACTCATGTGCAAGGTGGGAGACACACCAACTAAAATGGGAGACCCATAATCAAGGTGGGAGTCCCAACAACCTCGTATTGTAACTCATTCATGCACCACATGGAAAATGGCATCATATTTTATGGGGCATCTCTTTAAGTGCTTGGATGAAGACAAGAAAGGGTGGTGAAATTTCTTTGGCCTCATTTAGACCCATGTGCATGGTTCACATTCAAAATTGTATTCGTGTGCAAGGTGATAGACACACCAACCCAAAATGGGAGACCCATGATCAAAGTGGGAATCCAACCAACCTTATCTTTTGACTCATTCATGCACCACATGGAAAATGGTGCCATACTTTTACTATTCCCTCTTTTGGCATGATTCTTCACAACAAATGCTATAAATACCCCCCTCTCCTTCACCCAAGGTTAATTTGAAATTTATTCTTTGATTATAACATATTTCTTTAGGTCTTTAAAGGTCATAATTTTGGAGGTCATCCACATCTTGGAGGAAAATAATTCAAAGCAATGAATCTCTATCAAAATTACCTCAAAACATCTTCAACAACATCATCAACAAAAACAACAACATTCTTCTTCAAGATTGGAAGGTAACATTTGATTTTGTTTCATCAATTTTATCTTATCATCCCTTTGGATTTTTAATCTCTTCATCCCTACTTATCTATTTTCTCTCTTTGTCATTTCATTATCTCAATTCATTTTTTCCCTTGCCATCTTTTATCCATTCACACCTTTGCCACATTTACCCTCCTTATCCTCTTCACCTTTTTCCATCTTAACTACTTACCTTCTTACCTCATCAACCATTCACCCACCTATCCCATTTAACTATTTACCTTTTTATTACCTTAACCATTTATCAACCAAACCACCTTTCTTTAATCCCTTGTTAAATTTCTAAACCAAAACCATAACCTTAATTTTACTAATCTTCAGCATTAGTTGCTTTATTTAGTCATTGTTTTAAAAGCACTTAAATTTCTTATCTTAAATTAGTTATTTTTTATTATTTACTTGTTTTTAATTTCAGTTATTTTTTGTTTTAAATGCAAATATTTCCTTTTTATTCACAAACTTAAGTGTTATAAGTTGGTGGATTGACATCCTCCTAGAAAGCTTTCACTTTTAGGATCTAGCTCATGATAGGCAATCCACCCAGATACTTGTCTAACCAACAAGTTTTTTGGTAGTGCTTTATTTTTGCAGGTAATTCTTCCCTAGCCAAAGAGGAGTTCTCACAAAGTCTAGATTCAACATGTGTGCATTCAGTAGGTATTCTTCTACACACCCTTATTAACTAGTTTCTTCTTCTCACACTAAAGAAAAAGTGAAAATTAGATAGAAACATTTGGTATGACAGTAAAATTTTCACTTGGACTTGCATTATAACTTAATGAACATTAATCATCATTTTCATTTTCACTATTCACTATTACATTCAGTGATATGTTTCTTGTTTCAATATTCAATTAATTGGGGCTAGATTGATTATCTAACATGAATGAAAGTTGTGTATTTCATTCATTTTTTTTATCTCTCTTCACTTATAATTGTTCTAGTCTATTATATTTGAAATTTTCTTTGTTATTACAATGATTTCCATCACCCGTGATGTTTTATTATGGAATGTATTATGATAAAATTAATAAGTTTGATAGATCTCAAATGAGACAAATGAAAGGAGACACATGTGAATATTAAATCATTATTGTAATATGTAATGAAGTGAAATATTAATATAAACATTAAATGATCTTCCAAAACTACACATAATGATGTAAAACAAAACACGAACAAGAACATTTTTCTCAAATTGATGGAAAAAGTGACATTGGGATTTTTTCTTATTCATATTTTATAAAATGTGTGTATGTGTGTTCTTATGTGTATTTTTAAAATAAATATTTTTAGGCTAATGCCATTTACTATGACTAGACAAACACTATTGATAGAATAATACAAATTAGGATTCTGTGCTTAATATTTCTACCATAATCAATTAAATTTACTCAAAAAAATAATAAATGGTGGTCAAATATGCAATATTATACCTCAAATCTATGTTCATTTATCTAATCATACCTAATATAGACCTAATTTGGTTAAATTTGATCAAATTTTGATATTCAATCATGAAATAGTGATAAATTATTCTCATACGTTCCTAGTTTTCATTAAATCTACCTACATTTATCTGATCACACTTAATTTGGGCTTAAATATTAAGTCATACATGTTTAATTAACAACATTCAATCATGACACAAGGATAAATATGAATAATCTCCCCTAATTCTATATTCATGTCGCCAAAAACACATAATTGTGTCTTAAATTGATAATATTTTTTGAAATACTGACATTCATTTAGAAAAGTAGGATAAATGATGTTAAAAATGCTCAGTTTACCACAAATCAATCAAAATTTCACAAATAATGACATTCAATCAAGAAATATGATAATTGGTACTCCAATATATGTGATTTTCCTTAATTCTATATTCATGTATCCAATCACACCTAACTGAGGCATACAAAAATAATATTTATAAAAATACTGGTATTTGATCATGAAATAACAACAAATAGTGCTCATATGTATCAAATTTACCCAAAATCTATAATCAATTATCTAGTCATACTTAATTGGGGCATAATATAGTAATTTTTAATTGAATAATGGTATTTTGTCTTAAAATGACAATAAATGGTGCTAATATTATAGACACCTAAATTTGGAATAAGGACTTTTATTTTAATCTTTTTATTGTTATTTTGTGCATATCGATCATTGGTTTAAATCAAGTATTTATTGGCACTCTTTTGTGTGTTTTCCCTTATCTTTTGATGCATAAGCATTAGGTTTTATTTTATTTTTTTAAAATTTTGGTATTATGTATTTTAGGAGGTATTTTTTATTCATTAATGAGGTTTTAAAATCATTAGCATTCTAAAATTTGGTCAATTGGACTTAGTAATGTTTTTCCCACCAAAACTGTTTATTTAAAAATTCAAATTTGTAAAGGATATTTGAAGAGTCTTTCTCATATTATAGTGAAAAAAAAGGTCACAATCATTTTTTCAGAAGTCAATTAATGTATTGGTACATGTTTCTATTATTTCAAGGTTAATTCAAGGAGTAATTAACTAGTTGGTTACGTAAGTTAGCAAAGTTTTACAAAAGAGGAAAAAAGGTGAATAAAATATGATATGGATAATGAGTATATCTACTATTAAGTGATAATGAGGATAAAACAAGATAATATATACCAATAAACTCTAAAATTTGAAGAAAAAAAAAGTTCTAAAAATAGGGTATATACAAGACTGTGTAACATGTTTTTTATTCAAAAACATTGAAAGATTGCATTAATGAGTTCATGTTTCAAATTTAATATGATATTACATGTAATTTAATGTTAGTTTTATTAATAATCATATTTTTCACTTTTTAATAGTATTCATTCATGTTACATGCTTCAAGAGAAAGTACATATTTTTGTAGTCAAGAAAAGTGTTGCTACATTCAAGAAAAGGTTTTTTACCATTTTTGAGATTGTTCAAGGTGAAAAAGTGATTGAAATAATAATAAGGGAGTGTATAAGTATTAATAAATCTAAAATAATACAAAAATAGTCTTTATAATTTGTATTTTCCATAAAATTTAGTTTATTGTCATGTGACTGTCAAAAGACCCTAAACTATGGTTTTAAAGTACTAAAATCATCATAATTCATAAACAAAACCTTTAAATTGCATAAAATTTTGTGGATAGGTTTTTTATGATTTTTTTAAAGGTTTGAAATTATTTTAAATATTTTTTTAGGGTTAAATTTAAATATATTCAAAAATATTTGATTGCATGTCTAAAACAAGGCCTATTTAGAACACTAATAACACTAAAAATCTAAAACAACCCAACCAAATGAAATGAAACTTTGTAGAGAAGTGCATGAAGGTAAATTTGAGAATTTAAATTTTTTTTCAAGGTTTTAGGATAACTACATATAAATTTATTAAATAAATTCAGTCTGTAGACCTAGAAATATGGTCTAGAAAACCTATTTTTAATCCTTTTGCAAGGATTATGTTTCAAGTAAGGTAAAGATTAGTTTCTTGGGTTAGATAACATTAAATGGAGTTAAATAAATATTATTATAGGTTCCTATTAATACTCCATAACATGATAATTATAATGATATCTTATGTAGTAAAGAGTAAAAGAGGGTGCAAAAGAGACTACAGTATTACATACCATCTATGATATACAAATATACACCTAAAGAGAAAGAATAACTCAGCTTCTAACATAAGGTAGAACACAACTGGAATAACATTCGATAAATATATTAAATTAAAACAAAGTACTTACTACACACTAGTCATATATAAAATAAGATTAGGAAAAACCATAATAGAGCAATACTATTAATCTCTGTCAACACACCGAAACCATATTTTAGTATAGCAAATTGCTATATATATTCTTTTACAATTTTTTGTCTCTTCACATTCTAGCCTTTTGACATACAAAAGGAAAGACTCTTCACATTTGTCTATTTTCTGATTATGATTACAAGGCCCAATACATACAAAATTTATACAAAATACAAATTCATATACTTTGTGCATATGTCCTTCTATTATACTTTGTGATTTTACCATGCTCCATTCTTCATTCAACACTTTCTTAGACTTAAATATTTGTCTCATCCTAAGACAAATTCATAACCTAATATGAACTAAGTTGAAAAGATAATCCATAAATAAGAGTTGCTTTTATCACTCCAGGTGCCATTTACCAATTTTTACTCTTTGTGCACTACTTAGCCACCCTTTCTAGTTTTCAACTAAATAACATACTAGCCTACCACCCTTTCAAGTTTTCAATAGGCTAGCATAACCAGGTAGCTATCTTTTATGGGTTTTTAACTAATTTGGCCCATCTTCTAATTTTCAGTCTATCTTACCAAAACACTATAATATTCTTAAAGTCACAAAAAGGAAGTGCACATTACTTACTGCTACAACAAAAGAAGAATTTCACTAGGTGGCTATAGAGGCTATTGTGTTTAGCTAATCATTGACCACTAGCTTTTAATTCACCCAATGTAGAGGTGGTTATTAGGATTGTGCCTTTTTATCTAACATTATCTCCTATATGATTTGTTAGAGTTGTTGAGGAGGAATGAATTGGGGCTCACCTATTATCTAGGTAATAGTTGAATCAACTAAAGATAGATTTTGCTTAAGCATTTTCTAATCTATGAGCACTTTTTATACCATGGTAAGTAAAATGTGCAGTGGAACCTAGATCATCATCATATTTTATATATCATCATCTTCTACAATTGTGAGCAATGCCTTGACATTAGATAACTTGAGCTAAATATACAAGATGATCTCATCCAATATGTTTGTTATCCCTTAGGTTTGGATGGATAAAAAAGTGTTATGCATTATTTCATTATGCCATACTTCCATCTTTTGTATGACATCATCCCTAAAATTAATAGTTGTCTAAGTACACTACTCATTTTTTATATAGTTGTTATTTTATCTTCCAATACATCTTTAGCTTTATTTGTAGTGGCAAATTCAGGTTTCACAATAGCCAAGGATTGATTAAGATGTTGTATCCAATTAAACGTATCTTGGGTTATATACATGGCCTACCTTACATCAATGTCTAAGACCTACTCATATTCTTTAATGAGTTCACATATGACTTATGTTTCATTCCAGATAGTTTTCCCTTGTACACATAATGTGAACACCTTTTATGCAACCCCGCAATTATTTGTAAGCTCTATCAATAGATCAATGAATTACTTATCCTTTGACATGACTTGATCACCTAGTACTTGTGTAACTAAGGTAGGACAAGTGTTATTTATCATATGTCATTCATTTACTAGTTGTTCTTCTATTCCAACATTTTTTTCACATATCCTAAGAACTTCATGCTCCAAATCTAAGGCCTTTTGCACAATTGATTCTTGAAAGGTAATTGTTCCTTCAATATTTTTTGATAATGGTAAGTGGGTCACATCCAATATGTCTCAATCATAGTGGTAGAAAGTACCATAGAGATGGTGGAAGGTTTTGTAGGAATAGGTTGAATTAAGCCAATGGAAGTAATAAAATAGTGTATCATGTGGATGTAGCAGGGATATCCCATAGCCATTGGCTAGAGATCTATGATGCTTCTTTTATGACCTTTGTCTAAACTATGTTTTCTACTTCTACCTATTCTTTTACTTCTTTATGCTCTTAGGCCTAGGTTTTTGCTTTAGCCCTTGCCTTGACATCAACTATAGTTTGTGCTCTAGCTTCCTCTTCAACCTTAGCCTTATCATCAACTTTAGCTTTTGCTTTAGCATCTACCTTAGCCTTATCTTTGGATTCAACTTTAGACTTAGCTTTGTTTTGGATTGTTTGTGCTTTTGTTGCATGTCTAAGCTATTCTTTAGTAACCTTGGATTGATCTTATTATTCCTTATATTTTTGGTGCATAGTTTGCACCTCTTATCATCATTTATTGGGCTTCTTCCCACTCTTTATTCTTTACCTTCACTTCTTCAACCTAATTAGGCACACCTTCTACTTCCTCATCTTTCTTAATTATACCTTTGGCTTCTTCATATTTATTTCATGAAGCCTCTAATACCTCAATGTTTTTCCTTATAGTTTCAACTTTTTTGATTTTTTTCATGTATCCTTTGCTTCCTCAAATTTATTTTATGTTTTGACACCTATCTCTTGTTGTTTTCATTGTTTATTTTGTGCAGCTTATTATTGAATTTATTGTGTCTCTTAAATCCCTACTTATTGTGTTTATTCTTATTTTTCTTGATCCTTTCTTCCTCCTTTGCCTCCTTAGGGTCTAGTCTATACTATGCAGTTTTTTATTCTCCTATTGTCTTAGGTGTAGTTGTATCTATGGGTTCCTCATCACCTTTTAGGTCTACAAGCTCGATGTCTAATTCAGTATGCTTAGATGATTGCATTTTTCCAAGCTAACCTTTTCATAATAATTTATTTTTCTTAGACTTAATTAGAGGAATGAGGGTCTATTTTTGCTTATTTAGAACCTAGGGTTAGGGTTGTTATTGCATTATTAGAGACTATTGCATGCCACTTTATTTTTTAGGTTCACCAAAATACACCATCCTTTCTTGCATAGTTTGTGATGTTTTAACATAAGGGTGTGTGCATGGTCATTGAAATAAGACTGGTGTAGGACTGCCTTCTTCAATTAAATCTACCATCTATGTAGATGATGATCCTATGGCTGACTCTATTGAAAATATATTAGCCTCCAACTTACACCAAGTTGCTTCTTATCCTACACTATCAACAATAATAGAGGATATGGCTAAGTAATATCAACCCAAAGCTCTTTTATTACCTGATTTTGTACTTGGCAAGTGTGCACTAGTTTCTAAAATGAGAAATCCTCCTTCTCTTTATTATACACTTCTTTTCAAATATATTGTAACATTTATAGACACCTAAATCTAGCCACCAATAACCTTCAACTAGGCTTTTGACCAGTTTCTACCCAAAATGCACAATTTAGCCTAAAAACACTAAACCATGCTAATGATGGGAAATTGACATATTCAAGTGATGATTTTGGTCAGGGTATTACTAAATGGAATAATACAATTTATGGGCTAACTGACTTTGATCAAATCATTTTGAATCAAAATGCCAATTTTGCACCTGGGTGCTCTAGATTGCTCTTTCTTATCAAATCTCGTGCATAAGATATGTGCCTTTGTTATTTGGTGTTGGTAACATCCTAAATGGTATAATGGTTCTAACACATCTAACATTACCTTCTAATTCCAATCTAGTTAAATTTTGGACCAATAACAAGGCATTTTGATCAATTTGAGTAATTTTTGCACAAAGTGCTTAAATCATGCTTAAGAGATAATTAACCTAAATCAAGGCATAAAAATGAATTCCATGGAAACTTGTTGAATAATTGTTTTTAGAAATGAATATTAAATATCTTCATCATTAGGTGACCTCATTTATTGGGAAGACATCCCTAGGCCATAAATGACATAAATATCAGGATTCATGCCCTCCATGCCTCTTAATTGGACCTTTTTCCAATGTCATTATGAGGATAATTAAAAACATAATTCCAAAAATTGAATTAATCCTCAACCACACATCTCAATCTTGAGATGGATGGTTGAGGTTGATTCTGATCAAATGCAAAAATCTATAAATAGGAGGCCTCACAACATCATTTCTAAGCTATTTTGGTGCAAAGTTATTATGATCAAATATCTTCAAGGAGTCATTGAAACTAGTGTTACCATGTCAAATTGATTCCAAGCCAAGCCAAGCCACAACACAAAGGTGACAAGGAGAGATGGAGGTAGCCAATCTTCTATTTCCAAGGACTTTATGAGCACAAGCTGAATAAGCCACCACTACAAAGGCATTTGGAGCATCCAAGGTGAAGGAATTCTTGTGTTTTATTCCTTAATTTTTAGTTGTGTTTATCATTTGTTTTTGTTAACTAAGCTCTCCCTAGTGTCTAGGCCTAGAGATGTTATGATATTAGTTTGCTTCTTTCTTTTTTTTTTCAATTTGGAATTAACACCATACTAACCATCCTCTCTTGAGTCAAATTCCTAGATCACATAATGGCATACCTAGTGGGACTAGATGCATCTCACACCTAAAAGAGATCATTTTTTAATGCTAAAATATTTATTTGAGCCCTTAAAACTCTTGAGAATTGATTTTATAAATTTATTTTTCCATTTTTGGTTGCCACAATTTTACATAGTAACTGACATCGACAAGTAATATCGACATCATTTACCTGACTCAATTGACATCGGTTAGCAAAATTGACATTAGTTAGATCTTGGTTGGCTAGTAACCGATGTTGGTGGTAATAACTGACATCAGTCACTACTTTTTTCCAAAAACATAGACCTAAGAGCTAATTTTTCAAAGTTCATTTTTCCAAGCTAAAAAGAGCTTCAAATCTAAAGGGCATGCTAACAATTTTGCTACAAGACCAAGCTTGATATTTGCTTAAACCATGTTTAAATCACCTTTGTATGATTAAAAATCAATTAGGTATATTTTTTTGGGTATTTAAAAAATAATTTAGATGTTTTTGGTGAATGTTTTCAAAGTTTACAACTAAGACCAACGAGTCAAATAAACACTACCAAACTTTTCATTTGGGTTTAAAATTGAACACACTTGTCAATTTTTGTTTACAATAGTTGTTTAGTTAGATTTTGTTTGGCAAAAAAAATAATTTTGTGTGTATTCTCTTTCATTTTTCTTCTATATGGAACCCTTATAATCAAAATCACCAATCCTATTGTAATAATCCTATTCCAAGGCTTAGAAATAAAGTCATCTAAAGCACTCCCTAAAAACTAATCAAAGTTTGGGTGACCTTGAAAATGACCCTAAAGTCTTTTTACTTTCATTTTTTATTTATTTATGAATCTTGTCTTATGAGGGGGACTTCATCACCTCTCACAAGTTCTTTAGGGAAGCTTTGACCCAAGGTTTCATCTCCTAGCTTTGACTTCATTTAGCTCCTTTGGAGTTGCACATAGGACGTAGTGGCACTTTAGACATCACACTACACTGAGCAAATATCAGGATGTAGTGGTTACAAAAAGGACTAGACCCTTTTTCAACAAGCCAAGTTATATAGACCTAAAATCCATGATTTTATTTTGTATTCATTGGCATGAAAGTCATTATGCAATTTATTCCCCTAGATCATTCATAAACTTGTTAGATCTTAGATAAATCCCCACTTGCCATATAAGTATTATTGGTACAAGGTGTGCCTCAAGGTCCATGTGACACTTTTATCATTTGAGAGAAGGTGGTGTAAAAACCATACTATATAATGCACATTTAATTTTGGATGAACACTTAAAATCCTCTCAAATGACTTATATTAATGGATTCCAACAATACCAAGAAACCTTGTCAATTTAGGATTTAAGGGAAATTAATTAGTTAGTCTTATCTTAGATTAAAGTCTTATTTAGAGTCAAAACTTGGTGTGAAAAATAATCCAAAACCAAACACATAGTCCAAATTTTCTTTTGAACAAAGAGGCATTATGCTTCCCGTGTGAGATCATCAATTTGCCTTGTTCAAAAGTTCATCAAAAGTTTGAGAGTCATATCATCCACTTTGGTGTAGTTATGCTACCCAATTGAGTCTAGACCTTTACCAAAGTTGTTTAAGTCCTTCACTTATAATCTAAATTTGAAATTACACCTTTACAAGTTTAGAGGGTTGATGTGTTAAGTGGGTTCACTATTTGCACTAAACTTGAGGGAATTTAGGTTTAATTTCCAATTTAGGTTGAAGGATATTTAAAGACACATAATCATTATCACCATTTGAAATACTTAAGCCATTTTTTGCTAAACTCTTGCACTTTGGGTCTATGCACCACAACATTTTGAGTTAAGAAAAGTAGTGTTATGCTACCAAAATTGTAGGAAAGCATCTTTGCCTTAGAGAGTTTTTGAAATAGACCTTATTATCACACCTTTTTGGGTAGTATAGTGTCATTATGCTGCCCAAAACATTTCAAAAATTATTTCATAAACCCTTTTTCATAGAGTTTCAAATTTTCTCCTACATTTTCAGACTAATCCAAGTGTATTTTTGTGATCCTTTGTCTAAAACATAGTTATACCGTTCACTTTTGTCTAGCATGTTTATCAAACAGAACCAAGTTTTATACCATTTTTTGTGACAAAGTAAACTATTGATAAAGTGCCTTTTGTTTCATACCTTATACCTAGTTTATCAATTTCATGACCAAGAATTAAATTCCTAGTGTTTGTTAGAAGTGTTTCAAATTCATTAGATTAAAAACTTTCATCTATTTTTCAAAGTCTATCTTTTGACATTGTTTGGCCAAGAGTCCTAGTACATGCCTTGTTTGAGCCTAGATTTTGATATCACGCTTGGCCAAAAGACCTATAAACTTTTTAATTCCTAGATTAGACTGATTTGAAACACTTCGACCATAGATTTTGTTATTTTGATTTTTGGTCCTTTTACTTGCTTACCTTTGTGTGAACAATGAAATGTTAGATAATTCACTCTAGCTTATTTCCTCATAAACCTTTACATAAATTTGTTAATCCTTTTGAAAAATATATACCAAGTTGTAATATTGTCTTTTATAGAGTTTCTAGAAATCTTTGACCTTTTATCAGAAAAGCATTGACTATGGATCCCAACATGTATTCATACACTCATAGTGGACTCATGTACAATCTAGGGATTAGTAATGTAGTTGCATAGGAAGAAATGGTGCAAGACCCCTATGTGGATAGTGTTTCTTATGGGATGAATTCTTATCCCTCTTATAATACTCAATTAGGGGCACAAAGCCAATATCTATTAGCCAACTATTTAGTTAACACATCACCTTATTCAAAGCAGGTCCAAAAGAAAACTGCACTATATCTAGCTACAATACTAATAGTAGATGAGCCAGTTCTTCAATAGTCATATTCTACTAATAAGGATTCCACGTATGATCATTTTTTTTGGGTGACATTTGTTAGAGAACAAAGATGAGATTTTGGTTAGATCCATAGAGGTAGGTTCTATGTTTCCAACAGACTTACCCCATGAAAATTTACCAAGTCTAGTAAGAGTGCCCCCATAATATCATTTACAATCAATAGGCTTCTTCTAGAAATCCTATGGCTCTAGTCCAAATAACGAACCAAGATCTTAATATATCTAATTGAGGCAAAAACATCATAGAATAACACTTTAACCAAATGCATATGGCATATCAAACCTACCTAAATTTAACATGTGATTTCAATCAGATGAACATGGTGAGTAAGCCTCTTATCGACCTAGTTCCTTCAATAGGAGTGTTGATAGAGTTAATTGTAAAAGAAAATTTGAGTTATGACCCATTCATACAAACTATTTCAATAGATAACTTGATGCATATGCCTATTATTGAAGAAGTGTCTTGGACCTCTATAGTGAATAGTAAACTAAACATAGTGGAAAATGTGCAAATAACATCCAATCCCAATCAAAGTGGTACTCAATCAGTTGCTTCCTCAAGTGTGCAAATTATGAGATTATATAATCAAACAATAGCCAATGTCATGCCTCAATGATAGAATGTAATGAACCCTACACCTCTTCCATAGGTAATGAGTAGTATTCCACAATAATAGACATAATCTAGTATATCAATGTAATAGAGGACAAATGCATTACTATCTCAATTAAGGGAAATTAATGTTCCACCTCGCCAGGTACCGACAAACATAAATCTTCAATCTTAGACTAATATACCAATCCAAAACCAAGAAATGACTAGTCAATAATGTGCAAATATTGGTCAATGATAGATGTCAAATCTACAACCTACTTTCACTTCCTCATAGGGATTCATACAACAATGAGGTCCCCATGTTTCTCAGATATGTACTAGACAACCATTAGTTCAAAATGTACCACAAATTAAGAGATAGGGTCTTGGTCTACAAGTTCCCACTCAACAACAAGGTTTGATTAGTCGGTATCATGTCCCTTTTCAACCATATTAGGCACATTATAGTTATATCCCTCCATTCTAACCACAAAATCCTCCAAGTTAAACCTTTATCACTAACCCAAACTAGAATATCACAAAACCAAGTGTGTAATTTAAAGTACATCCCAATCCACATATGTGTATTCTTGGTCCATTTCCCAACCAAATTAATGTACTCCAACAGTTAGCTCCATCATACTCTGGTCAAATTATACCACTTATGACCTCCCAATCATCTATCCAAACCCAAATTCTCCCTTAAACTAATATTCCATCCAGTTTCCTATCCTAAGAATTGCAACTGATGAAGGATGCAATTGTTACCATTCAGGCTGGGAAGCAGACCAAAAAGTTCAAATTGGATGATGTATGTTCTTATCCATTCAAAATGGAGTATTTTTAGATACCATTTCCTCTAGGATATGAACCATTGAAATTTGATAAATACAAAGGGAAAGGTGACCCTAAGGCTCATTTGACCGAATTCTTTGTTGCATGCCAACTAGTGGCCTATAGCAACATATACCTTTTGTTGTTGTTTATAATAAGATTGGTTGGACAAGCCTTGGAGTGGTTTTTAAATTTTCCCAAGAATTCAATTAATAAACTTTGATGATCTTTCTAATAAATTTGTGCAACACTTTTCCTATATTCTTGAGAATGATATTTCATTAGTAGACCTAACAAAAGCAAAGCAAAAATCTAGGGAGAGTTTTGAAAGTTATTTACAGTGATGGAGATCCCTTTCAATTTTTTTCACTCGTAGTTTACCATATAAACAATTAGCCACTGTGTTTACCAAAAATTTGCATAGTGAGATAGCTTACCATCTAGAACTACAATGTGCACATACATTCAAGGAGATCATTGATAAAGGTTTGTTGATCAAGAGGGAACTCATAAATAAAGGAGTCATCAATATTAATTCAACTAATCAAAATCAAGGTACCAATCAAGTAAATGACCAACATCCCATATAAGAGAAAGCATCACAACTGGCACAGGCCAATACCTACAAAAGACTAAAGTAATTCAACCACAAAAAAAATGTTTTGGGAAATGGAGTAACCAAATATCATCATGTGCAAATTATGTAGACATCATCTGCACCACCTTTTTAACTTACTCCTACCTAACAACCTCTCCAACCAATGCCACAAGCACAATAACCAAGACCTAAACAACAAATACAACAATCATTACCATTACAAACCTCTCCTCCTAGAAGAACCATGCTTGTACATCGTGTCTTTAGTGACTTAGGAGAGACTATTGAATCTATATTCCATAAGATTTCTATCACTAATATAATTATTTGGTATATACTAAAGCATTATCCACAAGGCATTCCTTATCCTGATTGGTACTATGAAAATAAATTTTGTAACTATCATCGGGTCAACGGACATAATCTACAAAGATGTGTCCAAATTAAGGATTTAATTGAGAATATGTTGGAGAATGGGGAGATAAAATTAGATGATGTTACTTCCACTTCCAATCAATCACTTGGGATCTATCAAAACCCCTTTTCTGACATAACAATCAATAGCAGTAGAACAATCATCAATAACAACAATGTCTAATGCAGTATCAAAATCAAAGGCCAAACTAGTAGAATCAACAAAATCAATAATAAAACCCATAACAACAAAATGATATAAAAAACCAAGTTCAAAATGATAACAACCAACAAACCTACCATGCAGTTACACATGACTACAATAAGGTTGTATGTCATATTGTAAGGGGTAGAATTAATACCATCTCCATTAATCCTAAACCAAGTACTAATCAACCTAAACCATTTCTAAACAAAAATATTCAACCAAATCACATGAATAATCCTTATTTGACCTAGGAGTGCATACAATCAAACTAATAAACTAGTACTTCTCTTTTTGGAGCTTACAGTGACAACTCGTTCTTGCCATGTGACCACATAAAAGTGCACTGACAATTGAGACTTGTCCTATCTAGTCCCACACCATTTCCAACATCAGTTAGCAATACTGGTCTAGTGTTTAATCTAGATTGTGAAATCACAAATTAGAGGTTAAAGATTACTATCCTAGGCCCATAACCATCTACCACTTTGCATGTCATATAACCAACCATTTAGCCTCAGAATAAACCATCACTACTTACCAAGACAAAAAGTTTGATATTGTGGAACAATTGCAAAAGATACCAGCACAAATTTTTATTTTAGATTTTTTGTGGACATTAATAATCCACAAAAACATCTTGAATGATTTTTTGACCCAATCCACTATTGCTAGTGACATATCCCCCAATAACTTCTAAGCTTTGGTTGGACACCTAGCTCCAACCCAACAAGTCACATTCAACCAAAGTGATATGTCTTCCCTTAGGCTGCTTCATAATAAACCATTATACATAGAAGTTTTTATCATATGGCACAAAGTGAAATGTGTCCTTATCGATAATGGATCCAACCTCAACATAGTGTCTCTAAAGCTCATCAAGCTTCTTGGGTACATAATGATAGATCTCCAGCCAAAAACAATAACCATCAAAGCTTATGATAATTAGGAAAGATAATCACAAGGCACCATTAGTTTTCCAATTATCATTGGGTCTTTAACCTATGATACATTATGTCATGTGCTTGATCTTGAGTTATCGTACAACATGCTTCTAGGCAGGCCTTGGTTACATGAGATTTATGTAGTCCCGTCAATGCTGCACCAATGTAACAAGTTTTCCCACTCAAGGATGGAAGTGAATATTCTAGGAGATTTACACCCATATGAATACTACAAGCATCTTGAGGCCAAATTTCAAATCTATAATTATCAGTATGATATGAATCCAAGTTTCAAGCAAGATAAAAAAAGGCTATATTTATTGATCCTTCATTGGATAATTATATAGATCCTAATACCTTAGATTTTCTTTCCCACATATGGGCTCTTGAATATTCTAATCATTTCACCATTTTAGATAATGGACCAAGAGAGTATGTAACACATGATACATTCCATATTTCCAATCTTTCTCAAAATCTAAAAACCTTTGGGTGACCTAAAGTCACCCCACATATGCATTGGTAATAAAAGAACAAAAATAAGGGACCTATCATATTTATACCAGCATCTAGCCTAGGACCTGACCCTCTTGAATGGGATGAGTCATGGTTATATAATGACAACCAAGTTAATTATTATAAATTTTCAAAGTATCGTATTCCTAATAGGATCATGGAGCATCTCAATTATGAAGGAAGAGGCCTCAAACCAAATTAGCAAGGAACCATCGAGCCAATTTCCATGACTAAGTATGAAAGACCTTATGGAATTAGATTTAAACCACCTGGGGGTGACCCCACATATCTTATTCAAAATCCATCACCAATGACTAATGATGATGATGTCGACAGTGAAGCAGAGTTCAATCATAGCCTCACCTTTGATGACCTAGTTAAAAATAATTGTTTGATAACAATGTCATTTATAGCCTTACCCAAGCCATTCATCACAATCCATTACCATTATATTATCCCCAAATAATAGATTGGGACCACCAAGAATCCAGTCTACCGATTGATGAGTTCCAAAATGATGAGGCATTCTATGATTTCTTAGGCCTTAGAGACAATGTTTTATTAAGAGATCATAAATTAGGATTCTCAATCACATTAGATCCTACAACTTATTTTGGAGAGCGAGTGAACACCCTTAGCCAAAAACAAATAAGTAAAACATCGAGGTCCCAAACTAAAAACCTCTTTGAGGAACTTTTTGACCAAGGAAAAAGTAAAGATAAAGGCTAGTCTAGTGGTGAAAACCTATTTCAAGTGCCATTAGATGGGGGTGTTCATTCCTCTTCAAATTTAGATTAGGAGACCACCAATGATGAACTTGCTTATGGATCCAAGTTTAGCTTTGAGCAAAAGTATTTGATCAAATTCTCCCAAAAAAATTAACTATTTTTATCACATAGACAAATATCCCATTAGGGGATTTAGATTCATCATGATTAGGAGAAGTTGAAGAGCAAGTCTTAACAAAGGACCCTGACATAGTCTAATAGTTCAAGTTAATGCCTACTGTCCTAGAAGATGGTTCAACCCTTTTAGTCAAAGATATGATAGAGATAAATATCAAGACTCCATCAAACTTAAAATGGATAAAATTAGCTGCATCCCTCATTGAAGAGGAACACGACATCTTTAAAGCTCTGTTGAGAGAGTTTATGGATATTTTTGCATGGGCCTATTCTAACATGCCAAGTTTCGATCCCACCTTGGTTTTGCACCACATTGTGGTTAATCCTAATGCCAAATTGGTAAAAATAAATTTATTTAAGATGCATCCTCACATTGCTTTATTGGTAAAGAAAGAGTTGGAGAAACTCTTAAAAGTAGGATGTATCTAATCCATTGACTATTATGAATGGATCTCTAATGTTATATTTGTTAGTAAAAAGCTTGAAGGGATTAGAATTTGTATTGATTTTTAAGACATCAACAAAGCTTATCCTAAAGATAATTTTCCCTTATCTAATATGAATATGATCATTGAATCCATGGTAGGTTATGAAATTTTTTCACTCATGGATGGATTTTCAAGATACAACCAGATCAGAATTACACCAGAAGACCAATATAAAATAGTGTGCACCACTGCATGGGGAACATTTTGTTATCAAGTAATGACATTTGGCCTTAAAAAATCTATAACTACATATTAAAAGTCCATGACCATCATATTCCATGATATGATCTATGATATTTTTGAAGACTATGTCGATGACATATTGGGAAAATCTAAAACTAGGGCTGACCATCAAGCAGTGTTGTGTAAGATATTTTAAAGACTATGAGAGTATAAAGTCAGACTAAATACAAAGAAATGTGTTTGGTGTAATTTCAATAAAATTACTTCAATTCATTTTGTTTGATAAAGGTATTGAAGTTGATATGGCTAAAGTCTATGCTATAACTGAGATGTTGCCACCAACCAATTTAAAGCAACTCTGTAGTTTAGAGGGTAAGATCTACTCCATCTGACACTTCATCACTCAGTTAGTAGATAAGTGGAATCCATTTACACACCTTTTGAAGAAGGGAGTTTCATTTCATTGGGATAATCACTACCAAGTATCTTTTTAATAGCTCAAATATTATCTTGTTAATCCACCTATTTTATTACCTCCTATGCCAGGAAAGCCATTCTTGTTATACTTATCAGCTACCAACCATGCTCTGGGGGCACTCATGGCTCAACATGATGATAATGGAAAAGATCATGTTGTATACTACCTAAGTCATACCTTGGTTAAATATGAACATAACTATCCACTTGTTGAAAAATCTTGTCTAGCTATGGTCTCCATAGCTTAGAAACTGCACCATTACATATTGAATAATAAGACCATGGTCATTTAAAAAGTAGATCCACTAAAGTATCTACTATCTAAAATAGCTTTCCAAGGAAGAATGGCTAAATGGATCAAGGTTCTCAATGAATTTGACATAGAGTATGTCAATCAAAAGGCAATCAAGGGACAAGTTCTTGCAAATCAACTTATTGAAGCACCTCTCATAAACACACAACCACTAACATTTCAATTTCTTGATGAATCCATAATGAATATCATTAACACACCCCTTGAGGAGTAGTCTTGGAAGCTATATTTTGATGGTTCATTCACTACACATAGATCAAGGGTAGGCCTATTATTTATTACACCACAAGGGGATTTAATCTCTAAATCATTCAAAATCAGCTTTCTTTATACAAACAACATGATCAAGTATGAATTAATTATTGCAAGACTTTGACAAGAAGTGCATTGGAATATATCTCATCTCCAATTTTATGGTGATTCTTAGTTAATCATCAATCAGGCTACAGATCATTTTTAAACCAAAGATGACAAGTTGGTTCCATATAAATCCATGGTCGACACTCTTAAATAACAAATTGTCAATATTTAGTTTGAGCACATACCAAGGGCTAGTAACAGAACTATAGATGTCATGGCTACTATTGGCTCTTTGATTTGACAAATAGATAAATCTAGAGAGTATCAATTCTTCATCGATAATTTGTCAGCACTAGCTCATGAACCTTTAACCATTGCCATGATTTGTGATATTGTTGGTCCTATTTCTATCTAGTACTCACCTTTATAACCACCTTCATGACCAATTTCTACCATCTAACCTATCTCAAAAACAAACCAAATCTTTCATTCACCATTTTGCTCATTATACTCTGCTTGGATCCACCCTTTATCACCATAGTTTTGATGGAACTCTACTTCATTGTTTAACTTCGATAGAGTCCACATTAGCATTAAGAGAATTTCAAGGAGGATTATGTGGTGTTCATTCTAGTGAGGTGGTTCTATCCAAAAAAAATTGTGTACTGGTTATTATTGGCCCACAATGGACTTAGATGCTACTACATATGTAAAGAAGTGTGACAAATGTCAATGGCATGCTAATCTGATTCATGCCCCTGTAAAAACTCTAAAATTTATGTTGACACCATGGCCATTTTCTACATGGGTATTTAACCTCATTGATAAGATTAACCCCACTTCATTTGATAGCCATAAACATATCCTTATCACCACCGAGTATTTCACTAAGTGGGTTGAAGCTATACCCCTCATTTACATGACTAGAAAGTAAATTTCTAAATTCATTTTCAACCATCTCATCTATTGCTATGGTATTCCCTCTAACATTATATCTGATAATGGAGGAACATTCAAGAATAAATATGTAGACCAGTTATGCACTAAATACAACATCACACAACATTTTTCTACAACATATTACCCTCAAGGTAATGGCCAAGCTAAGGCATCCAACAAAACCATTGTCAATATTTTAAAAAATATTATCAATGATCTTGGTCATGATTGGCACCTCCATATATTCTATTCCCTTTGGGCATACCATACCAATCATCATACCCCCATAGGAGCCACTCCATACTCACTTGTTTATGGTACTAAATCCATCCTTCTCATTGAGGTTAAATTGCCTTCACTACGCATCTCTTTCAAGCATGTCCTAGATGATCATAACTATCGAGTATCTCACCTATAAGAGATAGACCTACTTGATGAGAAATGCACATCCACACTCAATAATCTTCAAGCATATCAGAATCAACTCAAAGGCCAGTCTAATTAGTGTGTAAAGTATAAAACATTTGAACTTGGTGATCTTGTTCTTAAATAAAGCCAAAAGAATACCATGGCTAAGAAGAAGCATAAAGTTAAATTCAAACCCAAATGGATAGGGCATTTCATCATCACTATATATTATGGATCAGGAGCATATAGGCTTGCCACACTAGATGGAGATGAACTTCTAGATCCAATGAATATTATTCATCTCAAGTGGTATTATGCTTGAATGTTAATGTGTATTATTTATAATGACCATTTTAGTTATGCCATTTTATCATTATTCTTCTATGTTCCAATACCATCCTTATCCATTCTCTTTACCATGACCACTTTCTACTTCTGACCTATCAACCCAGTGTGTTCTAAAAACCTAGCCCATTTGACCTTGGTTTTTGTCATTCGATATGAAGTTTTCGCATCAATGTCTCTGATCAGTTCATTAGTTAGTTCAAGTACTTTAGATAGAGATCATATTTTAGGATAGTGTGATATAAGTTTTAGTAGTTTCATCCTTCATTTATTAATCCTTTCTTACCACTGGTCTTGCTATTAATTATAACCAGCTTTGGGAAAATTAGTACCATTGATCTATGTTGTTGTGTCCTGGTTATAACCACCTATGGGAAAACTATGGGCAACATTAATCCTTGATGTACCAACTTGCCACTTCTTATGCCACATTTTTCCTTTTTACCAACTATGCCTATTTTGTTTGAATAGGTTATTGCACTAGTCAAATTCCTTTGTTGAAATGGTGGAACTACATTAACTTGAGGTCTTACTCCAGGACTATGTAGGCAACACTCAATACTTGTTGAGGTCAAATCAATCACCTTATACCATGCTCTCACTATTTTATGAGCAACATAAGTTTGAATTCTCTCACCATTTTATGAGCTTGAACCATTTGGTGTCTTTTAATTCTTTATCAGGTTGAGATACCTCTAAAATAATTTCAAAAATCATTAGAAAAGAACAAAAACATTGACCATTTCTTTGCCTTAAGGATTTTGGGAACCCTTACTAAGTTTAAATTAAATCACTTATCACTTAGTCTCCCCATCCTTTTTGGCCTTTTTCTCTCATGTACTTTCCATTTTTTAAGACCATTCCTATTCTTCTATCACATCCATTCTATTTATTTTCCTCAGTTATCACATTCTTCCCATTGCCTGGGAGAACTACATTTGGCCTGAATTTTTTTATTGGATATTACATCCATAGAACTATGTAGGCATCATCTACTTGCGTAGTACATATGGAGATAGCTCAGCCACCCCCTTCCTTTTCTTTTATTCCCTCATTTTGTTTGTTTGCTTAGTTATCACCTATTTTCTATGGGCAATGTTCATATAGTTTTTATTGCATTATTTATTTGTTTATTTCTGCTTATTTTGTTTGTTTGTCTACATGTTTGTTTGCTTTCAGCACTATTTTTTTGATTCAATTTATGTGTGTTCATTGGGTGATTCTTTGCCCACACTTACACTTGAATTCATCCATATTCATATGATTAAATTATCATCATGGTTTTTATCATTAGTGTATTATTTTATATTGAGTATTGGATTATGAGAGTCAGTCCTCATGCATATTTTGACCAAGTCCTCATGATGTTATACCATTATGCCTATCAAAAAGTGCTACAACAAACCTCAACTTCGAGAAGCCTATTTAGTAATGGTGGCATCTCTTTGGCACCAACATCCTAATTCCATCCTCATCATATCCCAAAATAAAATAATTAAACATGAAAGAATTTCAACCTTTATTATTTTGAATGAGCATCTCCCTACTATTAGGTTATTCCAATTCATCATTACCCTCTATGTTAAGTTATCATCATCCTCAGCCAAGTTTATCATGTTTTCCATAATTGGGGTCTAATAATTATAACCACCTATAGGCAAATCATTACACACTGTCCCACTTGCATTTCTCAATGATTATAACCACCTTTGGGAAAATCATTATGTTGCCACCACTTTACTTTTTTTTCCTATATAGGGGCATGTTATTTTATTTTTCAGTCCTAACTAGGGTAGCTCCATCTTCTCAATTATTATAACTTCCTTTGGGCAAATCATTGTGTTATCATACCATGGTGCCACTATCGAGGTACAATGTTTATAACTACCTTTGGGTAAATCATTGCACATTGTCCCACTTTCATTATCAATGATTTTGACTACTTTTTTAGTCTCATTGTGTTTTTCACCCCATCATATTTCCTTTCTTTGGTCCCCTTGTTTTACTTACTTCTTTTTGAGGGACCATTTGCCAACCTACTTGTGACAATGTTCCCTCAAGGGGCATCATACAGTTAGTTTATCATCATTACAGTTGTAGGCATATAAGACCTTTTCATTTTTTGAGAAGATGTTACTATGATTATATCTTGTAACACCTTCCCAAATAGGGGTAAACTGTAGAAACCTAAATCTGGCCACCAATAACCTCTAGCCAAATTTTTGACCAATTTCTATCTAAAATGCATAATTTGGCCTAAAAATACTAAATGATGTGAAACTAACATATTCAAGTGCCAATTTTGGCCAGGGTATCACTAAATGGGTTAATGTAATTTATGGGCTAGCTAACTTTAATAAGATCATTTCAAGTCAAAATGCTAATTTTACACTTGGGTGCTCTAAATTGCTCTTTTTTATCAAATATCTTGCACAAGACATGTGCCTTTGTTATTTGGTGTTGGTAAGATCCTAAATAAAATAATGATTCCAACACATCTGACATTTCCTTCTAATTCTAATCCAGTCAAATTTTGGACCAATAATAAGTCATTTTGATCAATTTGAGTAATTTGTGCATAAAGTGCTTAAATCATGCTTAAGAGCTAATTAACCCAAATCAAGGAATAATCAATAATTCCATGGAAACTTTTTGAATACTTGTTTTTATAAATGAATATTTAATATCTACATCATCAGGTGACCTCATTTCTTGGGAAGACATCCGTAGGCCATAAATGCCATAAATATCAGGATTCATGCCATGCCTCATCAATGCCCTCCATGATGCCATCCATGCCTCTTAATTTCTCCTTTTTCCAATGTCATGATGAGGATAATTACAAACTTAATTCAAAAAATTTAATTAATCCTCAACCACACATCTCAATCTTGAGATGGATAGTTGAGATTGATTCTAATCAAATATCTATAAATAGGAGGCCTCACAACATCATTTTTAAGATATTTTGGTGCAAAGTTATAATTCTCAAATATATATATACGGAGTCATTTCAGCTAGTGTTAGCATGCCAAATTGATTCAAATCCAAGCCAAGCCACAAGCCAAAGGTGCCAAGCAGAGATGGAGGTAGCCAAGCTTCCATTGACAAGGACTTCATGAGCAAAAGCCAAGAAAGCCACCACTATAAAGGCATTTGGAGCATCCAAGGAAGGTAAAGGAATTCTTGTGTTTTATTCCTTACTTTTTAGTTGTGTTTGTCATTTGTTTTTTTAACTAAGCTCTCCCTAGTGTCTAGGTTTAGAGATGTTATGTTATTAGTGTGTTTCTTTTATTTTATTTTCATTTTAGAGCTAACACCATACTAACCATCCTCTCTTGAGTTAAATTCATAGATCATAACATTTATTTGATCACTTCCTATTCTTCTACCCCCAACTAAGGTAGATCACACTCAGTAGTTATCCTTAGAGGCATGGGATTATCAAGCCAGGACTTTATTTGATGCATTCTTTTCCTAAGTTATCACATCTCAATTTCTCTCTAAGTTAATTTAACTAATTATCCATGGATTATTATGGTTGATAAATTTATTAATTACTATTTAATTAATTTTTAAGTCATATTTTGTTATGCGATAGTTATGTGTTGCTTAGATTACATGATTAAATTGTTATGAGTTAGTTGTACTTGTATATTATGTACATTATGATCATGTTTTTAGTTTACACAATAGTATTTTATGGTTATATGATGATATTATGGGATAACTATCTTCTTGTCATGAGGTGGATGTAGGATAAATCCATCCCTCAAAGCATGATGGATGGAGATCATCATTAGATAGGATGGCGTAGTTGGAGGTGTTGGGTTTGACAGAGGAACTATAAACCCACGCAAACACCACAATAATTAGCATCATTTATATGTGTTGCTTGAATTTTTATTTTTATTATGTCATTTGTGTTATCTGCATTTAGATGATTGATTATGTTCTTTTAGTTATGTTCTACATTTTAGTTTAATGCTTATGTGAATCAAATTGTGTGATTGCATTATGGTTTTAGTACATAGATTGAGTTCATAATGTTGCTTTTTGATCATGTTATGTTATTGTATTCATGAATTTTGATGTTATTACTTGAATAAGTACGTAAATTTTTATGTTTATTATTTACCTACTACTATCGATAGACTAACTAGAATGTCTTTAAAATGTCTTAATACATTAGTTGGTTATTATGATATTCAGTAAATATCATTATTTTAGATTAATGCCATGCTAATAAAATATAGTTAAATACTTTGGATAGTATATATAATGGTAATGACTAATAATTATGTTTTTATAATATCATTGTGTTTGATGTTGGTATAATGGTTGTTTGATTTTTTATTAAAGTCAAAAGCTTGTTATTGAATTTACACTAGTTACTTCGTTATTCAAAGTCATGATAATGTTAATCCTTGCTTAAGATGATTTAATGACTTCTTAAGATATCCTATGATCTAACCTTAACTAATGGGGTCAAAAACATTGGCATTAGTATATGAGTTTGTGGTTTCATTGATTTGATATACTTGGGTTATCAACATCATTTTCAATGATTTTGTATGTGGATTTTGTAAAGTTGATATACAAGGTATGTTAAGTCAAAATAACATGTAGTGATTAAAAGATTAAAATATGTATTATTTTTTAACATTAGAGTAATTAGGGATTTTTGTTTGTTTGTTTCAAACTCAAGTTAACCTAGATTAGCAAACAGATTTATGGATAATGGGTTTTTGCATGATGGAACTATGGCAAACTAAGAGTTAGATGATACAGTTACATGAATTACATGTATGAGATAATTCAATAGAGAAATAATGATAATAAGAGACATAGATAAGGGCATGATATGGCATGGGAAGGAGAATAAATTATGAGTAGAAAGAAGAGGGTGGCAAGATATTTTGATATAAGAAAGTACAAAATTGGAAGCAATACTAAGGTTGGTGAATTTAGTTTCATTGATTTTTGTTTGAGAATAGGAAGTAATGTGTATTTAGACATGATATGGTTTTGGGTGATTTCCTAACTATATATTTTGATATATACAGATTTATCCCTATGGATGGCATGACCATCGATGGAACTAAATATATATCCTCTGAATCCTTGAAAAATTGAAGATTAGGACTATGTGTAAATTTATATGGTCAAATGGGTTTTAGTTTTATCATGATTACTATACATTCAAGATATAAAATTATAGGACTTTAATAATTTGGTGTTAGTGAATAGACTGACTATGTTTTATTTATTTTGAAAACCCTTTATCACATATATGCAGTTTCAAATATTACAAAACCTTGTGCATATATACTTAATATAACTGTGTGTGTGCTTTTGATTTTCTTGGGGTAAATTATATAGTCTTGAGTAAAGTTTTTAGCATGAATGTGATGGTATTAAAATATTGTATGTACTTATTAAAAAAAATAAACACCCAGCTATAAGATATCAATCTTGATTTTGGGTTTTAGTCTATAAGGAATGGACTGTATACTTTTTTTATCAAAACCCTGAACATATACAAAAGGACTGTGAATATATTCTTATAAATCCTTTGATGGTAAATATAAGTATGATTAATTTGGTTATGTTTGGATTGGTGGATAAAATAGAGCCATCCTAGGGTAGGTTCAATGAGTGGTATGTCATATTTCAACATTGAGTTTCTTATTATAGAGAATTTTGTTATATGAGGTGATTGTTATATCCATTTTGATATTTGATAGCATATTCATGTCAGTGATAGTATGATGAAATGGATATAAGTATATTGGGTAATCTCACATACACATATATACAGATCATTCATATGACTTATATAATGTTTATGTGGATTGGGTATCTAGTTCAAGCCCTATTAAGAAACATGTAATGTGTTATGGAATCTTTAAGAGTATTCATTTAAATAGAAAAGGTAGTCAACAAAGTCTGACTTTAAAAAATGCATTAGATAATTATCAAGAATAATTAATAGACTATATTAAGGTTAAACACTTATGTTACACTGTGCAATGGATTGGTTGTTATATGGTTCTCAATAATTCTAAGTTTGATGTTGACTTGATTTTTAATGATGTTTGTGAGACTAGGGTAAAATAAAATCCTAAAGTGAGTAGAAGGGGGCTAAATAATAAATTTGAGTTGTCAGTTGATTATAGAATACTATTTATCAAACATCTTGGAATAGTATATCTAGTTTAATAAACTTGTATTAGGGGAAAATAGGGTAAACGAACTTTGTATAGTTTTCTATTGAAAATGGATTATAACTTACAAATTAAAATAAGGGGAAATGAAAATAAGGGTTCAATAAAATATAAATCTTATGATTGGCATTATATGTTATTTTTTGAGTAGGTATTTATATTAGATTATTTGAACCATGTGAAGTTCATAATGGAAAATAGAAATTATTGTTAGTTTATGAAAGAACAAAATTTCTATATGGGAATAAATACACGTATACAGTATCTATTGTGTATGTATTTGATAAGTACAAGTAGAAATATATGATATATATATATATATATATATATATATATATATATATATAAGGGAAATACATACACATATATAACATATATTTATATGTATGAGATGTGTGCTGATAATTATGGTATATGTTGACTATTAAATCAAGTTATAAAACCTGAGAGGTAGTACACTATGATTATATGCATATAGATCATTAATAGTACAAGTTAATATGAATGAAGGATTTATGTTTAATGTGAGTTAAGACATTTAATATGAGGTATTTGATCCTTGAATTTATTTATGACTAGCTTATTTTTAATTGAAAAATGTGTACATGGAAATAAACTATGATAAATGTTGTTTGTCATAGATGGTACTACATTTGAATTACTTTTGGAAATTTAGTAACTTATAGACTAAGTATATAAAATACTTGGAAGGTATGTTTCTTTAATAATTTTACTTATTCATATTTATTATTTATAAAATAAATAAGATGATTTGAGATTCATTTTCATACATTTGATGGACTAAATGTATGTACTTTGATTATTTTTGTACTTAGCATGTTTTATGCCTTCTGAAAGGAATAAATTTTATTTAATATGTTAGTTATGTTTTAATTAACCAAATTTCACATTTATGGTGTTAAATAAGTAGTGAAATGGACTTTAATAGCTCAGTTATCATCATAAATACAAGATGAGGGTAATCTGATCAATTGGTGTTTATGAATTTAATTGATCTTCTAGATCATTAACTATTTGAAAACTTTGGCTAAAGTAATGTCTAGATAAACATTGTCATTTTATATGTTTGAATTACATGTTTGTGCAATATCATTTTAGAATTTTTTTATTTATGGTACACATCATATAATATATATCTTATAGCACACAAGTACTAGCTTATCTCTCTAGATTCCTACACCATCACTATCTACCCATCTATGAAGGGAGGGTCATTTCCTAGATGGGGGATTGTGTGGGGGATCAAGGTCTATGGCTGGTGTGGAAAAGTGATTAGATGATTCTCTCCCTCCCCATAGTAGTACTTCATTGGAGACTACACTTGAGATTACCATAGGATGCTAGAGTTCATTGAGACTCATGCTCTGTAAAGCCTTATATCTTGTATTGTATTTATTATTGTGACATTATTCTTGATGGAAATGCAATATTTATTCATTTGTAATTTTATAATAGTGACTATAATATTATATCAGTTGTGCCTAAAATTTTGTAATTACCTTTCGGAATATATGTAGCTAAATTGAGTAAATTTAGCATTATATTGATATGCTTAATAATTATCATGGTGATCAAAATTGATAGTTGTTACATGCTTATTTATGGTTAAAATATTTAATGTTTTAAATTTGTATCCCTAACTAGATTCTCATGGTAAATTCTAATGTGGAATACATGGAATTAAATTTAAAAAAATTATGGTATTCTAGTAAATCCCAGTGGGGATGTTACATTGTGATATCAGAGTTGTGGATCAAACTCTAGGACTTAATGAGTCCACTAACATTTTATTATCCTTATGTTTATCAAAAAGGAGAATGGTGAAATATAGAGCATTTGGTGAGGATACTTCAAAAATCAATGGCAATAACCCTCCATTTGATGCTAATCAATTTGTTGCTAAGCAAACAATAAATTTAGATCATATTATCGTAGCCATGAATGAAACTAAGGATCAAATTATAGCACTAGAATAGGAAATTCATGGCCATGAAGAGTAAGCCCATTAGTATGTACCTTAAGAGCATCTTGTTGAGCAAGAAATTACTCAAGAGCATAGGCATGAGGAAGTGCCTCAAGATGTGAGAGCTTGAGTAGCTATGCAATTAGCAAGAGATATGAAAAAGGTGAATCCACCTAAGTTTGATGGAACTATATTGGGAGAGAGATAAAGCATGTCTGACTGAGATGGAGAAGTATTTTGAGATTCAAAACTACTTTGAAGTCACTAAAGTAGTTTGGGGAACTTATCAATTAGATGGTAAAGAAGCTATGTGGTGGGCTAAAAAAAATTGGAAATGAATCTTAACTCTACTACCACCACATGGGATCATTTCATGACATTGTTTAGATCATGATGGATTTCATAGTTATACTTTAATCAAAAGCTTGCATATTTTTAGAATCTTAAGCAAGGAGACCTATAAATGAATGAATATTAGGAATAGTTCACCAAAATTTTGAAGTATGTACCTCAGTATTAAGTATATGAAAGGTTAAAAATTAGGAATTTCATCATGGGATTAAAACCCTATATTAGTGGTGAGGTGGATGTGTATGGGCCATCTACCATGGATCAGGTCTTTGAGAAGGTAGTCAAGTAGGAACAAAAGCTGAAATATCTTTCTCAAGTCAGAGATAAGTTGAAGAAAAAATTTAGAAGTTCTAAACTAAATTTTATAAATAATAACTAGAAGCATATAACTAGAGATTCTAAGAGTCATTTCAAGATTTAGAATGCTAGATTCAATAGTGGTTTAAGTAATAGGAAACCTAGTAATGGATTTAAGGGAGGTTTTAAGGGAAACTAATATTCTAACAAGAAAGGACCACCTAGAAGTTGTTTCATTTATGGAGGTGACCATTTTACTCATGCATGTACTTATGATAAGTCAAATTATAAGGGTTTTACTCTGCAACAAGGAACTTTTTTGCAATGAATTAATATAGTAGTTGATAATCGACAAGCCAAATTCTAAGCTTCACCTATAAAATTGTTAGGTGTTTTTTATAAACATCTAGTTTCTATTTTGATAGATACATGGGTTACATAATATTTTAATGCTCCTAGAATTCTAAATAAGTTATCCATAAAATTTGGAGTAATGGAAAATCCAAGGTCAGTATAATATGTGAATGAGTCAAAGGTCAAAGTCAATAAGTGTTTAGTCAAAGATAAGAATAGGATTGCCTAAATTCACAATAGTAGTGGATATTTATGGAACACCACTAGGTTCATATGATATGATCATGGGATTCAATTGGCTTACTAATCATAATGCCAAGGTTGACTGCTATCTGAAAATGGTTGAGTGTCAAGATGATTTCAAAAATTAGACACAAATTCAAGGTGAGAAAAGAGAGTTCAAGCTTAGTTAGATTTATACAATACAACTCAAGAAGGATCAAAGAAAAAAATGTCAAACATTTATTATTAAAGTAAATGAGATGGAAGAATCTAAGGAGCCATCCATCAAAGATTATCCTTTTCTAAGAAATTTTCATGATGTATTTCTAGAGAAATTACTAGGATTTCCTCCCAAATGTAAGTTTTATTAGTGATAGATATCATACCTAGATCTGAACTATAGTCTAAAGTAGTATACAAGATGATAACCACCAAATTGGTTGAGTTGAAGGCTCAACTTTAGGAGTTTTTATCAAAAGGGTTGATTATACAAAGTGTGTCACCATGAGTTGCACTAGTAGTCTTCATCAAGAAGAATGATGGTACTCTTCACCTTTGTATTGATTAAAAAATGTTTAATAAGGTGACAATCAAGAATAGATATCCACTACCTAATATTGATGATATTTTTGATTAAATGCAAGGGGCAATAGTATTTTCTAAGATTTATTTTAGAGAAGGGTATCATTAGATGAGGATAAGACATGAGGATATTCCAAAAATATCTTTTAGAACATGATATGGGGATTATAAGTTTACTTTGTTACCTTTTAGGTTGATGAATTCTCCTACAACATTTATGAATCTCATGAATAGTGTATTCAAATATTATCTTGATCACTTTGTTTTGGTCTTTCTAGATGAAATTCTTATATTTTTTAAGGATGAAGAAGAGAATATTCAACATCTAGAACTAGTTTTGAAACATTTGTGGAAACACAAGTTATATGAAAATTTATCTAAGTGCACATTTTTCCAATAGAAAGTATATTATTTAAGACATATTATCTCTATAGATGGTATTTTAGTATATTTGGAAAAGATAAGAGCCATTATGGAATGTCCAACACCAAAGAATGTACATGAGGTAAGAAGTTTCATGGGATTAGCAGGCTATTACAGGAAATTTATTCTAAAGTTTTATAAGATAGTTAATACAATTACCTCTCTACAATGAAAGAATCAAATTTTTATTCAGTCAGATAAGTGTGAAGTAGCTTTTCAAGAACTAAAAATGAGGCTTACTTCAGGACTAGTGCTAAGAATTCTTGATCTAAATGGTCAATTCTTAATTATCATAGATGCATCTTGGGATGGACTTGGAGGATTTATTATGTATGATGGTGCAATGGTAGTCTTATGAGGTAAATTATGCCCCTCATGACCTAGAACTATTAGTAATTATGAATGCTTTACAAGTTTAGAAACATTATTTATTGGGGAAATTGTTTGAGCTCAAGACTGATAACTTGGGACTCAAGTACATCTTCACCCAACCAAATATAAATACTTTTCAAATATTTTGGTTAGAGTTATTATTTGATTATGAATTTGATATCAAGTATATCAAAGGCAAGGAAAAGAAAGTAGCTAATGTCGTAAGCCATAGGAGGTACATAGTAGTGGTGGTTATTATCAGGAGTAATTTTAGGGATCAAGTGATCAAATTCTCATCAGGTGATGAATTCTATGATCAGGTTAGGAAAGAATTGTTTGATAATACTTAGAATCCTAAGTATAAAGGATTTAGACTAGAGAATGATGGTATTTTATGGTACAATGGAAAGATATATGTACTAGATAGAATCTAAGGAGCAAAATGCCAAAAGAAATACATAATTCCCCATATTCAAGACATCCAAGAGTAACCAAGCTCATATATGAGCTTAGACCACTCTATTTCTAGAAAGGAATAAAGAAATATGCAATAGGTTTTGTGTCTTGTTATCTAGAATGTCAACATGTGAAAATTGAACATGTGCATCAGGCTTGATTGTTGTATCCATATGACATATTAGAATGGAAGTAGTAGGTGATTAGTGTGAAATTTTTCCAAGGTTTACCATTTTCATGAAATAGGCATGACATGATCTTAGTAGTAGTTGACAAGCTAACTAAGGTATCTCATTTTATACCAGGCAATTTGACTAATGATGCACTTACTTTTAGGAAGAGATTGGTAAAGGAAGTGTATTATTTGCATGGATTTCTAGAGAAGGTCATTTTGGATCATGATATAAGGATGACATATAGGTTTTTTTTACTCTAAATTCATCTCTAGGTATGCAACTAAACTTTAGCACTGCATATCACCCATAGATCGATGGTCAGACAAAGCAAGTTAATTAGGTTTTATAAGGTCTCCTTCACATGTATTGCATGGATTAGTAATACAAGTGGGATGAGTACCTTATATTGGTTGGATTTTCTTACAATACCTCATACTAATTATCTCTGAATATGGCATGATTTAAAGTTTTGTATGGAATAAAGTGCAGAACACTAATCAATTAGGATAGGTTGGAAGATAGGCTAGTCTCTAGACTTGAGATGATTTAAAAAATGGAATAGCAAGTTAGGACAATCAGGTAGATATTGGCCAAGGCCAAAAATAGATAGAAGAGTTATGATAATCTGAAGATAATAGATAGGTAATTTTTAGTATGTGATAAAGTGTTTATGCGGGTTGAGCCTTAGAAAATCTTGATTAAATTCAAGAAGTTATCAAAACTTTCACTGAGATATGTGGGACCCTTCAAGGTTTTTAAAGTTGTCAACCTTTTAGCATATACACTTGTATTTCCACCATCCCTATCTCTTTTACATAATGTATTCCATGTGTCTTATCTTAAAAAGTATATATCTTATCCATCACATGTGTTAGGTTGGAATGCTTTACAGGTTCTAGATCCTAAGGTGGTCATGGTAGAACTAATCAGATTAATTAACACTCATAAAAAAAAATTATGTAATAGATAAGTGCATAGTTCAATGTACTTTGAGACTAATACTATGAGGATAGTGCCACTCAGGAAGAATATGATGAGTTCTACATGTTATTTCTACATTTGTTTGTTTGATGTATTATTGGATACTATGTTATTTTTTTGTTGAATAATGTTTTTATTTTAGAACTAATGTTTGAATAAATGTCATCAAGATGATGACTAGCATTAGGGGGGAAGGATGTCACATCCCAATTTTTATCTAAGTTAATCTACTTAATTATACATAGATTATTATGGTTGTTAAATTGATTAATTACTATTTAATTAAGTTGTAAGTCATATATTGTTGTAGGATAGTTATATGTTGCTTAGATTATATTACTATGAGTTAGTTGTACTTGTATATTCTTTACATTATGATCATGGTGTTAATTTATACAATAGTATTTTATAGTTATATTATGATGTTATAGGTTAACTACCTTCTTGTCATGAGGTGTATGTAGATTAGATCCATCCCTCAAAGCATGACGGAGGGAGAGCATCATCGAAGAGGATGGTGTAGATAGAAGTGTTGGGGAATGATAGAGGAACAACTAGAAACCCATGCACACACTATGATAATTATCATTCTTTATATGCATTTCTTGAATTGTTAGCTATAGTGTGTCATTTGGTTTATCTACATTGTTGGATATTGTGTTATTTTTCTACTAAATAATATCTTTATTTTAAAACTAGTGTTTCAATAAATATCATTGGGATGATGACTAACTTTAGGCAGGAATGATGTCACATCCCAATTTCTCTCTAAATTGATTTTCTTGATTATCCATGGATTATTATGGTTGTTAAATTGATTAATTATTATTTGATTAAGTTGTAAGTCATATGTTGTTATGGGATAATTATATGTTGCTTAGATTATATGATTAAATTGCTATGATTTAGTTGTACTTATATATTCTTTACATTATGATCATGTTGTTAGTTAATAAAGTAGCATTGTATGGTTATATGATGATGTTATGGTATAACTACCATCTTGTCATGAGGTGGATGCAAAATAGGTCCATCCCTTAGAGTATGACAGAGGGAGAGCATCATCAAATAAGATGTCATAGATGAAGGTGTTGGGGATGATAGAGGAACAACTAAAAAACTATGCACACAATATGATAATTAACATTTTTGTATACATTTCTTGAATTATTATCTATAGTGTGTCATTTGTGTTATCTACATTTATATTGATTGCATTATGGATACAGTACATAGATTGAGTTCATAATGTTGTTTTTTTATCATGTTATGTTATTGTATTCATGATTGTTGATGTTATTGCTTAAATGAGTAATTAAATATGTATGTTTAGTATTTACCTACTACTACCTATAGACTAATTAGAATGTCTTTAAAATGTCTTAATACAATAACTAGTTATTATGATATTCAGGAAATATCATTATTTTGGCTTAATGTCATGGTAATAAATTATAGTTAAAGATATTTGTGATAGTTTATATAGTGGTAAAGACTAAAAATTACATTTTTATAATATCATTGTGTTTGATGTTGGTATAATGGTTGTTTGATTTGTTATTACAGTCAAAAATCTTGTTATTGAATTTACACTAATTACTTTTCTATTCGAAGTCATGATAATGTTTATCCTTGCTTAAGATGGTTTAATGACTACTTAAGATATCCTATGATATAACCTTAACTAATGGGGTCAAATAGATTTGCATTCGTATATGAATTTATGGTTTCATTGATTTGATATTGAGTTATTGACATCATTTGTAATGATTTTGTAAGTGAACTTTGTAAAGTTGATACATGGGGCATGTTAACTCAAAAGACCATGTAGTGATTAAAGGATTATAATATAGATTATTTTGGAACATTTGAGTGATTAGGGATTTTTCTCGATTTCTTTTAATCTCAAGTTAACCTAGATTAACAAACAATTTTATGGATAATGGGGTTTTTGCATGACGGAACTATGGAGAACTGAGAGTTAGATGCTACAATTGCATGCATTACACATATGAAAGAGGTCAATAGAGAAATAATTATAAGAAGGAGATATAGAGAAGGGCACAATATGGCATGGGAAGGAGAAGAAAGTCTGAGTAGAAAGAAGAGGGTGGTGAGATATTCTAGTATTAAAAATTGCAAAATTGGAAGTAATAATAAGGTTGGTGAATTTAATTTCATTGGTTTTTGTTTAAGTATCGAAAGTAATGTGTATTTATACATTCTATGGTTTTGGGTGATTTCCTAACTATATATTTTGATAAATAAATATATATCCCTATGGATGACATGACCATCCATAGAACTAAATATATATCCCCTGAATCCTTAAAAAATTGAAGATTAGACTGTGTGTAAATTGATACAATCAAATGGGTTTTAGTTTTATCATGATTACTATACATTCAAGATATCAAATTATAGGACTTTGATAGTTAGGTTTTAATAAATAGATTGACTATGTTTTATATGTTTTAAAAACCCTTTATCACATATATGCGGTTATAAATATTACAAAACCCTGTGCATATATACTTAATATAATTGTGTGTGTGTTTTTCATATTCCTAGGGTAACTTATATAGTCTTGAGTAAATTTTTTAGCATGAATGGGATGGTATTAAAATATTGTATGTACTTACTAAAAAAAATAAACACCTAGCTATAAGATATCAATCTTGATTTTGGGTTTTAGTCTATAAGGAATGGACTGTATACTTTTGTTATCAAAACCCTAAACATATATAAAAAGATTGTAAATATATTCTTATTAATCCTATGATGGTAAACATAAGTATGAGTAATTTGGTTATGTTTGGATTGGTGGATAAAATAGAGCCTATCTATTGTAGGTTCAGTGAGTGGTTATGTCCTATTTCAACATTGAGTTTATTATTATAGAGGATTCTATTATATGAGGCAAAATTTATATCCATTTTGATATTTGATAGCATATTCATGTCATCAATATTATGACAAAATGGATATAAGTATATCAAGTAATCTCACATACACATATATATAGATCATTCATATAAATTGTATAACATTTATGTGGATTGGGTACTTGATTCAAGCCCTATTAAGAAACTTGTAACGTGTCACGAAATCATTAAGCATATTCATTTCAATTAAAAAAAGTAGTTGATAGAGTAGAACTTTGAAAGATGCATAAGATAAATATCAATAACAATGAATAGACTATAGTAAGGTTAAACTCTTATGTTAAAATGTTCAATAGATTGGTTTTTATATGGTTCTCAATAGTTCTAAGTTGGACGTTGACTTGATTTTCAATGATGTTTGTGAGACTAGGGTAAAATAAAATCCTAAAGTGAGTAGAAGGGGTTGAATAATAAATATGAGTTGTCAGTTGCTTATAGAATATTTTTATCAAACATCTCAGAATAGTATATCTAATTTAATAAACCCGTATTAAGGGAAAATAGGGTAAATAGACTTTGTATAGTTTTCCATTGAAAATGGATTATGACTTACAAACTAAAATAAGGGGAAATGAGAACAAGGGTTTAATAAAATAGAAATATTATGATTGATCTTGTATGTTATTTTTTGAGTAGGTATTTATATTAGATTGTTTAAACCATATGAATTTCATAATGGAAAATAGAAATTACTCTTAGTTAATGATAAAATAGTATTTTTATATGGGAACAAATACATGTATACAATACATATTATGTATGTATTGGATAAGTAGAGGTAGAAATTTTTTGTGTGTGTGTGTGTGTGTGTGTGTGTGTGTGTGTGTGTGTGTGTGTGTGTGTGTGTGTGTGTGTGTGTGTGTGTGTGTGTGTGTGTGTGTGTGTGTGTGTGTGTGTGTGTGTGTGTAAGAATTGAAATATTACACATACACATTATATCATATATTTGTATGTATGAGATGTGTGCTTAGAATTATGGTATATGTTTATTGTTAAATCAAGTTATAAAAATTGAGAGGTATTACACTTTGATTATATGCATACAACTCATTAATAGTACAAGAAGTTCATATGAATGAAGGATTTATGTTTAATGTGAGTTAAGACATTAAACATGAGGTATTTCATCCTTGAATTTATTTATGACCAGATTGTTGTTAATGGAGAAATGTGTACATGGAAATAAACTATGATAAATGTTGTTTGTCATAGATGGTACTACATTTGAGTTACTTTTTGAAATTTAGTAACTTGTAGACTAGAAATACCCAAATGGTATGTTCCTTTAACAATTGTTAACAATTGTACTTGTTTAAAGTTACTATTCATGAAATAAATAATATGATTTGAGATTAATTTTCATACATTTTATGGACCAAATGTATGTACTTTGATTATTATTTTTACTTAGCATGCTTTATGCCTACTGAAAAGAAGTAATCTGATTGAAATTGTTGGTTATGTTTTAATTAACCAAATCTTCAATTTATGGTGTTATTTCTTTTGGTGGTGGTGGTGAGATCCTATGTGTAGGTGCCTTCCTCTTTCCTTTATCTTGTTGTGGTAGACCTTATGGCTATGCTGGTTGTGATGGTCAAGCATGTGGTTGCATTGGTTTTTATGATGGTGTTTGTTCTTCTTCTATTTGTTGTGCCTCTAGAGGAATAGCTTGAAAAGGTGGAACTGACCTTATATCTAAGGCTTTTTACCTGTATATTTCATCCTTCACTTTGACCATATAAATAAAAAATGGCATCAAGGTCACACTTAGAGTAGTTAAATCATATACCTTGATTTAAATACCATTATGCAATTTGGTGACTAAAGCAATTTGTCCCAAATATTGCACTACATGATGTGGGATCATAGGGTGTGTTTAAATCAAAGTTAGGAGTTAAATCCACCATGTTTTAAATCACCATAATTACTCATAATACTACCCTATTTTTGTGTATGTGATATTTATGAGGGTGTTACTAGGCCAAAAGTTTATAATTACATTGACTAGCCCCAGTGTAGATTTCCACTATATGAAACACAAAAAAAGAAAAAAAATGGTGCTAAAATATTTGTGTGATTATTGAAAGTACCATTTTTATGTTATTGGTGAGCTCAAATGCTAAAAACTCAAGCTATTTGAAGTCTTCTTGTAGCTTTATCATATGATAGGCAATATTAATTACACCTTTTGTCACTTGTTTCACTTGCTTGGTGAGTTGCCAAAATATTTTTGTGATGTATTGTACCATAATGTGCAGTGGAGCATCATCAATTAAGTTAATGGGTATGCCTCTCCCTACTATTGTGGTATATATTTTCCTTGTATTCAGATGGATTGGTGGTGTTGTAGACTTATAAGGTAAGAGAGATTTATTATGAATAGGAAGGCCAGTGGCTCATGCCATGGTATGCATAGTGATCCAAATTATAACATCTTGAGACAAATAGACATCCCCTTGATTTTATTGACATAATAAAGTCATTGTGACCTCATCTAACTACCCAAATGTAGGCATCTTAAGAAATGTATTAGTGTCAGAGCCTCATAGTAGATGTTCAAGTGTGAGGGCTCTTGTTTGTGTTACTTCTTGATTATCTTGTGTAAAAAGATAAGTTTATATTAAATATATAAAATCAAATGGATCTAAATCATTGTACTTAGTTTGTAAAATACATAACCCAATCCCCATATCCTCCTTTTGTGCATTTAATAGTGGAATGAACAACTAACCTCTCTCCATGACTTTATCAGTGGTTTTAATATTTTTGAAATTGTGTATCATTAATAGTTTGACTTGAACATTGGCCTTCTATTCACCATACCTATCTTGTCACCACCTTATTATACTTAATTAATATGATCAATGTAGTTGCAGCCAACTATATTCTATGGTTTGTCTCTGGAATGTGATCACACACTATGATGATAAGTACTTTATGGTGGTTGTGATGTGTTACATTGCAACAAACATACTATAAAAATATTCTAACATAAGAAAAAAATAGAAACAAACAACATTAAATAAAATCCTAACTACATGATGTTACTTAACACCCACTTAATATTTTTAGTTGAATGATAGAGATTAAAGATGATATGGCTTAAGCCTATAACTATTTATACATCCTTATCATATGGTTCCCTAAAAATATTTCAATACTATGTACCCCATGGTGATAACTAATGAATAATATAGGGTCCTTTCCATCTAATTCATATCTTTCATGAGAATGTTTTAAATCCACTCTCATAATGCAATACAGTTTGTTCTAGGTAAAATTGCTTGGATTGTAAGTTACAATTATGCCATGTTTTCTGAATCAAATTGTTAATCTATTGTATCCATTATGCCCTTTATCTATTTTCATCCATTTTTTTTTAAATCCATCAACCATCCTTTAATTAATCATGATCTCCTAATCTCATAACCATCATAATACACAAACTAGGAATTATATACTCTATAGGCATTACTGCTTCAAGGCCATATACAATCAAAATGGAGTGAACCCTATAGCTCCCTTGTAATGTGTTCTATAATCCCATAGAATTATAGGAATTTTGTCTTCTAAATCATCCCTTTGTACATTACAAATTTTTGTTAACATCTTCCCTAGTACTTTATTAGATGCTTTTGCTTGTCCATTTGCCTATAGATGGTAAGTCATGCTTTTTTGGTGTGCTATAATGAACTATTCAATGAGAGTATTGATAGTAATATTTATAAAATGCATGCCTCTATCACTTAATATCTTAACTAGACATCCAAACCTTGTGATGATGTTTTCATATAAAAATTTGGTAGAATATTTTGCACTGTAGCTTGGAGTGGTAGCAGCGTCAACCCATTTAATGGAATATGTCATAGTAATAATATATCAAGAATGATTGTGGTTAATTGGAAGAGATATAGGTTCAATAAAGTCAATTTCCCACTATTAAAAGGGATGTTATGCAAGCATGGGTACCAAAGGCATTTAATCATGTTGGTTTGGCTTACCCATTCATTAACAAACATCATAGTGTTTAACAACTCTATGCACATCCAGAAATAGTGTAGGCCACTAAAGATCACTCTATAATATTTTCCTTGAGGTGGATTTTCCTATTAAATGACCCCCTACAATTCATTGATGAGTCTCTTGAATAATCTATGGTCGCTCGTGCTTTAGAGATACTCTATGTAATACATCATCTTTATCAATCTTGTATAAGAATCTATTAATAAGGCTATACGGTATGGCTTAGGTGATTCTTTGCTTCTTATCCCACTCAATGTAGTGTGTAGGTTAAGTTCCTTGTTCCAATAAATTTACAATGTCTTCCATGTTTTCAAGAACTATAGAAGTTCTAAATAAATTTACATCTATGGATTCATCTACAAGTTCCTCTAGTTCCTCCCCATTGTGAAGTATGTTGAGGTGATCTATCCTGATATTCTCTCAGCTTGGCTTAACATTAATCCAAAATTGAAATTTTTTAAAGATTATTAACCACCTTGATATAAATACTCCTAGTATTATCTTATTAACCAGGTATTACAATGCCTATTGATCCATGAAAAACTTAAATGGTGTATCCAATAATTAATGTTAAAACTTTTGGAGTGAGAACACCATGGCTAGTGCTTCTCTCTTTGTGGTTGTGTAATTAGTTTTTTTAGTTGATATTTTATTGCTAGTAATATGTATCAAGTGGTCCAATCCACCTTCACTTGGTTGTGCTAAGATAGCTCCTATGGTGGTGCCATATGCATCCACATGTACATGAAATGGCTTCTTCTAGTTAGGAAACACAAAGATCAGTGTTACTACCAATATTTAATTTAACTCAATGAATATTGTTTGAAATTATAGTGTCCAATAAAATTTGGTATCCTTGCACAATAATTTTTCCATGGATGTAGATATAACTATATATCCTTTTATAAAATTTTGATAATTTCTTGTATGACCAAGGAATGTGCACACTTCAGTTGACCTAGTAGGAGGTGACATTCATACTATAACAAAAAATTTATCTTGGTTGACAAAAAAACTATTGTTATACATAATATGGCCCATTAAGACACCAAAAGTTGTAAATAATATACACTTATTTAAATTTAAAGAGATGCATAAACCCTGACATCACTCCAACATCAATCTTAGTTTTCACATGCGTTATTTAAATAGAGATAAGATAGACCAATCATACAAATATACTTCCAAGAAATCATGAATGAAATATTTGAATGCATTTACCACATCTCTATAAAATACAATAAGTGCATTCTTTAAACCAAAAGGCATTAGCTTGTAGGGAATGATCCTCATTCAGTAGCAAAGGTGGTTTTAGCCTAATCCTCCTCTACAATTAGAAATTGGTGATATCCACTAAATTCATTTGTAAATTAATATACTTCATGCCATATAATGGATTTAAAGACTTCATATATAAAAGGAATTGGAAATGGATCATTAATGCAAGCATTATTGAGTGTAAAATAGTCCCCACACACCCAAATTTTTCTTGTTTTCTTAGGTTAAACAACCATGGGACTCACCCACTCTACCTTTTCAACTGGATAAATGATTAACTCTTCTTTCATTCAATCAATTTCAGTTGTTACTTTGATTTTCATATTAGGATTGAGCCTGTAAGGTCACTTTTTGATAGGGTGAACACACTCTTTTATTTCTATGTGCATTTCTCCTAGAGATGGATCTATGCCTTTTACCTTTGAGAATTTTCTTGGAAACACATCTTGATAGTCCCTTAGTAGTTTTAAGGCCTCTAAAATATGCTCTTGTCCTCAATAATCTCTTACTATTTCAAGCTTAAGAACTGACTCTACCCAAATATTTTCTTCAATATTTCACAAAGGTTCCTGATATATTTTGCCTAATCCACTAGGTAGAGCATTTTGAAGAATACACTTACTTTCACATTGTGAAATTTTGATTTTGTGCAATTTTTATTCTTCCACTTGCTCTATGCTTTACACTGGTTTGGGTTTATCTTCACATTGTGGTTCAAATAAACCTTCTAGATTGAGATCTCCATCACTATCACTATCACTTGATTGTGTCATATCATTGATTATTATATTACATAGATGAACAATAACTTATTATTTTTGGTTGGATTTTTAATTTCACAATATGAGATCTAAGTCATGTGCATCCTTTTGATTATATGATGATTTATCTATAGTTTTTAAATCTTTTCTCATCTATCACATAATTTCTTTTAATTTTCTACAAGGCATTACGTACAAATGGAATATCATCTTCAAACATAAATTTTAAATGAAATCTTACTAAATTTTTACCCAATGTTTAGTTTACCTTCTACACTCTTGATGAATATACCAAGTTGTTACAAGAGGTGCTAGGGTGTGGCTAAATATGTGCACCCAATATCATGGTTTTATTCTTTGTATGATCCATATATCCATACCCTAATGAATGTGAAATTCTTGGCATTAACCTTCTTGAAAGAAAGGCCATTCTAATTTAACACTAGTTGGTAGTTGAAACCTTGCATGCAAGACTTCACATGCTTCCTCCCACTATATTTTTGAGTTTATGTGTAATTCCCACCATGTTGTTATAGTTCCTTTCAACACATAACTGAGTGCACTTATTCATTGATCCACCTCTAGTACATGGTGTTCAAGCCTCACTATAAATGGATTTAGATATTTTGTCATGAAGTATTGAGGCATCTAGCTTTTGAAGTAAACACCATGTTCATAGGTCATAACTCATGATCTTTAATAGACCGATTCAAGATGTGCACATTTGAGTCACCACTTATGGATGATGTGGATTCCCATTTTATAATACCTTCTAGGGTTGGTTTAGTATAATCCATTATAGTTTCACTAGTATTATAAAAAAAGTTTACTTAAGATCTTATCAAAGAGTACACCAAAGGAGAAACACATTCTTCAAGATGAACCTACCTATCCAGAGACTTTATTATAACATGTTTGAATGCCATTCATTATTCTTGCAATGCAGTATGTGGTTTCCAATCTTAACACTCTATAAACTATAACCTATTTTACCTTTCATCTATCCCCACTTTAAACCAACTATTGTCCCCATAGGCATAAAGAGACTTTGACTCTTTTGGGATGATATATAAATTTTGATTAGATTTATTTAGGGGTATGACCATTATTTTATCTTTTTGATGCACTACCAACTGATTACACATAGTATTGATGGTTATTTGGCAATTGTAAGCCCATTTCTTACCGATTAAGGTACGTTAATGAGTCTTTATTGTCTTCATGTTGATGACCTCAAATTCCCCTTGTAGGGTGAGCTCAATCACTTTAATTTCAACATCTTCCAACCTACCACTAGGTTTGACTCTGCCATAATCTACCAAACTCAATGTTATTGGATGGTAGCTCAGAATTGGTTGACCAATGGATTCCCAAGTTGATCAAGGAATCATATTGATTGTGATTTTGAAATTAAATACTGCATTTAGAATTTCTCACCCAGCCAACTCAATACCATTCATTAATCCACATCTAAGGATTCTTGGTCTCAATATACCAAACTAATTTATCAACTCTTGTTTGTCCTCATTGTGTACACTCTAAGAGATTAGTAATGTTTTAGGATATATCCTCATTATACAGTGTACTAAGTAGTTTCATCAAATATGTTAAAGTAGTCATGACACCCTCTTGCCTCATTATCCCAATAATTTTCTCATACATTTAAGCATCAATAGCCATGTTATCATCCTTAGAAACTATTTTTTGTTGTATTTCCTATAATACGTATGCAACTTAATACATTAAATTATTTTTTATAGTAGGATCAAGATATTTATCCTAGTGAACTTTTATAATGCCATGATCCTGAAGCATTTCTAAAGGAGGTCAGCGTTGTTCAACTCTTTTTTGCCTTGTGATGGATTATATAAATGTATTTTCCTTTAGTTGTGCATTAATCATATTTACATTATGTACTAGCTTCTCCTTTCTTTATTTCTCCAAAACTAGGCAATCTTCTATTTGATGTTAACATTTGACCCTGAAGTATACACAATAAACTTATCTATGAGGGTTGGTGGGGATGTTTCTTTCATAATGATTAAATGTGCCATTTATATAATATTGCATAGGGGGTCGAGCTTACCAATTATCATTGTTTCAACCTCCTTGATATTCACCATGATATCTATCCCTATATCCCCCTCTATTTTGTTGATATCCCCACCCTTGTGATTATTGTCCAATATATCCTCTTTATTAATTTTACTACACATCATATCCCCCATATTGGTTCTAAGGGGAACTTGGAGTCCAGTTTCTTTATTGTTGTTAAAGATTTATATTATTCCAAGGTTGTGCATATTGACCATAATATGATATGAGGGATATGACATATTATTTCAGCTTGCTAGGCCTTATGATTGATATTGTGGTTATAAAGGCATCCAATATTGAGGTGAGTAAGGCATATATCCTAGACTACCTTAAGTCATATTCGTCATCTCCATATCTACTCCTAGAATTGTTTGCTTTGTAGTTAGTATTTGTTAAACCACAACTATGAAGACATTATTCATTATAATTTGTTTTAATTATTTTAAATCTTAGTAGATTGTCTCATCATGATTTTTTGATTTACAAAAATTATAGTACATGTGTAATTTTTGGATATATTTTTGAATAAGATGTAACTTCGATGTAGGATGTCCAGTGACCTTGCAAATTTCACAAAATTTCATTTTAATTTTTAGATATTTATTTCTATGATGTCCCTCTCAGCTACATTATATACACCATAATCCTAAATTAGGCTTATTATTTTCATGCATCACATTCATCTTCCTCATAAAACCATCTAACTTGGCTTCTACTTTCAATCCCATTGATGGAAATCTACATAATATTCTATTTGTTCTACGTATATGATGACAGATCAAGCATCAACCTTGGTGGAGAACTAGGATTTTGTAATAAAAAACCTTATTCTTGGTCTTATAACCTCTAATGAACAAAGCATTTGTGTATTTATCTTATAGAATAAAATCAATTTTGTTTATCACATCAAAAACCTATGATCATATTCTCCAACCATTTCTCCTATTTTTTCCCAAATTTCCTATAGGTATTGATTAAATTGATTGGAACATTTTTTACCTTAGATTCTACTACTATAAAATAATTAACTTATTCAAGATTGAGGGCATTTACATTTATTTTTCAAATGAACTCCAAGGCATGTCCTGCGAAATCCCCTGCAAGTTTGCACTTCTTCACATCATCTGATGTTACCCCTTTTACAATCCATTTAATTTGTAGGTTACCAAGTATTTTTTGAGGTTTTTAGACCCATCATATGGCATTAAAGGAATGAACATACTTTCATTAATTTTCATAGCTATTAAGCTAGTAGTTATTACTATAGATGTTTAAATACTAGCAACTATAACTAGTGGTGACTTCACACTTGTTATTGTGATGTTAGGTGATTGTGTAATGTTCACTAAAACTATAAGATAATGTAGACTAATATTTTTAGGAGTAAAAATAAACCTTGTTTCTTGTAATTTCTTTCTTTTAAATGCCCTCTTGAGTTCTACATTAAGTTTTCCAAACTTATTAGTAAAGGAATCAAACCAACCTAAATTCACTTCTCTTTTTGTGCTTTTTCTTCTTTCAATGAATAAAGTGGGTTTGGGGGATGTGTAAACTTGAAATTAATGACTTTTATCTTTAAATTCTAACTTTTAACTTGAACCTTTGATATTACTACCTTAAAATTTAACATTTTCCCAAGAACTTTCCTTCCTAATTCCACCTAAAATGCTTCCCTTAATTGTGATCTACCTCTACTTCCTAATTGTTCTTCCTTTTAAACACTCTTTCTAGCATCTTCTTCCTCATTGGGCCCTTTCTCATATTTTGTGTACCCTTTCCTTCTAGTAATTTCCATATCTTTTCTCAACAACCTCTCTTCTCTAGCATTTTTTATTACATTTCTTTAGTACTAGTGCTTTCTTATCTACTCTTAGTCCTATTTGTAGTTAATTATAGGTATTTGATCTTATTTCAATTTATTTGTTATTACAATTCCCTTTCTAGTCCCAAAATTTTCTTCTCACTTTGAATATTTTCACCTTTCATTTTCTAGGATCAGGTTTAAGTTCTTTTTACTCAACTTTTCATCATTCACTTCCTCCTACACACACCCCATGGTACCCAAAGTAACTACTCCATGTTAGATAGAGGAGGCACCATGGCCTTTTACACAACTAACATCTTTATTAACAAAATAGTTTCTATAAAAATTTCCCTTTGATTCATTAGATAAATAGATCTTGTGAAATCTCAAAAGATATGTATCTTTGTATTGGGAACATAGTAATATAGCCATTAATTGTAGTCTTCATCTAACAATCTATTGGTTGAGACCAATTGATATCTAGGTTATGTAGTCTATCTAATTTATCCTCCATCTAGACTATAAATTATGTTCTCCTTAGACTAAAACAATAGTATTCTAATCTAGCTAGCCATATAGCTAACAATCTAGGCAACTCACACCAAAAAATTTCATAGATGTATTCTTGGATAATTCCATCTATAGTTTTTCTGAGTCTTGGTGCTTCTTTTTATACCAAGTTTTGGATTCTCTCATCTAACCATGTTTCCATGTCTCTCTAAGCTTGCAACCCTCTCATCATATTTCATCTAAATAGGTTCCATGCTCATTACATCATTGTTAGTAGAGGTTCTTGTAAATACTCTAAAACATGTTAATTATAGGGATATTTTGCATAGTGGAGAGTTAAATAGGGCACAAAAGAGACTATAGTATTACATATTATTTACAATATAAAAATATGCACCTAAAAATTAATATTAACTTAGTTGCTAATATAAGGTGAAACATAATCGACATAGTATTCGATAAACAAAGTAAAGTAAAATAAAATATTCATTGCACGTTAGTCATAGATAAAAGAAGATTAGTAAAAACCATAATAGAAAATTTTTATTAATCTCTATCAACATGTTGGAACTATATTTTATTATATCAAAGTGATATATATATTCTTTCATAATATGTTGTCTCTTCACATTCCAACCTTTTGAGATACAAAAGGAAAGACTCTTCACATTATTTTATTGCCCAATTAGGTTTATAAGGCCGAATACATATAAAATTTATACAAGAGACAAAATAATATACTTTTCACATGTGTCCTAATATTATACTTTATGATTTTACCATGCTCCATTATTTGTTCAATAGTAACCTATTGAAAGCATAAATAATCTTAGTTTAATCCAAAAATTAAGTTAGAAGGCTACAATCTGAGTAAAAAGAAGACCTTATTTTGAACCCCTACATCCTTTTTGGTATTAGAGTAGGGTCTAGTTATACTTCAAAAGTAACATAAGGAAAAAGATACTTCATTAAGAATATTTAATATTAGGTTTTGAAATAGAAATTTGTAAGAAGTACAAAATAAAACTTAGAGGGGCAGCCAGATGTAGTGCTAGAGGACGTCTAAGAAGACAACCAAGAGATGTATTACTGGAAGAGATGATAAATTTACAATAACATTTAGAGGCAATAGAATTTTTTCAAAGAATAGGTAATATGATAGGTGATGTGAGTGATTGAGAGGAAAACCCACAAGAAGAGGTTATAAAATAAGAAGAGAAAAAAAGAACAAGAAAAAGAATATCAAAAGCAATCATAGGAGTAGGTTCCAAGCCTAAATTAGAGGTTCTAGTATATGGAGGAAGCCTAAATGTTGAAAAACTTGTGGATTAGATAACTACAATGACAAATACTTTGATTATGTAAGAATATCTAAAGATAAGAAGGTCAAGGTTTTTTGTACTATTTTGAAGGGACATGCATATATTTGGTGGGATAGTGTCTAAGATGAAAGACAGAAAAGAGGTAAAGAGAAAATCAAGAAATGGGATATAATGATAGCAAAACTCAAATCCAAATTTATGGTTATGGACTATCAAACAAACTATTTCAAGAAACTTGAAAATTTAAAATAGAAAGATATGAGTGTAAAGGATTACACTGAAGAATTTTATAAGCTTAATATCAGAGTTGGTCATGTAGAAGATGTTGGTAAAATAGATAGGTATATCAATTCTTTAAGATTAAATATTTAGGATTAAATTAGTTTGTATCTCTAACATCAGTTGAAGAGGCTTATCAATTTGCTCTCAAGGTAGAAGATTTGTCTAGAAGACAAACTCAATGATCTAGAGGAGGTAGAAATTTTAGAGCTAGAGGACTACAAGGTGGCAAAAATTAGTTATAGGTTCATAATGAAGAATTAAGTATCTCTTAAGGTCAAGACAATAGTACAAGAGGAGTCTGTTCATATAGAGGAAGAAGGACATATACAAGATGCAGAGGAGAAGGCTTTTGGGGAATTTTTTTCAAATTTAATAGATATACTAGCTATAGGACATATGAATGCCTTGAGAATCCAAATATAAGCCATATAAAAATTTAAGGCAGCAATCAAGTTGTTTAAACTATGGAAGAAAGTGTGGGATAACCATCACATGTGAAAGAACCTAAAATGGCAGAGTAATTATTGATGAAGAGAGTACTACTAAATCCAAATAAGGAGGTGAAGGAACTAACCCAAAAGAAGACATTTTTTAAGACTACATGCAAATCAAAAGGTAAGTGTTTTAAATTTATCATTGATAGTGATAGTACAGATAACTTAGTTTCTTTAGAAATGGTTAAAAAACTAGGATTGAAAAAATTAACACATCCTACACTGTATAAAGTATCTTGGCTCCAAAAGGGATATCAATTAATAGTCAATGAGCAATGTAAAGTTGATTTTTAGTTGGCATCTATAAGAATGAATTACTTTGTGATATTATGCCTATGGATTTTTTCCATGTGTTGTTGGGTAGACCTTGGAGGTTTGATAGAAGGCCTATACATGATGGAAGGAGTAACACCTATACATTGGAGAAGGATAATAAGAAGCATACTTTGAGACCATTGAAAGATGATAGTGAAGCTATAAATAGTACTAAAGTATTCTTAGTGAGAGAAAAATAATTCTTGCATCTAATAAAATAATAGGTTGGTTGTGCATTAATTTTTAATCCCAAGATAGTCATTATAGGTACTAAGTTGACTGATTTGCTATTGAAAATTCAAAATTTGTTAGTGAGTATGTAGACATAGTGGCTGATGAGTTGTCTAAGGAGTTTCCATCAATTAAGAGCATAAGTCTTTACATGGATTTCATTCCAAAAGTATTTTGTCAAACAAAACAACCTATAGAATGACACTTAAGGATAATGAAGAGATCCAAAGGCAAGTAAAGGACTATTGGATGAAAATAGCTAATCAAAGGAAGTTTCCATAAAAGGCAATAGGAAAGGGAAGTTTCCACGTGAGTAGCTCAAATATATTTTTAAAATGAACCAAGAGAAGCATGTGAATGAGGAGGAAAAGGTTATCTTGAAGGACAACAAGAGAGTGAGGTTCTCATGTGAAGAGCCCAAAATTGAATTTAAAAATAGCAGGGAACACGAAATTTGTGAGTAGCCCATAGAAGAAGGAGTTATCATGAAGGATAATATATATGTGATAGAGTTAGAGAAAGTAGATAGCAGCTCTAAAGAGTTACAAATGAATTAAAGGAGCGACCAAGTAGTGTTGTAATTTTTTTTCAAGGAAACATGGGAGATAAAAGTTTTACAATCTAGTATACACAAGAAGATGATAGTGGAAGATAAAATATGTAAAGGAGATAAAATTAGAGATATAGATGAAGATAAGATAGCCTTTGAGATAGTTAATATGGAGCACTAGAGAACCCATGGTATTAGTTGAGAGCATGAACAACATGTTAGAAGTGGAGGAGAATTGAACAAGATGTCTTTTAGGCAGGATGAAGTTTTTGAAGGTGTATTTTTTAGAGATCTTAATTATCTTAATGTGTTTTTATATGTGTAGATACAACAATGGAAAATATGGTAAATAAAATATATGAGTGTGGTTCAGCTCAACATGTTCATATATATGAGAAGTAAAGTGAAAGATATTGGTAAGAGGATGAATTAATTATTATAATTTGGTATACCTATATTTTTAAAAATGAGAATAAGACACAATGAAACCACCTAAAAATGCTTATGAACAGGTCATTGATTGGAAATAACATTTAAGACCTCATGAGTAGGAGCTCAAGAATACTTTTTGAACTCAGGGAGCGTAATGTAAGAGAATTGGGTTTTAATTGTTATTTTTAAAAAAAATAGTCATTTTTAGGTTTATTAGGTATTTTTTAGTCATTAATGAGGTTTTAAAATCATTATCATTCCAAAATTTGGTCATTTGGGCTTATTAATGATTTTCCCATCAAAACTATCTATTTGAAAATTTAAATTTGTAAAAGACATTTGAAGAGTCTTTCTCATCTTATAGTGAAACCAAAGGTCATGATACTTATTTTATGGGTCAATTAATGTCTTATTAAATTTTTATACTATTTCAAATACCTTTATTCATAACTACCCATGTTAAGACTAAACCAAGGTTAAATCAAGGAGTAGTTAACTAGTTGGTTGTACAAGTTGGTGAAGTTTTAGAAAAGAAGAAAAAACGTGAAGAAAATATGAGAGGTAAAATAAGGAGAGATATTATTACATGATAAATAGGATAAAACAAGATAATAAATAACAATAAACTCCAAGATTTGAAGAAAAAAAGAAAAGAAGCTCTGAAAATAGGGTATATACAAGACTGTGTAACATGTTTTTCATTCAAAAATAATGAAATATTGCATTAACAATTTCATGTTTAAAATGTAATATGATATTAAATTTAATTGAATGTTTGTTTTTTTTATAATCATTTTTTTCACTTTTAATTAGTATTCATTCATGTTACAGTCTTCAAGAGAAAGTACAATTTTTTTGCATTCAAAAAAAGTGTTTCTACAGTCAAAAACATTTGTTTTCATCATGTTTTGAGATTTTTCAAGTTGAAAAAGTGATTTAAAAATTAATATGTGAGTTTATATGTCTTAATAAATCTAAAAATAATCTAAAAAATACTTATAATTTTAATTTTCCATAAAATTTTATTTCCTTGTTACCGTCAAAAGAACCCTAAACTAGTGTTTTAGAGTACGAAAATCATAATAACTTGAAAAAAAACCCTTAAAATTTCATGATTTTTTGGAAATGTTTTTTAATATTTTTTTAAATGTTTTAAAATGGTTTCAATAATTTTGGAGGCTTACAGCTCAATTTATTCAAAAATATTTGACTACATGTCTAAAATAAGGCTTATTTAGAGCACTAAAAACACTATAAATAAAAAATGACCCAACCAAATGCAATGAAAATTTGTATAGAGGTGCATGAAGGTAAATTTTATACTTTTATTTTTTTTAAATTTTTTATTATACCTAAAAAAAATCATTGTATAAACTCAGTCTATAAACCTAAAAATAAGATCTAAAAACCCTATTTTCAATCATTTTACAAGAATCAAATTTAAATTAAGGTAAATATATTTTTATTGGATTATATAATATTAAATTGAGTTAAATAAAATATTTAAAGCATAAATAATCTTAGTTGGGTCCCAAAATTAAGTCAAAAAGGTTACAATCATAGTGAAAAGAAGACCTTCCTTTGAACGCCTGCATCATCTTTTTATCTGTGTGGCCCCATCCTCTCCTCTTTATTTTATTTTCTCTCTCATATATTTTATTTTATATGTATACCATATTTATATTCTACATTTTTTATCCTAGCCATATTCATAGGTCACACAATTCTAGTCATTTTATTTTTTGTGAGCCCTTTTACCCCTTGTCTCTTTTTCTCTTTATATAGGCTTATTTTTTCAAAATTTCCCTCTTTTCTTGGGTCCACTTGTGATTTAATAGGTAACTAATTAAATTTTATAATTATACATATACAAAAACTCATAGGAGAATTTCAATTATAAGTGATCACATTGATCAAGTAATTTCAAGCCTCATGAACACTATCGAGCTTCTATATATGCTCTTCAAATATTTTAAGTTATTTCAAGAGTTCATATTGCTTAATACCTTTAATAAGATAATGAAAAAGTGAAATTTCATTTATCTTCATTTGATTATCTAGGTATAGAAGGTGAATTATTATCTCTCATTTGGGTTGGGAACATTCACAAGCACTAGAACTATATTAGGCCCCGATTATAAACATGTGGAATATAAAACTAAAACCTTCAATAAGGGTGTACAAGATAATTAATTACACATTTATTTGGTATTTTATTGTGATTAAGTTTATTTTAAATATATCTTTGATTATGAAATCTATTCTTTCCATTTTACAAAATTTAGAAAGTATCGTACTCATCTATTGAAGACAAAAGATCCTAAAGAGTTTCAAATTTAAAAATTCTAAATTTACTCAATTGTAATAGGTTATCACAAAAAAAAAAATTTACCATATATTACCATAAAATTATGGTCAACCATAATCATGGATACTAAGATTTTGGCCATCTGCACAAGACACTTTGATTTTTTGATTTTTAGTTTGCACAGCTCAAGGACCTTCCTTTGTCAATTTTTATGGTCCATTAGAACCCATGTGTGTTCATTTAAATTTTTTTCTCTCTCTCTTTCTATTTCCTTTCATTTTGTGTTACCAAATTATGATACTATGGTATAATGACACTAATAAAATGGAAAAACTACTTTCAAAGGGAAATATAACATATATTAGTTCAAATTTGTAAATTTAGACCTACCTTAGTGATTGAAAAAAATGAAAATCATAAATAAAATGATATGACAAGAAATGAATAAGAAAAATTAAAAAGAGTGATGAAATAGTCACACATCAACATATTCTTGGGATTTTTAGAGTGTATTAATGGTAAAAAAGTTATGTATCATCTATGTGTGAAATATGGGACTCTAACTACACAGGAACATATTTGATGCCTACTCTAGAACCAATGACTATTCCTAGGGATGATTCAATGACTGAATATGCCCCTATATTGATTACAAATGAATCTATTATATTATGCTAAATTTATGTTTTGTCTTCATTTTTTTTTATAGGTGTAATGTTAAATGTCATAAGATTTTATGTATTTGATTTTGTAACTTTATGATAAAATAGTTTGATTTCATGTCTTCTTATTATCTTAACCTAGCTTACCAAGAAAGTGTAATTAAAAACAGAAAATTGATTGTAGCTTGGGAAAAAATAATGGATTTAAATCTACATATCCCATACATTTGGAATCAGACCATATGTAGTTATATTTTCATGTAAATATAATATTGAGAAATGGCTTAAACCTCCTTTTCCCTATAAGTGATGATGCAACTACATGAAAATTTTCCTAAATTCTCTTTTGGTACAAGTGTATGATGTCATAATACTTTGAATTTATGAGTGGCCAATGTTGGATCAATGTATAAGCTCCCTCTCAAGTGTGGTAAAGGATTTAACCTAGGGAAGGCATCATTTTATTCTCACTTAATCCATACTTGGTAAATGATTAGGAATTATTTTTATCTATAGGAATCCATAGTACATTTCACACACAATGGCCAACCATGGGAAAGTGAGATATGTAAAATTGAAAGTGCATGAAATTAGGCCAAGGCATAAGGACCCAAAAAACACATAAAAATTATTTAGCAATACTCCTATAGCCATCAAATCCATCCAACGAGAGACAAATGTCTATAATAGGTGCAATTAGCTCAAAATAAAAATAAATAAGGTTAAAAAGGTGGATTTCATGAATGCTAAAGATATCTAGAGGGCTCAAAACCTAGAGAGAGAGTAGAGTGGGATAGGAAACATCATAAAAATATTTAAACATACACAAATGGGAAAAGTATGAAAAATGGGTAAAAGACATTATGGAAATGGGTCATGTACCAAAATTAGGTGTCTACATAATGCCCCTAATTTTATGTGCATATGTGAGTGAATTCATGCATGTGTCAAAGTATAAAAATAGTAAATTGAATTTGTATCTTGATTTACTCAAGAATGGATTAATCAAATTATTCTCAAGATAGGCTCCATCCATGCATATTTATTTTATATTTTAAAAATACCATACCTTTAAATAATGACCAATTGTAACAAGTAGTCAATGTTAACTCAATGTGAAATATAGTAACTTTGAAAAACATAATTTAAAAGGTGAAAATAAGAATTCCTACACTTTTTTGCATTCTAAATAATGTTTTTAAACTTGAAAATAAAAAATTTATCCAATTATTTGAAATATAACTTTTTATACAAGTCATATCCATAGTTAATACTTCTCGAGGAGTTTTGACAACCCAAACCAATTCTTGATTAGATAAGTAAATATTTTTGCTCCAAATTTTGATCCAACATTTTCTTCAAAATTTTCTCAATCTTGGAAAATATTGAAATATTTGGATAGTATGCCCCCATTTTTAGGACATGGATTTAAAATCATGCACAAAACTCACTCATCTAAAAAGTGAGGGTTAAATACATCATGTGCTACAAAACATATAGTCAAATATTGAAAAATAATATAAATCACATGTATGTAACCATCGTAAAATATCATCATGTAAACTTTCATAAGAATGTGAATATCCTCATATGATAATGAAATAGATAGAGTAATATATTATGACCTAATGAATTTCCCATACATGTACACTATATATCATAGTAATAACTTGAGGATATTTTAAAAGGTATAATTCCTTAACTAGAAAATCAAGATATGAATAAATGATATGTCCCTAATGTAAAAATTATGCCTTTATTAGGGATATATAAATTAATGATGCATGCACAAATTAGTATGCCCCAATAAATGCATATTAAGTATCATGAAAATGTAGACATCCATCATAATAATACCACAAATAGTAATGATCATGGTAAATATTATTGTGAGGTGTCTCAGCATATCCAAGAATAAGTAGGGGTTTTTAGTCTCTTCCTCTCCCAAAAGGAAACTTGCATAAACAAGTATCCCCAATGTATCATTTATCAGATGATGGCTTTAGCTATAAACACTCTAAGACTCAATTTTTCCACCACTAATATATTCAACAGTGCTTAGAAAATGATGGAAGACATTCAATAATCATGATTAAACATTATAGACATAATGTTATTAGTCCTAAACTAACACACTGATAAAAAAGAGAAAAAAAGGGAAGGGCAAAGAGGAAGATAATAAATGCCCTACAGTGATAGAGATGAATCTAAAGAATATAATTGATAAAATCTCATAGAAACCATTCCTTAACTGAACTAGACCTAGCATAAATCTAGCTAGAGGATGGTGTGAGAGTCTAGGGAGGAGTTCTTGTGAGCAACAGGGACATAACCACCATAAAATGTGCAAGAGATGAACATTTGACTCCAAAAAAAACTAAGTATAAATATGATTATTATTGATTAGTAATGGTAATATTTAAAATATCCATCTAGCTATATAATCCACTCTCATAATAATAATAAAAACACTACACTAGAAAAGTATGAAAGATGTTTGGTCTAATAACTATGGAGAATCTAAGCATGTCTGGTCCATTAACTACTCTATTCTAAGGGAGCTAACTTAAGCATAATTTCCTTGATTATAAAAGGACCAACCTAGGCATAATCCTTTTAGTCCTATAAAAATACTATCCTAAGCATAACTTCCTCAATTATAAAGGGACTAGTCCTTATTACATCGAATAGTTGATCTTATATAGGCATGCAAGCCTAAGGAGTTTAAATTTAAATTCACTCATGAATGGGGTAGTTGCAATAATAATTTATGTATCTATCCCACTTTTGGTTATTTTTTAATTAATACCACTCAATTTCATCATGAAAATATCAAAAATCATGTTAGACCAAATCAAAAATGAATGTCTACGAGGGAATGCAATTGAGATTTCATTGGATCAATCATCCACATCCTGCACTATTAGATTCAATCCTTTTTAAGGCATATATTTTGTCCATTATGTTTCATGCTTAATATTGATATGCATTCCATGTTAATTATTCTTGTCTTATTGATGATTTAGTTGGACTGTGATTTGATTATGCAAATCAAATTGGATGCATAGTCTATTCTCAACCTCTTGACAGTTTATCTGACCATCAAATTTAAAATCATGATTTATTGGCTACACATCCAACATGTCCTTAGATTTGATGAGTTACTACCACATGTATTTTATGTGTCCTCCTGATCACTTTAGCTTTTTTATTTTCCACTACCATGTGTCACTCTCGTAGCTCTTTGTACTTTTGCTACCTTCATATTCTTCAATTCCAAAGACTTATCATGTAAGAGATATGATGATAATTATTTAAAAAGGGAGATATTTTCCTTTTTTATTCTATATTTCTATAAGGTTTCTAACTCATTCATTCTGAAGACCCAAGTCCTTAGATCTTGTGTTGTTCAAGTTTGGGATTTGACCTTCAGAACTTTTATTCAAACTAAAAGTTTTGACACAATTCTTGTGAAAATTTAAGCAAGCCTTTTCTTCTCTTATTTTTGAATTTTCCTATTTAAAAATTTATTGTCACAACATTTTTTCCTAATACCCAAGTCTTCGAAAACTTTAGATGCATAAAATTTCTGACACTTGAAGACCCAAACCTTAGTATTCACAAAAATTATTTTCATGAATTTTGTTCTAAAAACCAATATTTGCAAGTTTTGTTCCCATAAAATTTTTGAGTTTTGTTCTTATATTTTCTAAATTTTTCTTTATCCTTCAAAAATTTTGTTTTCATAACTTCTGTCTAGGTATTGGTCTTTAAAACTTTTGTTCACAATAAAAGTTCTGACTAGTCTTTGCATCACTTTTTTTGAAGATCAAAACACTTAGAAAATTCATGATAAGTGCTTCGGGCTCTCTTCCATCTTAGTGAATTTTATTTTTTAGCCTTTTCATAAAAATTTTGACTCAATCTTAACATTTTTATTAAAGATTAAAATACTTAGACAATTCTCATGAAGTCTTCAAAACTTTTGTAGATTCTCCTTTGCACATAACTTTTGACCACTCTTTTTCCAAAAAGTGTGAAGGCCAACTTCTTTGGATACCTATAGACACAATATGAGAAGGCACAATCATTGAATTTGGCTAAAAACCAATGGCTAAGAATTTGAAAATAAATTACTTAGTATTTCAAAATAAATGCCTAAGCATTTGAAAATAAATAGATATAAAAAGTCAAATTAAAATGACTAAGTCCAAAGCTAAAGATGACTTAATATAGAATGAAAATTTTGAAATGACTTGGTCATTTGTTCAATCCAAAGCCAATTTAATCCATTTTAATGAAAATCAACTAAGTTAACGGTAAGACCTTATAAACAATTAGTGATTTAGATTGAAATTGAAGCAAAAATGGACAATAATTATTCAATAAAATAGGAAATAAAACTCTAAAATAGTTAGATAATTAATATAAACCTAAGGTGAAATAGACTAAAAGGAAGTTCTAAAATGTGTTTCAAAACATAAGCAAACAAGCAGACTGAGGCTTAATAGACTTCTGCAAATTTAAGTATTAAAATTAAAGTAGTCCAAGATGTGAATTTCCATGCCAAATGTTTTATAATGCAAGTTTTATTTTATAGACTTGGCTAAAACCATGAAGCACATCCAAATTTCACATCTTCACATCTAACAGAACATGCATATCAGAAGGTTTATTTAAACAAACAACCATAATGAACTCTTAAAAGGTATCAGATAAGACTCTAAAGCAAAAAGAGGGTCCCTATTTTCATACTAAAAAAGGGGCATGTTATGTAATCAATAATAACTAAGGACTCCTATTAGAAAATACTATTGTGTATTTTGAGAATCTAGAATATTTGATTTCACAAGAAGAAAAAATATTAGATATAAGCTATCACTTAAAACAAACTATAATGCAAGGTCACTCAATTATATAAAAATGAATGACATACTAATCTATAATCCTACCAAAACCATCTGTGTATGATTGAATTATTTATTCATTTTATTTGCATTCAAATGTAGTAATTTAGATTTACATAAGGCCAAAATTACTAAAGGAAACAAATTTTATAATTTACCTTTGGGGAAGTGGTGTGGGCATTGCTCTGCTATTAGCTAGGCATTTATATCCCTGATAGAGATACCTCTAGTCCCTTATAAATTCCTTTCTCCACTATTAACCAAACTGGAAAGCTTATGGTGGAGGTTGTCAAGATCACTCTTTCAAAGAGTATTATATATTTTACATTTAAAATCAATTATTTTGAAATGATATTTTCCATTTCATCCATAGAGGGTTGGGGACTAAGTTACTGTTAAAATGAAATAAGCAAGTCCATGATAGCTTAAGGCAAATCAAAATTGAAACAATGCTACATTTTCTTCAAATATTTATTTAAGTGCATTGGATGGATTAAAATAAGAAAACGTTTTTTCTATATCCATAGGTTTTGTTATAAATAGTTGACCTTTAGAACTCAAGAAATTAACAAATCAATAATATCAAGTCACACAAATTATTTGAGTAAAATTATGATTAAGCTCTTTGAGCACCACCTTCGTTACCTTTACAATAGCCCTTCATTTCATTTCTCTTTAATGGCAAAAATAGTTGGGATAAACTCAAAAATGAAAATGGAGAAACAAACCAGAGCAAACCTAACCTAATAACAAGGGACAATAAGGAAAGAAAACAAAATAAAATAGGGAAGGAAAAAGAAAAGGTATTCATAGGAGATGTTCAAGGAAGTGCATGGTTGAACCAATCAAACACTTGATTCTTCAAGATTTTGAGAAGGGAAAAGGAAAAATTTACTTGTATATATGTTTTCCTTTACATTGGAAAACACTATCCCATAAATATTTATCAATATTCTTCTCATGCAATTCAAGCAAACTAGGATTGTATAATTATGTATTAGGTTTGTCTCTATATTGCAGAAAACATGAGGGATAGGGTTTAAAAAATACCTCAACTCAAAAATTGTATTTTAGTGAAGGATAGGGTTGGGTATTCATACATACCAAACTAATTGGAAGATCTAACCTGAAAGTGGCATGTTCTTGATGGCATCTAGTAGATGAGTAACTTGTCATTTGCTTTTTGATTAACATGGATATTATGGCAACATCATGGCATTCATATTTATTTCTAAGGAGGCATGAGAATGGTTCTTCTTATATCAATGATCTCCTGAACTTGTCATCCATGGATAAGGTATGCAAAGTAATGTATTAAAGGTGTGCACTTTCAAATTTAATTTGCATTGGTATACCTCCTTCCTCTATGACTGCATACTTCAAACTAATGCCAATTGGCTCAAATATAAGGTTTTCTAGAAGTGGTAAATATTCCATTTTGAGTCCCTCCAATCCACTTGTTTCATTCAAACAACCTACTTTATCTTTGGCCTCTTCTTCAAGCTTACTTGCCTCTAATGATGGACTAGGAGAGATACTGCTACCATCAAGTTTACAATCTTGTATCAGCTTTTCAGTTGGATATGGGTAACATAGGATAAGAATGCATCAGATGCATAACATGTATCTTCTTGGTCTATTGTATCCAACTCATTGAGTTAAATTTTATGCTAATTATAAGAGACTTTTGATTTACCCTCCTTAGTAGGTAGCTCATCTTTGATTTGATCATGTTTTACCAAGTCACTCAATATAGTGGATGTTTCCTCATCATCAGACTCATCATTATTTCTCTTAGGGACTAGACCATCCATTATCTATCAGTAACTCCCTAAAATGAATGTTACATAATCAGTAAAATTATCAAAAGACACTTTATTATTAAAACCAATAAAAACATCTTATGGATTGCATATTGGACTAATATAGTTAAATACATTAATGGAGTAAGTAGGGTCTTCATTCAATATAGGGTATTTCACTTGATAACACATCTAAGGTAATGCTTGGGGAAATGTCTCATTATAAGGCAGTTCACTTGATAGCACATCTAAGGTAATGCTTGGGGTAATGTCTCATTATAAGTTATAACATAGCTGATGGGATGACTCACAGGAAAGCATGTTGAAGGATTTTGTGCATGAATATTTTATTGTCTCAATGGGTAGGAAAAACCAATATTATCATCATGAGACTTGGCTTATTATTCAATGATGCAAGCTACTTGATATCTCAATGCCAAGGATGTGAGAGCTAAAGGAGTCCTCTAAACAAACATAACATTGAGGGTAAACAACTTTTCAAGGTAAATATTTATAGATACTACCTCAATATATAGAAAAGGGTCTTTAAACCCCATATATATTTGATAAAAGTGTTTGTTGAAATCACTCAGAGATTCATTGGGTTCCTTATAAACTGCAATAAAATCATGGTATAGGGTAGCATGATCGAAGGGCCCTCTAAAATGTCTTAAGAACAAACTTTCAAAATAAACCCATGTGGTTATACACCCATCTAGTAGTCTAATGTACTATACTTATGCATCCTTATCCAAATAATAAGGAAACAAGCAATAAGCCACATCTTCACACTGGATACAAGTTCTAACAATGGCATCCTTAAATGCCTAAATGTGTTATTTTATTATCAAAATCCTATCATGCATTTACTTTTAAAAAAATAATTTAGATTCTTAGGTAGGTCATGGATAGGTATTGGGATATTTATTAGACTAATATGCCTACCTAGCCATGTTAAGGCCATCGGACTAGCTAGGTAATGACACCAAAGTATTTTATTCTTAAAATTTTCAATAAAGGCACTTTAGTTTCATATCAAGCCCTCCTTCTAGTTTTATATATGTTGTGTGGTGTCTCGACACAATAAAAAATAGGTAGGGGTTGTTAGTCCCTTCATATACTTAAAGGAGACTTCCACAAACAAGTCTCCTCAAGGTCTCTTAGACCTATGTCTTGGTATGTAGGGTAACCCAGTTGGCTCATTGTGAACATTCCATTTCAAGGGGCCATAGTTAGTGAAATTAACTCTAGATAATGGCTTAATTTTAAAACACTTTTAGACTCAATTGGTTCACCACTAATATATTCAACATTGCTTAGATAATGATGGATGACATTTAATAATCATGATTAAACATTAGAGATAAGTTTATATTAATCTTTAACTTACACACTGATAAAAAAAGTGAAAAAGAGGGAAGGGTAGGGAGGAAGAGAAGAAAGGTCTTAATGCCATAGAGATGAAGTTGAAGCTTTCAGTTGAGAAAATTTCATAGAAAGTAGTCTTTATCTAAGCTATACCTAGCACAACTCTAACTAGATGGTATGAGAGTTTGGGGATGATTTACTATGAGAAAAAGGGACATAACCACCATAAAAAGCATAGGAGATGAACATTTGACTACACAAAAAACTAAGTATCAATATGTTTTTTTTTATTAGCAATGGTAATATTTCAATAGTTGTCTAGCTATATACTTCACTCTTATAACAACAAGAAAAAAACTACACTCGGTAAACATGAAATATGTTTGGTCTACTAACTATGGATAATCTAAGCATGTCTAGTCCACTAAATAATCTATTCTAAGGGATCCAACCTAAGCATAAATTATTCAATCCTAAAAGGACCAACCTAGGCATAATCCTCTTAGTCTTAAAAAAGACTAGCCTAAGCATAACTTCCTTAATATTAGAGAGACCAACCCTTATTACATTGAAGAGTTGATCTTATATAGGGATGCAAGTCTGAGGAGTTAAAATTAAAATTCAACCCACTAAGGAGGCAGTTGTAGCAATCATCAATGTGGTCATCCCACTTGAGTTTATTTCAAAACAAATCCAACTCAATTGCATCATGAAAATATTGAGAACTATGCTAGACCAAATCAAGAATAATTGCCTATAGGGGAATGAAATTGAGATTGCATTGGGTCAGATGCCCACATCTTATGTTAATTAGAGCTAGTCTTCTTTAAGGTATATATTTTATCCTTTATGCTTCATGCTTAATCTTGATGTGTAGGCCATGCTGATAATTCTCATCTTATTCATTATTTAACTAGACTATGATTTGATTCTACAAAACGAATTAGATGCATAGTCCATTCTCAACCTATTGATATTTTTGACAGTTATATGGGATGTCAAATTTGAGCTCATGTTTTGTTTTATGTAGCCAATATGTCCTTATCTTTAACAAGTAGCATCCATTTCATTTCTATATGTCCTCTTGGAAACTTTATCTTTGGGCTTTCTACTGCCATGCATTTTTCCCTTATCTCTTTGCATTTTTACTACCTTCACATTCTTTTCTTCCAAAGACTTATCACACAAAATATGCAACAACAATTCTTTCAAAAAGGATAGCCTTTCCTTTATTCTTCATGATTTATATAAGGCTTCCAACTCATTCTTTTTTAATACCTAAATCTTTAGATATTATGTTGTCATTATTTTTTTTTTTGGGCTTTGACCTTCAAAACTTTTGTTCAGACCAAAAATTCTGACACAATTATCTAAAAATTTTGCATGGGCCTTTTCTTCTCTTATTCACAACTTTGCCTCTTTGTGACTTTGATGTCATGACATTTTTTCTGAATACCCAAGTCTTTAGAAACTTTGGATGCATAAATTTTTTTACACTTGAATACCCAAGCCTTAGTCTTCATGCAAATTGCTTTCATAATTTTTTTTTGAAAACCCAGTCTTCACAAGTTTTGTCCCCAAAAAAGTTTTGTGTTTTATTCTTTTCATTTCCAAATTTTGCCTTAGCCTTCATAACTTTTTTTATCTCAACTTTTTTTAGGGTATTTGTCTTATAACTTTTATTTGCAACAAAAGTTTTGACTAGTCTTTGCAGCATTTTTTCAAAATATCAAAACACTTATAAAAATCTTGTAAAGAGATTTAGGCTCTCTTCCTTCTTCATGACTTTTTTTTGTTGAGCCTTTACACAAAATCTTTTACTCTTCCTTGATATTTTTCTTGAGTAAAAGACTTAGAATATTTAGGAAAAATCTTTGAAACTTTTGTAGACTCTCCTTCATGCAAAAAATCCAACTACTCTTTTCTTGAAAAGTGCAAAGGCCAAATTCTTTGGGTAACTATAGACACAATCAATGACTTTGGTTAAAAAAACTAATGGCTAATCATTTGAAAATAAATGGCTAAGTATTTGAAAATAAATGCTAACCATTTGAAAACAAATGGCTACAAAAATTCAAATTAAAATGACTAAGTTTAGAATGAAAACCATGAAATGACTTAGTCATTTACTCAATCCAAAATAAACTTAGTATATTTTAATCAAAATCAAATAAGTTAAATAGTAATACCTTATAAAAATTTAGTGATTTAGATTGAAATTGAAGTAGAAATGGACAATAATTATTCAGGAAAAGAGGCAATAAAACTCTAAAACATTTAGATAATTTGTATAAACCTAAAGTGAAATATCCTAAAAGGAAGCTATAAAATATATTTCAAAACACAAGCAAATAATAAAACTAAGACTTAGTATACTTATGAAAATTCAAATATTAAAATTAAATCAACCCAGGATGTGAATTTCTATGCCAAGTGTTTTTATAATGCAAAATTTATTTTGCAGGCTTGGCTAAAACCATGAATTACATCCAGATTTCACATCTTTCCATATAGTAGAGTAGGCATCTCAAAATATTGATTTAAACAAGCAACTATAATGAACTCCTAAAAGGTATGAGATTAGAATCTAGAGAAAAAATTGGTTCCCATTTTTAGACTAAAAATGGGCATGTTATGAAAGTAACAACAAATGCAATGACACCAATCATATTATATGCAAGATATGTATCATGTAAAAAATAATATAAAATCACATATTATATCACATAAATCATACATGAATGTGTAGCTACTTATAGGAAATCACCATGTAAGGATATATGACTTATACACTTATAATACAGGACAATATGGCATGAGAATTAGAGGATCCTATGTGGATAAGGATTAATAATCCATAAAAAAACATGCACAAGCACTAAATCTAACACAATGGTATGCAACAGACAATGTAACCAATGTATCAATCATTATTTAACCACACTAAGTATATATGTATATATATATATATGTATATATGTATATATATATATGTATGTATATATATGTATATATATATATGTATATATGTATATGTATATATATATATGTGTGTATGTATATATATATATATGTATATATGTATATATATATATATATATATATATATATATATATATGTATATATGTGTGTATATATATATATATATATGTATATATATATATATATATGTATATGTATATATATATATATATATATATATATGTATATATATATATATATGAAAACACTCAAGATGTAGGTACTACTTCTTGTCACTCAATTTTACACCCTTGGATAGGTAGTTCAAGCCTACTCCAATTGAGTGAAATAATGGGATTACCCCTAGTCCTATGGGTTGTCTATAATGGCAGTAAACCTCTAGTTGAAAGTGTTAGCTCCCTAGATTTGTCTTGATTTCTCTCTTATTAACTAGTTGGTGTATGAAAAGGAATAAAAAACTATCTAATTGAAAAAAAAATAGAAGAAAGGGGAGATAAACTATAATATTTGATCCAATACTATCCTATACTTTTACTTAAAATAGGTACAACTAAAATCTATTCTATGCTTTAATAGAGATCTTCTCACATAAGTATTTCAACCTAGAGACTATGTAAGTATAGAAAAAAAGGTGAGAGTTTCAAAAGAATTAAAGACACTACTAAAACTTCCAAAACACTTAGCTACAATACCACATTTTAATGTACTCTAAGTGGCCTATAAGAATACAATATATCCATACCTAGGTGTACAAAAATAGGATAAGATGCAAACACAGGCAATTTTCTCACTAGCATTTATAAAAAACTCATTCAACACACTAAAATGTGAACTTGGAAATATTGAACCAGTTTTAATTTTATTTCTCAAGGAAAATATGAGTAATAAAAATAGCAGGGCTTCACATACCTTTCTTGTGGATGGATTATAATTCCAAAACTAGGAATATTTATAGCATCAATGAGAGAGAGAGAGAGAGAGAGAGAGATAAATCCCACACCAAGAATGGAATATTGGGGGGTTAAAATAATGGATAAATATTTATTAGATTTATAATATTTATGAGGAATCATAAGTCTTGAATAGGTGTTACTTGATCTCTAATTCTTTTACAAACAGCCTTCAAGTCAGAAGGAGTCAATCCTTGAGGAATTCATAAGGCTTCTTGAAAAATGATCTAATCCTTTGTAGGAATCCTATTAATTTACCTTAAAATTTCATGAATATCCACATACAAGGGTAGAGTGACACCTAACCAAGGTGTATGCATCATTATCTGCCCTTGAAATAAGTTTTCTTTAAAGGGGGAGTTAGTTTAACTATGGGGTATAGTCTGTGATCCTGGGCAAAGAAGAGATCATCTAATTCTTGTTATAGATCTTGTAACTAACCAATATTACTATGACATATCCTATCACCACCTCTTCATGGATCTGAAGTCTCTAATTGACACCTTGCAATGTTTTTCATTTTTCTCAAGAAGTCAATGCCATATTAGCAGTTAGGCCTAGTTGCACATGTTAGTTTATTTGAATGGCCATGAAAAATAAATGAAACATTGGAAATAAGATTAATATAATTTTATAATACCAAATAATCATGTCATCATATGAATAAGGGCCTTTAAGGCATCATAAACCAACTATCCTTACCAATCTAGGTAGTTAGGTCTCTAATTCCTAGTACACCTCAAATTATCTTCTTTATGTAGACCTATGGGAATAGTTTCATGAGTGTAGGAAATTATTTTATGACCTAATAGGTTATAAAAAATCCCATGGTACCTCCTTTGATGATATTCAAGCATTCATCCATGTATATACCCTTCAATCTCATCAAAACTAGTAAAAAAGAGGGCATTTCACGTGTCCGTATAGGTGACATCAGCATCAAATTTCATGTTGAGGATCACTAGAGAGTTTTTGAAAAGACTTGAATGTTTATATATCTAAAAAAATATATTTTTATCCATTATAATATAAATCTCTCACATCACATTCACCTAAGGGTTTTAGTAGGGTTTAAGATATGTTTGGGGTCTTGACGATCATTCATAAAGCACCAGCCACTAATTGACCTCATTCCACTTGAATAACCTTCTTGAGTGAACCCCCCACCTATCCCAAATGGCTCAGCTTCCCATGCAAAGTGTGATATATGGTGTGAGCATGTGAATTTTATTGTTAGGTGGTAGACTTAGCTCTTTTAAACATGAGAGAGGTCAAATTTGGGTTTTGGGCCTCAAAAATCAAACTCACTACTGGGAGAGGTTAATACACCTCCAAAAAAATATTCCTCATGGTTTTATATGATTTGTAAATGATTATTACTCTACTATGTGCATTTGGTGCATTGGTTAGTAAACTTGAGGTTATAGGCCTGTCACCTCTTTGTTATCCCTTAAGGGAATTTGGGTTCAAAACTAAGGTTTTATGCACCCTAAGAGTGTATTGACACATTTTATATGTTTATATATTGTCTCAATTTCCCTCTATGGGGTTTGACATGCCTATTTTTTATTTTAGGTTCAAACAAACACCTTAGTCTCAAGACTATCCCTTGCCAATGGAGTGAGCAAGGTCTAATACAAAATAGTGATTATGCCTATTGCCTATATGGATTTGAGGTGACCATGGATGTCTTTTTTCACTTATAAACATATTTTATATCAATTTACAAATTTAGTTATGCCTATAGAGGCCTCAAAACATCAATCTCTCTCATGATTGGGCAATATAGGCTAATGGTCTACAACTAGGTAACTGTACCTTGGTGACAGTCTCATCATATCATCTTGATAAATATAGATTCTCATTATGTATTTGGGATATTCTTACCCATTCTATATTCAAACCTCAGAAATTCTACATGTATCATTCACATGTGTCTCAAAAGGGCTAGATGTAGGTGTACTATCTCTATGACCACTAAGTCGTTAGGAAACCTATCATCATGAGACCTTTTTGAAACCTTTTATAGGTCATATGGGAGGTATATTCATGTTTCAATACCATAGGTATTCTAAAAAAAATTACTAGTCACATGGACAACTACCACCCAATGAGATAAATTTATAACATGAAGGAACATGGAGGTATCTTACATTTGTATGCACTAGATGAGTTGATGTGGTGGCACTAAAATACCTCTCAGACCATATACAATCTCTTAAAACATTTTTTATACAAAAATGAGTTCATATTTTCAATAAGAGTACCCAAAAATCAAGGTGGTGGGGTTTTGGGCCTTCTCTAAAGACTTAACTTTCTTAGCATTTATTCATAAAAAAAGAGTCCAACCTAAAGATTAATTCCATGAATCTCAATACCATTTGGTTATCCATACCTAGTAAAGATCTTAAGATCTATCTCTCCATATTCCATATGAAACAAGCACTTAGACATGACCCTTGCAAGGCTACCAAGGGACCTGATGAAGTAGAACCTATTGGGAGTGGAGAATAATCATTCCAACCCAAGATTTAGAAGTGATAACTCCAAGAAGATCAAATATAAATCTAAAAATAATTTATTTCAAAATAAATCAATGCAAGTGTTATTCAAAAATATGATATGCTAGTATAAATAAAATCTCTTGCATAAATAGGCAAGTTAAAACACAAAACTAGACTAACTAGCCAATGTGGGATAAATCCTCGCATAGGAAAAACTTGACAAAGGATGAAATATCTAACTAATATACTATAAATAATGATAAATTCATAAAATACATACTCTAACATCCCCCCTCAAGTGAATCTAAGGGCTAACAAAAGACAAAAAATAAATAGTGGCATATCCACAGTATGAGTCCAAGCAACTAGGTCTAATAAGGTACTCATGTACAATATGTATCCATGAAATGAAGAAGGAATGTGTCCTCATGAACACCCCCTAATACAACTTCTAAAACCCAAATAATGCCATGTAACTCAAGGAAATGATGTGATGCAAAAGGTTTCATGAAGATGTATGTAACCTACTACTAAGTTGGAATGTACTCTAAGCTAAGAAATCCATCTTGAATGTGCTAATGAATGAAGTGCATATGTATGTCAATGTGTTTGGTCCATTTACTGATTAACTAGGTTTTGAGATATATGAATTTCACTCTATTTTTCACACCAAACTATGATGGGTGAATCCTATGTGAAGCCAAACTTTATCAATAACTAACGAAGCTAAAGAACCTACTAACTCATTATAGTTGCTTCCCTATACTCATCCTTTGTAGATGAAAGTGTAATACCTATTATTTCTTACATAACCATGCAATAGGTGAAGAACCAATACAAAATATGTAGCCATAAGTGGAACTCCTATCATTAATATAACCTACCTAATCTAAATCATTCTATCCAGCCAACTGAATAGAACCCCTAGTATAGTGTAATCCAAAATGATTAGTGCATTGTAGATAGTATATAATCCTCATGGTAGCCTACTAGTGACTATCATGAGGGTCATGTGCAAACCTAGATACAATCCCAACTACATATGAAATTTCAAGGTGAGTATGGGTCAAATATGAGATGAGGATCTATTAGTGAGAACAAGATCATCAACATACGATACCAAAATAACAATGTCCTCCCCAATATGCTGAATATACACTATGAGATTAGAGTGGTAGTGAAAAAAGCTAGTAGAGAGAATAAATGAATCCATCTTCTCATACTAAGCCTAAGGGGCTTGTTTAAGACTATAAATAGACCTCCTAAGTTGATAAATATAATCAGAATCATGAAAAAACCCAGTGGGATTTTCTATATATATTTCCTCATGCAATCTCCATTCAATAAATCACTCTTAATGTCCATCTGATATATTAGCCAACCCTATGGTGTAGCAAGTGAAAGTACAAGGTGGATTGAATCCATCTTGGTAATAAACATAAAAGTCTTAGAGTATTTAATAACTTTGACCTATGAGAACCCCTTTTCAACAAGATGCACCTTATACTTTTCAATAGACCCATTAGTTGCATGCTTGGTGTGATAAATCCACTTGTACCTAACCAAATTTATTCCCTTAGGAAGAGTGACCAAATTCTAAGTGTGATTCTTCATCAATGAATAATATTCATCTATCATTACATCATCCTGCTCTTGTATCCCATAAGCCTGTGAAAAAGACTATGGATCCCCATAGAATGCTTGACATAAAATTCAAGTACCTATAAAATGTGCATGATAATGTCAAGTAGGTAGAAGATCTTGTATGAGAGGTGCTAATTTATAAATTGTATTAAAATCCCACCTAAGAATAGTGGTGACATCATTGTGAATAATATCCTCATCCTCTATAATCTCCTCAGGAATCTCCTAAATTGACCCCTCAAAGAATGAATCCTTGAGAGGAGGTGAACCATCAAAATAAGAAAAAGAAGGCATGGAAGTAAATAAAGAGTCATGAGATGTGAATTTCTCATCAAACTATAAATGTGTTCAAAAATGAACATCATGAGTATCAGGATCTAAAAGATGATAAGCTCTCATGTCCTCATAATTCCCCACAAAAATTAAAGGATAGCTCTTCTTATCCAATACTTTATTTTTATTCTTTGGTAAAAATGCCCAAGAAAGGCTCCCAAAGACTTTTAAAAAATGAGACATTAGGCTTGGTTCTAGACCAAGCCTCCTCTAGATTCATATGCTCAAGTGCTTGATGTGGTGTGTAGTTCTAAGTATAGTTCACATAATTAACTACCTATGCTCAATAGATAGGAGGCAAATACCATGAATGCATAATGCAGTTAGCCATCTCCTTTAGATTTTGTTTATTTCATTATGTTAATCCATTCTATTATGGAGTACATGAAATATAATACTGGTGAATAATACCAAGGGCTACTTAAAAAGTAGAGAACTCTCAACTAAAGTACTCCCCTGCCATTATCTATATGATGCTTCTTGATGCAACTCAAGGACTTTTTATCAACTAAAGCCTTAAAGGCTTTAAAGTGAGCAAAGGCATCACTCTTGTACTTGATGAAATAAATCCAAGTATGCCTCAATAAATTATCAATGAAATTAAGTTCATACTTAGCTCTGTTAAAAGGAGTAGGTGTCATCACATAGATTTTGTACCCATTTCTTGATGTAGTATATCATTGTGCAAAGATATAATGATACAATGGGAACACCTCCAAGTTATAAGACCTTGGTAAATTGAGACGAACCTCTAGATAAAGTCATATTCCTTTCATGAAATTTAGAGCAACTAATAAAATACCAATTTTATATAAATGTTGATCCTTTAGTGTTCTTGCTTTTAAACTAGGGTTTGAATGGGAAAAGAGTTTGAGAATGAAATTTGCAAAACTAAAAATAGTGATTGAACCAAATATTTTTATAGTGGATTTTAATGATTTTTTGAATAAACACAATATAAAATAAAATAGATTGAAATTTTTTTGAGCACAAACTCATATAAATGGGAAATCAGAGGCAATATTTTTTTTTTCATAGAAGGGAGAAGATTCTTTTATTTTAATCAAACAATATTTCAGAAGGGTAAAAATACCACAAATGAATTTTTATGACTGAAATAAGAATGAAAACCTCCAAAAATATTAAAATAATTTACATACATAGGGATTTCTTAGACAAGAAAGGCAAATCTTCAATTATTTTTCATTCTCTAGGTACAGCTTGTAGAAAATATTTTCAAAATGCAAAATAATATTAATAACAAAAAAATATCGATGGGTTATGGGGTCTTACCCATATTTATTAACAAATATCTCATAAATGAAATGTATTTATCAAAAACTCTAACACCTAGTAGAAGAACTATGCAAATATGGAACTTCATACAAAATGAGGCATGATCTTCTAGTTGTGGCATCCTTGGCTTGGTAAAATAATTTGAAAGAGAGCATGCAAGAACTAGGCATGATTTTGAACTTGGTGTGGCATGGAAGACTCGATCAAACTTCATGAAAATGCCTTTCTTTCTCCTTCATGTAGCTTTAATTGGATATTCATGCAAATGGGGTGCCAAAATGAAACTCATTCATTGAACAAAAGATAACTAAGAAATAACTTAAGTTACTTTTTTGTAAAACCCTAAGTTGAAATTTCCAAGTGAGACTTTTAAAACTTGAAAGTCATATCACTTTATCAAAAGTGGATTTGTGATTTCCAATATGTGCTTTTACAACTTAAGCAATTAAAACTTGTCAAAATGAAAAGTGTAATTTGCAAGTCTGCTTTTTAGAAATTTCTAACCTACCAAAATATAAAGTGTAAAATACACATGGCTCTTTCTCAAAAAGGGCTATCAAAAGAATATCTATAATTTAAAAGACATGTTTTTGAAACTTTACAATTTTTTACAATACTAAAAATATAACATATGAGAATGTTTTTCATAGAATAATTAATCAATTTCCAATACTTCCTGTATCTCTTTGTCCTTCTCAGCCTATAGTTTCTAGACATATGTATCAAAAGCATTAAATATCTCCTAAATTCTATCCTCATCCAGTATAAAGGAGTAGATATTGGTGATATCACAATTTGTTGGTGTATCAAAAATTTCCCTTCTAAGAGATATGTATGTTTGAATTTCTTTACGAGTCTGATCTAACATGTTCTGATACCTAATGTAGTAGTGGATAGATTTCAAGGTAAAGATGGTGTCCCATGTAGATTTCATTTCAACCACTTCATTGAGATTATTGTATACTTACTCTACTAAAAGTGAGTTATCTTCATAATTTGTTGGGCTACATGAAAATTTATTCAACAAATCTTCCATGTCATACAACATGTCAATGGCCTTGTCATGGGCAACCTTGGCCTTGTGGGAAATCTTTGTAAGTAATTTTATATGGAATTGAGATGCTCTATGTAATTCCTCTTTATCTCTATCATTTTTCAATGTTTTTAATGTAATGAGGATATCCATATTAATAGAGTTCACAACTGTCAATTTGGGATAGTAAAGATTAAAGGTTTATACCTCTCCCTCATACTTATTTACTAGGCCTCTTAGTGTGATCCTTCTTTCTCTCAAAACTTCATAATGATCCACTATCATATCAATAATTTTTTTACCTTTGGATAATATTTCCTCTAACCATTCCTTGGCAGCCCTTCCCATGCTTGCAATTTCTTCCACCAATCAAGTGTTTCCTGATCTGTGATCTGGGTGACTAGCTATGCTAGTTCAAGTTGTGTTGATGGACCAATGGGCTCTATGAATTTATTTAGTATATTTGTAAGTTATTCAACCTTATTTTTCAACATATCCTTAGTGACCTTGTCACTATCCAAGTTCTCAAAGAGGGAGTTGATGTTATATTAAACATCATGTTTCAACCCCTCCCTCATAAGATGTCCAAGGTGAACCTTTGACACCTGATAGTCCCCCACCACTAGATCATATTTTTGTTTTTTTAGTGGGGGGATTGTAATCTCCACATATATTTCCCCTACTAAGTCACATAATATTATTGAGAAGGTTAGGGGGAGTAGTCTTGGATTTCTTCCATGCACGGGGAAATCATCTGCTTGCATTTCTTCCCCACCATTTGTGCTAAATAATTAGGTGTAGAATATTGATATATATATATACACTATCACTTGAGAATCTATAGCCAAAACTATTATACTAGTAAGCATGGTGATAAGTTTTAAATCATGAACTGATACTGTTGTTGATTTTTTAGTAGATGTCTATGTAATTTTATCTCCATCTATTTGTTGAAGGTCTACATTTACAACAAGGACCTATTTCTCACCTATCTCCACTAAAGGGGTTGAAGTGACTATGAAAGTGGAAGAGGTAAGGGCAATGGGAATAGATGTGTTTATTAAAGGTGTAGAAGATGGAAGTGATATTAATGGGGAAATAGACATAGGGATTCAAAACTTGGGGATTGGTGGAAGAGTAAAGGCCAAATCCCTAAATGATTCAATTAAAGTGGTAGGGACACTTAGTGGTGGTAAGATATGGAAGATGAAATGGGATCAAGATGAAGCAGTACTTATCCCAAGAGTTGGGTTAGCCAGTGGATCTAAAGTCAAAATGACTGAGTCCATGGCTATATACTACTGATTTGTGTTGGAAATTGATGGGGATGGAATGGAAGGAATTGTAAATGTAATGGAAGAAATTGTGGAAGGAGGGAGCAAAATATGTGGGAATAAAAATTGGATTAAAAACTTGAGTATCCACTGAAATGCAACCCTAAGTGTCCACTTAACTTATTTGTACTAGTTTTAATGGACTTATTATTTTGGGTGAGGTGGTAATAATGAAGGGTGGAGTCACTTGAGATGGAGGATAGAGATAGGAAGTGGAGGTTTTGGAGGTACAAGAACAATGTGAATAGGTGGGGGGTAAACTATAGAGATAGGAGTTGTCATTGTCACTAAAATAGGGGTTGAAGCTATGGATGCTTCAACTACAATTATGTCCTTAGATGAAATAATAATTATTTAATCTATTTTTTATCCATAATTGTTGGATTATCCCTTCTTGGCCTTATATTTTTTCTTTTTGTTATGAGAGATCATTGGCCTCTCTAATTATTCTCCTATTGTGCCACTAGGAACCTCTGATGATAGAAGAATTCCTTCTTCCTTGAGATTTAATAGGTTCTCTATGATAGTCACTATATCTTTGGTCACTTAGACCCCTTTCTCCTAATCCAAATGAGTGTTTTATTGATCACATGTGTAGTTCTATCTATCAAAGAAAAGATTGAGGGATTGACCACCTTACTATCAGAAGGAGTTAAGTGATGGTCTATTTGTAGTAGTTCTTATCCACTAGGGACTCACCTTCCACTAAGTCCTTATGGACTGGTTTTATATCAAAATCTTTGACCTGATCCAAGGTCATTCTAGAGTGGTCCCTCAATCTAACCTCCTCTTCATCATCTAAATCCTACCAATAATCTTTGAAATATAGAACATGGGAATATGTGGAAATTCATAATGTGTTAGTGATGTTTCCCTAAACATCATAGTATGGTCTTGCCTCTAAAGCCATCAGTGTCATATGTGTTATTTATGCCTCAGCACACTTATCTTTGAGTAAAGAGGGGCATGTATATCTACTAATACTAATTGGGAAGTGAATTCATAACTTGTGTTTATTGGATAGTAGCTTGTGGGTCTCCAAAAGTTGTCTTAATAGCTCCATTAATGCCCACATATCACTAACATATCTTGAGAGTGTGAAAGGGTAGCCACTAAATTTATATACCCTGATATAGGAATAGGTGGGGAAATGAATGAAGTAGGAACCCCATCATGTGATTTCTATAGTTGTTACATCAAAAAATATGTTTCTTTCAAGCTCTTTGTCAAACATTGTTATGATGAAATAGATGAATGCATCATTGACCCTCCTAAAGTGTTGTCTACTAGCCTCTAGAGTGAGTTTAAGATAATAGTTATACACCTTATTTACTTCACTATCCACTATGTTGAGCCTTGGAAAATCTCTCCCTTTGGCCAAAATGTATACTAAGTAGGAAGTCATGTAGAATTTCCCCATTGTTTTCACCTCTATCAATTGTTTATGGAGGGAGTCACTAATGAGTTGAGCCTAATGGATATATTGTTTGTTTTTGTGAATGACCCAAATATACTAGTACATCCACTCCTAAAATATCTTCACATCAAGACTACTAGTAATCTTGTGTAGCAATATTATTATGTCTCTCACCTCATCTTTGAAGTCAATTCTTTCCAGTGTCTTTGGCAATCTGGTGGAGGCAACCTTGGGGTATTAAGCCATTATTTGTTTATCACTCTCTAGCATCCTAAGTTTTTGTCTTGAAATAATTTATGGGATGTTTCTAGAGTTATGTCTAGATAAGTCTCAAACTCTGGGATCACAAATATTGAATCAATGAAATCAGGGTCTAGATTAAGGACATTTTTACCTTTATCATTAAAGACCTCTCTCTTATCATGATCATAATGTTTTACTAGGGTTAGCACTATTTTAGGGCTATACACCATTATGGGGAAGGTTGTTACTTTTGGAAATCTAGAGTCATAGATACTCTGGATCCAATCATTCTTAAACTTTACATTTATCCTAGTCTAGAAGTCCACTAGGTCAATGTGACCTAGGTCTATATCTATGATATCAGTGGTGTTAGACTCTAGACTAAATACCACATTGATTCCTTTTGATTTTAATTTTATCTCCTTCCCAAACATGAATTTTGGATAAAATGCTTAGTGAAAACCAACTATAAAAGCTAGTGGGATTTGTAGGTGCTAGAAGTAGGTAGGATCTCTGGCAGAGATTGGAGGTGCTCTATGCAGGTCTAAAGTCTGGTAGAACTAAGATTTTTTTAAAGTGAGAACTCTATGGAACTGAGAGGGGTTCTAAGTAATATAATGTCTAGTGGAACTTGGAATTGTTCTTAGCAGATTAAAATCTTGTAAAGATGGGAGATGCCTAAATAATGGAGATTTTTGTGGTAATGAGAGGTGTAATTTGCAAGCTAAAATCCCATGAAAATTGGAGGTTTATATTTAAATTGGGGATCCCATGGTGATGATATGTGATAGAAGCAAGTGGAAAGTCTATGAGGACTTGGATTAATCTCACAATGGAATATGCTCTAGTTATTGGGAATATACACTGGTATATTCACCTAGATTTTTACAATCAAACTTGGGGAAACCATAGGATTCAATTTTTTTTGGAAGTGCTTGTAAATTTTGGAAACCAAAACACCTAATGAGCCTCTATGATTCAAATATGAAAACTTTATAACCCTAAATGATGCCTGAATAACATAGAGAAACCTTAAAAAATGCTAAGTGTCTAAGCAAGAAACAATAACCCTAAAAAAATACAACTAAAACTTTTGTAAGAATGGAAATATTTCAAACAATCTTGGATTTTAGGAAATAATGTCTTAAGGAAATGCAGATGTTTTAACAAAATAATTTGGGGGGTGAAAAATAGTGTTGTGGCAATACTTATAGGCATTACACGAGGTTTAAGGTGTGACTTGAGGTCATGGTTTGAGTTTGAAGGAATAAGGTAATTTTTAGAGCTCCAAAACTTAATTTATAATTTAAATTATGAATTAAAAAATCCCAAATTTATGTTTATGTAGACCCCCCCTTTTGTAATTAATGCATACATGATGGTTGGTGGCATAACTTCAAAGTTCTCAAGCAATTTTACAATTTTACAAATTTCACATTGACCTCCAGATTCCATGGGTAGAGATAAGTTAACCTCTTTGTAAATGGAAAGGTGGAACCCAAACTAAAATTTGAAATTTTTAAAAATTTTATTTGGAGTTCTAGATTCCATAGGGTGTTTAGTTTGGGAGATCCAGACTCAACTTACAATTTGTAATTTTTCAAAACTGCAAATTGCAAGAGGGTTTTTATATTCTATCAATTAGTGCATTATAGGAGTTAGATATCAAGCTAAAATTTTCAATTTTTCAAATTGCATTCAAAACTCTATATTTTTTAGTTAATGCATTGCAAGATTCAAAGCTCAGAAAGCAATTTTGAAAATTTTAAATTGTAGGTAGAGTTCTAAATTTTGTAATACAAAGAAAATGTGTGGTTTGGGTCATTTCAAGGCATTTTTACAAAAAATTAGGGGGTCTCCCTTAAGGTACTTTATGTTTTGATATTTTTGGGATAAATATATCAACATTTTTGGTGACCTCTATGAGATAATTCCCTGCTAATCAATTTCTTTCTAGTAACCTTGTAATCCACTAAGATTGGATAGCTAGAATGCATTAGCTCCTTTACACTAAGTTATAATATATGGAAAGTTTCATATTGCATCAAACTTGTGTGCTTGCCTAGTTTATCCTTGTCTACATCCCATTTGAGGACCATGTCTCCTTTATTAAAGCTCCTATTAGATTCCTTTTTATTCAAAGCCCTCTTTTTTTGGGATTGATTTGCTTCTAGAACTTTCATTAATTGGTTTTTGATTTATTTTAATTCAATGAGTTTAACCAATCTTACTATCATTTCATCGTTGTCCATCAAATCCAATTGATGATTGAGCTCTAGAGATGGTAATTCAATTAATAGTTCCATATATAAACAAGAATGGGGAGTTACCAATGGCTCTCTTAGGGGTGATCCTATCAGCCCATAGTGTTAATTTCAACTTTGTGTGCCATATCCTTTGGTTATCCTTCATTGGTCTTTTGATAATTCTTATGAGGTTCTTATCGGTAGACTCAGACAAGCCATTACCCTGAGGATAATAATTGGAATAAGTATTTAGGTATACATTGTGATTTATATCCCATTCACTCACTTGAGTGCCCACAAATGATTTGGCATTATATAAGATAATGGTGTGAGGAACACCAAACTTTGAGACTATGTCATCCATGAATTCTAGGATAGATGCCTTTATGGCATCTTTCAATGTAACTACTTCAATCCATCTTTTGAAATAGTCTATTGTTATGAGGACCCATTTGTGGCCTGCACCTGATAGTGGATTGATTCTACCAATGAAATCTAATCCCCATTGATAAAATGGTTAATCTACTTAAATTAGTCTGAGGGGAAAGGCTGTGAATCTTTGCTTGTCAATGAAGTAAGCACACTTATCAAAGTTCCTTACCCATTAATGGGAATCTTTGAGTAATTAAAGCCAATAACATCCCCTATCATTATTTTGATGGTCATAGTTCTTATAGATAAATGTCCACCTGATGGGCCATCATGAAATTCTTCAAGCACCTTGGGGACTTGATTGTGCTCGATACATCTTAACATGATTCCATTTATATCTTTTATAAACAATATCCCATCCACAATAACATAGGGAATGGATTGTAGTATAAAATACCTTTTCTTAGACTATTGAAAGTCATACGGGTACTCACCAGTTTGTAGGAAAATGGTCATGTCATGGATCTAGCTCTTGAAAAAAGGTGGATTAGCTATCTATGGTGCACTTTGAGTATATACCATTTTAGATATTGCTTTAGTAGTCTTGATATTAGAAACCAATTATTCACACAATCCTTTTCCTCTTACAAGATTTTTTATTTTTATGTCCATGTCATATTCCATGACTTTGTGATCGATATTGATCTTTTTTCCTCATTTATCTCTTAGTTCAGCAGGAACTCTTTGACACTCTAGTGACTCACCATCAAATAAATTTTATTGTTGGAGAGCATATGCCTAAAAATTTTGAGAGCCTTGATCATAACATATACTTACTTCTCCATGAAACTATAATTTTCCTTATAATCCTTCAAATATTGATTGAAGAAAGATATTAGATGTTCCAATTGTTATTTATTCTATTGAGTTAGAATATTTCAGATGATACCTTCCCCTTCAAAAGCATAGAGAATGAAATATTTCTCATAGTTGGGATTGATGAGTGTGGGAGCCTAAGAAATAGCTTATTTGATGGCTTCAAAGTTATCCTTTCCCTCCTATGTCCAGTTGAAAATGATCCCCTTTTTGATCATTACAGTAAGGGGTTTTACCATAGAGGAAAATTTTGGAACAAATCTTCTTACAAAGTTGATTTTTTTGAGAAAGCTTTATAATCCTTTCTTATGGCTTGGTAGTGCTAATGTAGATATATCACTAATTATCTATGGGTTTATTACAATACCCTCTTTTGACATAATGTGTCCTAGTAGTTTCCATTCATGAACTATGAAAATGCATTTCTTGGGATTGAGGGAAACCCCAAATTCTCTGCATCTTTTAAAAAAATTCCTGAGGTGATCTAGGTGTGCATCAGTATGCTTTGAGTAGATAGTGATATTATTTAGGTATACTAGGATCATCTCATTTATCAAACCTATAAAAACCATATCCATGGCTCTCTAAAATATTTCACCAGCATTAGTTATACCAATGGCATCTTTTTGTATGCATATGTACCCCATCTTATGGTGAAAGTAGTCTGGAACTAGTATGGTTATTAAACAAGGATTTGGTTATAGCTAGAATAACTATCTAAAAGAGAAATTATTTCAAATCTTGATATAATTTGAAAAATTTGTTCCATGGGGGGGAGGATAATGATCCTTTAGAGATGCCTTGTTCATATCCTTAAAATCTACACAAAGCCTGATTTCACCATTTTTCTTTCTTACAAGGACCAAATTATCAACCCAAGATGAGTACTTGATAGGGAAGATGATGTTATCTTCTATTAGTTTGGATAGCTCACTCTTCATCATGGGTTATATTTTTGGATTAATCAGTCTCTACTTTTGTCTAATAGGATTGGTATTTGGATCCAATTCTATTGTATGTTGGGCTAAGTTGGGGTCAAACCCCCTTAGATCATGATAAATCCAAGTGAAGTTATCATCAAAATCTTAACACAACTCAAAAAAATATCATTTTTTAGAATCATTGCATACCTTTCTTATTTTTAGTGATTTTCCTTCTAAGATGACCACTGGATCATAGTCTTCTTCATTCACTGTGATGTTCCTCTTCTCACCTTTCAGTTGATCATCTAAATTGAAGATGTTCTCTAGTGTAACAAGACCCATAGGTAGTTTGTTTATCTTCAACTGGATTATTTGATCTCCATATTAATCCTAGATTTTTGACCAGTTCCTATCTAAGAATTCAACTTCTTCTCTTAGAAAGTTGATAATTTATTGATCACTATCAAAGACTTACCAATTTATCACATTATTAAGCATAAATGACCTTACTATAAATCTTACATGTTGGCTATTTTTCTTCTTTGTTTCTTCTAGTAGGTTATATTAGGATCCTATAGAGGCTATATGATCATCATCTTTATTTTTTTCTCTTGGTACCTTTTGAATATTCAAAGCAGTAAAGTCTTCTAACAAGTCCCAAACCCTATGTTTGTAAGATCTTATCAAATTATTCTTAGTTACATTTTTAGATCTCACTTGGTGAACAATCAGCTCACTATTAACAAATATTTGTAGGGACTTTATCTCTCTCTCTTTGGCTAATTATAAGCCTCAAATCAAAGCCTCATACTTAGCTACATTGCTTGTGTAGCTGAATTGAAGTCTAAAAGAATAGATTTAGTTCTCTTTTTATTAATATATCAAGATAATACTTGCACCTACACCATTCCTACTTCTCAAACCATTAAATAATAATTACCACATCCCTTGAATATCTTTAGGTAGATTTACTAGGCTTGGGATAATTGCATCATTTTCAAGAATATAATATGTACCCAACCCTATTTCTTATACATAGTCATAAGGATTAAATTGAAAGGTTGATCCCCATTTGTCCAAATGAGTGTCTAGAATCTCTTTTATAGGTTTTAAAACTTCATGATCAATCTCCTCTTCTTGGTCCTACAATTTATAGTTCATGTCCACATGAATAGGAGTATATGGCTCAATATGATCTTTTGTGATTGGCTCAGCTCTTATTGTTAATCTTGTTCCATATCTCATCCTAAGCAACATGTGAGACCAATTTATAGATATATATCCTCCCATCTTTGTAGTGAAATCCTATGAAAGACAAAAGGCAAAGGGGGGAGATCTATAACTAAGATGTCTTGAGAGATTGACAAGCTTAGACAAGTGTGAATAGTGAGATTTAGCCCTTTTATTATTCCTAATTTTTGAATAGTATTCCCATCCAGTTAAACCATACCCTTATTAATAGATGTGTCTTTTATACCAAGGGCATCAACTATTTTCTTGGGCATCACTAAACTATTAGCCCCTGAATCTACCATGAAATTATGAATGAGATGTTTCCCTAATATAAGTGAAAGATAGAAAGAGGGAGATTTACCACTCTTGACTAATTTAGTGTCAATTTGTGGTTGACATAAATTAATTATAGAATTAGGTCCCTTGGTTGGAACCTTTTTTGTTAAATGGAAGTTGTTCAAAGTCTTTTGTATCAAATCCCTTTGCACAGGAATGGATAGTGCTTCCCACATAGTAACACTCAAATTGGTATTCTTCATTTGCTCAACTATACTAAAATGGATATTACCAACATTTTTTGGTGCCTTTGTCATCACTTTTTCTTTGGGATGGTGTGTAGGTATAAAGGGTGGCCTTTGTACTATGTTACTCTTTGCAGGTTCTTGTACAACTTTGTAAGTTGTAGCTTGTTCCACCTTGGGGGTTTCTCACTTTATATTGCTCTTTTATTTTAATGTGTATTGGCTTCCATAGGAACTCCACCATTAAATAATGTTTCCTCCTAATTTACACCACAAAATTCATCTTCTTTCTAGTTTAGAAGAGTTGCTTCACCTTGAGAAGGTTATTATGTATCTGCTTATTAGGAAGTGGATTCTTCTTGTTATCCTTGTGTACTTGATATGCCTTACACCATCAAATCTTGACTTATAACACCATTAGGATAAGTATTTTGGTTATGTGGCTAAGAACAAGGATAATACCACTCATACTCCCATGCTAGGTTATTTTGAATAGGTACAATAGTTGTAGTAGTACCTACTATAGGTAGAGCATGGATGTTTAGAGGCTTTATTTGCATATTCTAACCTTGTGGCTATTAATTACCTTGGTATGTCTTCCTATTGGGTTGGTATGCTGGGTTAGCCTACTGATAAGGCTTGTAGTTATAGGATTATTACCTCTTCATTACTACCAACTCATTACCAAAACTCTTGAGTAGTGACTTAACCTCATATAAATCATCTATAGGTGCTAGAGTTAAATATGGTGATTTTATTGTGGTAGGAATTGGATCAACTGTAGGTTGTGGAATAAGAGGTATTTCTAGAAATAGAGGCATTGGTGGCCTTGGGGAAATTTTCCCTACTTGAATTAAATAATTTTTTGCCCTTATTGTAATTTCATAGGTATTAGGAAGTGTGGTGCCACCCATTGACTAGATAATAACATCTATATCAATATTCAAAGCTCTCAAGTAATATAAGAAGGCATTATTTGGCATTGGCTTGACCAATACTAGAATTATATTCCATGTCTTTTGAAAACAAAAATTGAAGTTAGTCATGTGCTCATAAGGATCCCATTTAAAATTAGTTAACTATTCAACTAGGGAAAGGTGGTCACTCTTATCTTAAAATTGGGTACATAGTGCAGTGCCTAAGTCATCCCAAAGTTGGATGGAGTTGGTAGCAAGATCTATGTACCATTGTAATGCTTTACCTTTGAAATAGGAGACTAGGAACCTGATTGTAACATTATCTTGTACCATATTATGGACTAAACACAGATTAGAAATATATTATATGTGTTCCGTAGGAGTGGTGGAAGTTTCACCAGTTAAATATGGTAGGCTTTTTAAAGCTGAGGTAGGTATATCTTCGTACTAGGCCAACTCGAGTGGGCTACTTCCATTGAAAGCTACAAAATTCATATCTATAGCCATTATGGGAGGTATGAAACTTATGGGAGTACTTGGAGGAGATGAAAATCAAATTGTAGGATATACTCTAGTGCAAGTTACAACTAATTTTGATCTATTTTTATAAGGAAATGATAATTCCAAAAAATCAACTCTCTTACCTTTAGTACATGATCTTGTTTTTTTGTTTAGCATATGTAAACCTTGTTAAAATATGTAAGTGATTGGATTCACTAATTACTTTTTAAATCCATATGAACATCATACACGACTTTTTGGTAATAGCACAAAACTCTTTAATTTATGGGTCGTACTAGGCATGCCAAAAACTATTATCACATTAGATTTTGCACCTGTTTCTTAATGTAGTAGCTCCCTATGAAAATATTTAATGATATAATGGGAACACCTACAAGATATAGGACCTTATAAAATTGAGGTAAACCTTTAGATAAGGCTATATTCCTTACACTAAATCCAGTGTAACTGATAAAATACAAGCTTTATAGAAATAATGCTCCTTTAGTGTCCTTGCTCCTAAACTAGGGTTTGACTAGGAAAAGAGTTTGAGAATGAAATTTGAAAAACTAGAAATCATGATTGCACCAAAAAAATTTATAGTGTATTTTAATGCTTGCTTTAATGAACACAATATAATAGAAAATATATTGAAATTTGTTTGAGCACAAACTCGTGCAAATGGGAAATTAGAGGCAATATTTTTTTATTTTTCATAAAAAGGAGAAGATTAGTTTATTTTAATCAAACAATCTTTCAGAAGGGTATAAAATACCACAAATTAATTTTTGTGACTAAAATAAGAATTAAAACTTCCACAACTATTCAAATAACTTGCATACACAAGGATTTCTCAAACAAGAAAAGCAACTTCAATTATATTTCATTCTCCAGGTTACAACTTGTAGAAAATATATTCAAAATATAGAATAATATCACTAATAGTAAAAATATAGATGGGCTATGGGATCCTACCCATATTTATTAAAAAATATCTCATAAATGAGATTAGTTATTATAAACTCTAATACCCAATATAAGAATCATGAAAATATGGAACTTTGTGTAAAAAGAGGTGTGATCTTCTAGTTGTTGCATCTGTGGATTGGTAAAATGGTTTGGAAGAGATCATGAAAGAGCTAGGAATGATCTGAGACTTGGTGTGGCATGGATAGACTCAAGAAAACTTCATGCAAATTCCTTTCTTTATCCTCTATGTAGTTACAAGTGGCTCTTCATGTAAATGGGGTGCCAAAAGGAAACTCATTCATTGAACAAAAGATAACTAAGAAAAAACTTAATTTACTTTTTTAGTAAAACCCTAAGTTGAAATTTCCAAGTGAGACTTTTACAACTTGTAAGTCATATCACTTTGTCAAAAGTGGATTTGCAATTTACAATATGGACTTTTACAACTTAAGTAATTAAAACTTGTCAAAATGAAAAGTGTAATTTTCAAGTCTTCTTTTTACAATTTCAAACCTACAAAAATATAAAGTGTAAAATACACATGGCTCTTTCTCAAAAAGGGATCTCAAAATAATAGTTGTAATTTATAAGACATGTTTTTTTAACTTTAAAATTATTTACAATAATGAAAATATAACATATGATAATGTTTTTCATAGAAGAATTAGTCAATTTCCAATACTTCTTCTATCTCTTTGTCTTTCTCAATCTGTAGTTTCTTGACATATGCATCAAAAGCCTTGAATATCTCTTGGATTATGTCCTCATTTGGTCCAAAGGATTAGATATTAAAGATTTTATAATCTATTGTTGTATTAAAAAGTTCAATTCTTAGATCTCTGTATGTTTGAATCTCTTTACCAATCTAATCCAACATGTTTTGATACCTGATGTAGTAGTGGATAGATTTTAAGGCAAATACAGTATCTCATGTAGATTCCTTTTCAACCACTTCCTTGAATTTATTATGTGCTTCTTCTAATAAAAGGATTTTATATTCATAATTTATTAGCCTGCATGAAAATTTATTCAATAAATATTCCATGTTAAACAGCATGTCAATGTCATTGTCATGTGTAACCTTGGCCGTGTGGGAAATATCAATTTGAGTTGCTCTATGTAATTTCTCTTACTCTCCATTATTTTTAAATGTTTTTTCTACATGGAAGATGTCCATATCAATAGAGTCCATATCTACTAATTTGGGATAGTAAAGATTCAAGGTTTGTACCTCTCCCTCATACTTATTTACTAGGCCTCTTAGGGTGATCCTTCTTTCCCTTAAAACTTCATAATGATTCATTATCATATCAATAATTTTTTTACCTTTGGAGATGAGTTCCTATGACTATTCCTTGGTAGCCATTCCCATTCTTGCAATTTATACCATCACATCAAGTGTTACCTGATCTAGCATTTAAGTGAATGGTTATGTTGGTTTAGGTTATGCTAATGGACTAGTGGGATCTATGAATTTATTCAATGCATCCATAAGTTATTCAACCTTGTTTTTATACTCATCCTTAGTGACCTTATCACTATCTAATTTCTTAAATAGGGATTTGATGTTGGGTTGAACATCATGTTTCAACCCCTCCCTTTTAGGACATCCAAGGTAAACCTTTGACACTTGATAATCCCCCTCAACTAGATATTCTTTATATTTATCTGATGGAGGCAACTACAATCTCCACATATCTTTCTCCTACTGAGTCACATAATATTCTTGAGAAGGTCTAAGGAATAGTCTTGGATTTATTTTATGCATTCAAAAAACCAAAATCTAATGTACAAGGGGAAATCATCTACTTGCTTTTTTTTCCCACCATTTGTACTAATCAAGTAGGTGTAGCATCCTATTATGTAGACACTGTCACTTAGGAATCTTTAGTTGAAGATACTTCATAGGTAGGTATGGTGATAAGTTTTAAATACTAAATTAATAGTACCACTAATTATTCAACAAATTTCTATGAAATTTTATCTCTGTGATTTTGTCAAAGGTCCACATTTACATCAAATACTTGTGTCTCACCTATCTCCACTAAAGGGGTTAAAGTGACTATGGAAGTAGAAGAGGTAAGGGCAATGGGAATATATGTGTCTATTATGGGTGTATAATATGGAAGTGATACTAATGGGGGAATAGACATAGGGATTTAGAACTTGGGGACTAGTGGAAGAGTGGAGGCCAAAGTATCAAATGATTCAATTAGAGTATTAGGGACACTCAAGGGTGGTAAGGTAGGGAAGATGAAAGGGGATGAAGATGAAGTAATACTTATTCTAATATTTGGGATGGCTAGTAGAACTAAATTTATAATGATTGAGTTTATAGCTATATATTATTGAGTTGTGTTGAAAATCAATGGGGATAGAATGGAAGGAATTATAAATGGAATGGAAGGAAGGAGTGTAATTATGGGAAGGGAAATTAGAGTGGAAACTTGAGTATCCACTAAATGGGTACCCTAAGTGTCCACTTAACTTATTTTCACTAGTTACAATGGACTTATTATTATGGTGAGGTGGTAGGAATGAAGGGTGGAGTCACTTGAGGTGCAAGAGGAGTAGAGATAGGAGGTGGGAGTGTTAGAGTTATAAGAACAATTTAAATAGGTTGGAGGTGAACTACAAAGATAAGAGTTGTCACTATCACTAAGATATGGGTTGAAGCTATGGATGCTTCAATTGTAGTTATGTCCTTGGATGAAATAACAATTGGTTGGTCTGATGCTACTTTATATTTACTAGATTTCCCCTTATTGGCCTTAGATTTCTTCTTTTTCTTATGAGAGATCACTAGCCTCTCTGATTGTTCTCCTATTATGCCACTAGGACCCTCTATTAATGAAGGAATTCCTTATTCCTTGAGATTTAATAGATTCTTTATGATACTCACTATATCTTTGGTCATTTGGACTTCTTTGCTCCTAAGCTAATTGAGTGTTTTATTGATCACATATGCAGTTCTATCTATCAAAGAGAGATTTAGGGACTGACCACCTTACTACCAAAAGGGGTTGAGTGATGATTTATTTTTAGTCATTTTTGTCTATTGTGGACTCACCATACACCAAGTCCTTAGGGAATGGTGCTATAACAAAAGCTTTGACTTAATCTAAGGTCATTCTAGAGTCATCCCTCAGTCTAACCTCCTCTTCATCATCTAAATCCTCCCACTAATATTCAAAATATGGAACATGAAAATATATTGGAATTCCTAATGTGTTGGTGACATTTCCATGAACGTTATAGTATGCCCTTACCTCTAAAGCACTCAATGTCATCTATGTCATTTCTACCTTAGCACACTTATGTTTGAGTAAGGAAGGGTATGTGTATTTGCCAATACTAATTGGGAAGTGAATTCCCAACTTGTGTTTACTAGATAGTAGATTGTGGGTCTCCACAAGTTTTATTAATAGTTCCATTAGTGCCCACTTATCACTAACATATCTTTGGACTGTGCAAGGGTAGTCACTGAATCTGCATACACTAATATAGGAATAGGTGGGGTACTAAATGAAGTAGGAACCCCATCAAGTGATTTACGTAATTATTGCATCATAAAATCTCTTTCTTTCAATATCTTTGTCAAACATTGTTATGATGCAATATATGAATGCATCATTGACCCTCATAAAGTGTTTTTTATTGGCTTTGAGAGTGAGGTTAGGATAATAGGTATATACCTTGTTTGCTTCATCAACCACTATGTTGAACCCTAGAAAATCTCTCCCTTTGGCCAAAATGTACACTAAGTAGGAGGTCATGTAGAATTTCCCCATTGTTTTCACCTCCATAAATTATTTATGGAGGGATTTAATAATGAGTTGGGCCCAATGAATATATTGTTTATTTTCATGAATGACCCAAATGTATTGGTACATCCAGTCCTAGAATATTTTGGCATCAGGACTACAAGTAATCTTGTGTATAAATATAATTATGTCTCCCACCTCATCTTTGAAGTCAATTTTTTCCAGCCGCCTCATCTTTGAAGTCAATTTTTGCTAGTGTCTTTGGAGGCAGCCTTGGGAGTGTTAATTCATTATTTATTTATCACTCTCTAGCATCCCAAGTTGCTATCTTGAAATAACATATGGGATGTTTCAAGATTTATGTCTAGATAAGTCTCAAACTCTAGGATCACAAATATTAAATCAATGAAATTAGGGTCTAGATTAAGAATCTTTTCCCCTTTGTCATTTAAGACCTCTCTCTTATCAGGATCATAATGTTGTGCTAGGGTTAGCACTAGCTCAAGGCTCTGTACCATTGGGGGGAAGGATTTTACTTGTGGTAATCCAGAGTCATAGATACTCTAGATCTAATCATTCTTAAACTTTGTATTTATCTTAGTCCAAAAGTCCCCTAGGTCAATGTGACCTAGGTCTATATCTATGATCTCAGTGGTGTCGAACTCTAGACTGAGAATTACCTAGGGTCCTTTTGACTTGAACTTCATCTCCTTCCTAGACATGAATTTTGTAGAAAATGCTTAGTGAAAATCAACTAAAAAATTTGGTAGGATTTAAAGGTGCTAGAAGTAGGTAGGATCTCTGATAGAGATTGAAGGTCTTCTATGCAGGTCTAAAGTCTGATAGAACTTAGAGTTGTTTTGATTAAGTGATAACTCAATGGAACTAGGAGGTGTTCTAAGCAATAAGAATGTTTATTGGAACTTGGATCTATTTTATGCAAGTTGAAATCCTGTAGAAATGGGAGGTTCTTTAAATAATGGAGATTTTCATGGAGATGAGAGGTGTAATTTACAAGCTAAAATCCTATGAAAATGGGAGGTGTAGATTGTAAGTGGGAACCCCATAGATATGAGAGGTGTTGGAAGCAAGTGAAAATTCTATAAGGACTTGGAAGAATCTCATAATGGAATATGCTTTGGTTATTAAGATTATACACTGGTATATTCACCTAGATTTTGGAGAAACCCTATATTTTTACAATCAAACTTGGGGAAACCCTAGGATTCAACTACTTTGAAATAATTTGTAAATTTTTGAAACCACAACACCTAATGAACCTCTATGATTCAAAGATGAAAACACTAGAACCCTAATCAATGTCTGATTAACACAAAGAAACCTTAAAAACATAAAGCATCTAAGCAAACAACAATAACCCTTAAAAAATGCAACTAAAACTTTTGTAGGAATGGAAATATTTCAAACAATATTGGATTTTAGGAAATAATATCTTAAGGAAACATAGAGGTTTAAATATAATACCATGTAGGGTGAAAAATGGCATCATGACATTGCTTGTAGGTGTGGCACAAGGTTTGATGTAGGACTTGAAGTCTTGGTTTGAGGTCAAAGGCATAAGGTCATTGTTAAAGCTCCAAACTCAATTTAGTAATTAAATAATGAATTAAAAAATCCCAAATTTATGTTTATATAAACCCCCCTCTATAATTAATGCATTCATTATGGTTGGTGTTGTAACTTTGGAGTTCTCAAGCAATTTTGTAATTTTATAATTTTGGAAATTTCATATTGACCTCCAGATTTTGTGGGTAGAAATAAGTTGACCTCTTTATAAATGGGAAGCTGGAACTTGGATTGTAATTTGCAATTTTGAAAAATTGTAAATTGCATTTGGAGTTTTGGTTTGTGGGATCCAAAACTCCACTTGTAATTTGCAATTTTGCAAAATTACAAATTGCCAATAGGTTTCCAAATTATGTCGATTAGTGCATTATGGGATCCAAAGCTCGGCCTACAGTTTGAAATTTTTGAAATTGCAATTAGAACTTCAAATTTTTTTGGTTAATGCATTGCAAGATTTGGAGCTCAAATTATAGGTAGAGTTCTAGATTCCAAAATACAAAGAAAATGTATGATTTGGGTCATTTCAAGGCATTTTTTCAAAAAATTAGGGGGTCTCCCTTGGGATACTTGATGTTTTGATATTTTTGGGACAAAAATATCAACAATAAGAAAGACCATAAAATCACTATGCACAAGCTCAAGTGGTGAAGAACCTCTCATGGACATACCCTTAGGAAACAAATCTTGGTGTTGTTTCTCCAATTCATAACCAAGGAAAAATCCATAAAGACATGAAACTATAGGAAAACCCTCTACCATAATGTGAGTTCTCAACTCCTTCAAATATATGTAGTTTAGGTATCTAAATCTCTCATGCCAAAGTCAACTCTCAAAATTTGCATGAAAAATTAAACACTTCCCTAAAGGAGGAGTATCATCAAAACCTTCAAAATAATAGAGTCAATATGATCAACAACACCTTGTATAACAAGTGTGTGTGGCTCTAAAAAAGCTCAAACTTTAGCACCCTGTGGTGTGAAATTTATTATCTTACCTTGACCAGAATGGAAAATCTAATAAACTAAAAGTAGATTGTTGGTGATGTCTAGAACATATAATACATCATTGATGTGGCCACCATCTAGCTATATGTCACTCTTCCCCTTAACAAAAATGAAGGAATAATATCCAACCTCAATTTTGGAAGTAGAATTCAAACCAATAGATATAAAGAACTCCTTAGAAGAAGTCATATGGTGTGAAGCACCAAAATCTAGAACCCAACTATTTAAAATGGGCTACTGTGATTTCCCATAACATTAAGTATTTTCCCATGCTCATGAGATAAAGTAGTGGAGATAGAAATCTTATGTTTCCTAACAACATCCTTTAAGGCTTGTATTCTCTTGAAACACCTAGACTCTTCATAACCAATCCCCCCACAATAGGATCAAGATAGGTTAGACTTATTCTTGGATTTTTAAGATGGTTTGGGTTTAGATGTGTTAGTGTTGGGCTTAGGTGAATTTTGAGGTAGAGGAGTGTTCTTATTTTTACCCTTAGTTTATCCCTTAGTCTTAAGATGTGATGAAACTAATGCTTTTTGAGAGGTGGAAGACTCAAGGTGAGATAATTTGAATTCCTCCCTTATAAGTCTCTCATAAAACAACTCTAGATCTGGCATTTTGAATGTAGCACCTAAGGCATCCATACTAGATAAAGAGGTATAAATAAAGATTTGGAATAGGCCACTCAAATTAGACAAGATCAAGTATACACACTCGTCATATTTTTATCTCAATTACTCCCATTCAACTATGTTAACAAATGCTTAAACTTAGTAAAGTAGTATACAATGGATGCAAAGTCATCTGGATTTAGTAAAGTAAGCCCCATTTCAAGCTGCATAGCTCTCAAGTGATCTACTTTCAAAAATAAACCCTTTAACTTAGTCCAAATTTTGAATGGAGAATCACACCCATCAAAATGAAACAAAATATTGTCACTCACATAACCCCCAATCAAGCCCATACACTCTTCAAACTTACATTGGTGTTGAATATTTTTAAATTCACATGTAAATTGTGGTTGTGTTTCATTCATTAGGGACTATAATCCTTTGTGATTTATGATATTTTTATATTTGAGGTCTCCATGTGTGGTAATTATGTGTATTCAAAGATTCACAATGCTCAATACCATAATTAGAATTCATGTTAACAAATCACCAAAGAGCATAAATAATGCAAAAGGGTGCACAAAATTGGTACCAAGATAAACCCCCAAAAGATTGTATTAAGGACCCCCCCAATTTGGAACTTTATAAAAGTAGTGAATTTTTACAAATTAATGACAAAAATGGATAGAGAATAGAAAACCATGTACTTAAAAAAAAATAGAAATCAAATCTGATTTACAATTCAAAAGTTATAGGGGTTACGATTTTTTGTAAAATGGGTCAAAACATTAAAAAAAAACTACAAAGTGAAATTTGCGACCAAATAAAAAAATAACATAGTTGTCTAACCACTCATTAGAATTATAATTGAGCCATGGACTTAGAAATTCCAACCAACATGAAAAAAAATCCTCTTGGTTACCACTATGCTTGTACAAGTGACGTTTGCTTCCTCTTGAGGCAAAAATTCAGTCTTGTAAAAGCAAAAAATGAATGAAGAGGCTATTTTGAGAAGAAATAAAAGGTAATTTACTATTTTTTTAGCTCTATATCAAAAATAATGATTCCATGGTCTTTATGCAGAAAATAAAAAAGGACTTTGTGGATCTGAACGCCTTAGATATGTAGGTGACTCCACTTGTAGATTTCAATGTCTTCTTCTTCAAATAGATCCCAGCATATCTTAATGCCTCATTCATATTTTAATATCCACACAGTAGATTGAATGGGGAAGGATGCCTTGGATACCATATTAAGATACCTTGTTTGTTGGTCAAAGAAAAAAATACCAAGGAAAGAAATAGCATAGAAAATTCAACTCTTCTTCAAGAAAGGATGCAAAAGTGTAGATAGCTAGAATTTCTCTCTCCTCAGCATAGATTTTTAATTCCATTCAAATGTTATATAATCCAAATCCTCATATTCCTATAGCATCAAATTAATATGCCAAAAATGATGTTGACATTGTTCAATGACTCAGCAAGGCAGATATGAATGCCAATAAAAGGCAAATCTCCAACACCTCAATCCAAAGAGAAATCACTATGATATTTCCAATGCCTTCCAAGTAAACTTAAGATGCCTTGGACTTAGATCCAAGTTTCAACACAGAAGACAAAATACCCCAACTAAAGTGCCTACCTTTTGTGTTGAAATTTACAAAAAGAAAAAAATAATGATAAACAGATCTGAAAAAAGAAACCAATGCCTTACCAAATTGTATATGATGCTTCAACTCAAGAAAATGATGCCTAGATGAAGTATTGAGATGCCTCAGATTTATCTCCAACAACTCAAGAAATCTAAAAAAAACATCTCTCTTAAGCAGATCTAACTCAGTAAAAAAGGATGCCAAAGTGAGAATGTCAATGCTTCTCTTCCTTTCTACAAATCTGGGATGCCAAGCTCTCAATCAAGGATGCCTTTGAGAAGATGCAATGCCAAACTTTAAAATGATTATCTCCTCCTTTATAATGCCTCATATTTTTAGTAGATTTAGATACATATATCTGAGAGAAGTGCCTAACTTCAATAAGAAGAAGCAAAATCTTCAATGCTTCAGATCAAGAAGAAGCAAAATTTTCAAAAATTCAAATCAAGAAGAAGAAATATCTATAGAAAGTCTTTAAAAAATTCTTGTCTCTTTCCTCAAGGTAAATCAACACTTCTCTTCCTTTCTCCCACACTTACTCTCTAACTTCCCTCTGATAATAAAAAACACACACTTTCTTCAAAGCTTCAATGAAAGTGTTGGATCTATAAGAGGGAAAGAAAAAAAGTGAGGATTTGTGACAAGGGAAGAAGTAGCTGTAAGATAAATTTATAAAGTAAAATGTAATGTGGATGGTAAAAACACCTCAAGGCTTTATTACCATGTTACGAATGGTGAACAAGCATTCGAAACCAAGATTCATAACTGATAACTCAAAGAACATCACACATGGAGTTGTAAATAATTGATTGCAAAATAAAGTAATGCAAGTGTTATTCAAAAATATGATATGCTAGTACAAATAAAAACTCTTGCATAAATAGGCAAGGCAAAACCCAAGACTAGCCTAACTAGCAATGTGGGATAAATCCTCACATAGGACAAACTCGTTAAAGGATGAAATAGCTAACTAATACACTAGATAATGTGAGAAATGCATGAAATACGCACTCTAATAGAACTTACATATTTTGCCATTTTTCGACTGATGAAAAATATCTGAACGTTGAAAAGGTCTGAAGAAGGTGGAGAGTCACTTTTAATATGTTCACTCTTGAAGATGATTGTACAAATGATCAAAAGTGCCCCTTTTAGCTCAATTTCTCCTTTTTTGAGTATTGAACTTGTAACTTCTAACTAACCTTTGACATACTCTAACATTAGGGACATTAGCAAACATCTTTACATGCTTTACAAGTACCACCTATACATAACATACTTTATATTCATCTTTGAAATGAATTTAGAACCCTTAAGAAGCAGTTTTAAGTGTATAAAAATATAGTTAAACTAGATGACTTCATGGAGTGGACATTTCATTTGACAAGGACCGTGCAAGAATTATATGGACTCTTGTTCATCCCCTCTGACAACTTATGCAACAAAGAATTTTTTAAAATAACCCCATTGGCCATAATAGATACCTTAACATCCCCAAAAACCTTAATTTATGCTAAAAAACCTTAATTTATTCGAGGTGACTAGAAATGGGTTAAAACTCATGATTTATCAATGCAAGGGCATAAGTAAGCTATGAGGACCTATAGAAACTTATAGAAGAAGGGGAACATGAAATAAACTTGGACTCATAGAGATAAAAATGATGTCATGTTTTGATAACATTCTTGGTGACTTTTTGGGGCAGCCTACCTATTAGGTTGTGAGACCAGTAGCCTTTCCTCAACCATTGGGAAATGGATTCATGATAGAGAAGCCTTCAAATAGAACTATATCAATCTAAAATACAAAATAAAAAACACCACATCACACCAAGATATCAAACACACTATGCTCAAGTCATTTAGGGAAAACCACACAACAAAGACTCAAAATAACACACCAAATAAGAAGGAAATAAGCAAATGTGCATAAGCATTTATTAGACACACACCACACACCTATGTATGTACATGACTATCCTTTATATCATCAATATAATGGATTCAAATGGATCCCATTTACATACATAGATAACTCATCCCCATCCATTCTTTCCAGTTGGAAGGAATTATTTTTCTTGCATTTGATGATGATGTGTGGCCCACTCCATAAAGTGTCAAACTTGGTGTGTCTCCCAAGCTTTTCTCTATCCTCATCCTACTTCTATGCTATGTCACCCTCTTGGAAGAATTTTAGAGTTTATTTATCATCAAAGTACTTCATTAGCACCTGATGATGCTTCATGGATTTATGAGCATTATCTCTAGTCTCTTGCAACTTCATCAATTATGTCAACCTCACCTCCATTAGAGTATTTGTAATCAATTACAACTGATGTGCTATCTCTAAGTCAGGTAGCTCTTGGGATATAGATATTCTAGCTTAATTTCCATAAATAATAATAATAAAAGAGTTACCATTTGACCTTTTAGGTGTGATCCTATTAGCCCAGGTTCTCTTCAGCTTAGTGTGCCAAGCTCTTTGGTTTCTCTCCAAAGTCCTCTTGATGATCTTATTTAGGTTATTATTAGTAAACTCAACCAACCCATTACCATGAGTGTAATAATTGGATGACGCACTTAGATATATACCATTACTATTTTCCCAATAAATTATCTTAGCACCCATGAAAGCAATTACATTATCTAAAATGATGGTAGAGGGGGTTTTAAACCTTGTAGAAATATATTCATAGAACTCCAAAATGGAACTCTCATTGGCCTCCTTCAATATAACTACCTCAACCCATCTTGTAAAGTAATCATTTATTATAAGTATCCATTTATGGCCATCACTTAATGGAAGATTAATCATGCCAATGAAGTCAAGACCCCATTTCAAGAAGGGTTGATCCACTTCAATGGGTCTCAATGGGAGATTTCTAAGATTTTGTTTGCCTATAGAGAAATAAAATTGAGGACACCTTCTTACCCAAGCATAGAAATCTTTAAAGAGTCTAGGCCAAAGTACCCTACCCTCATGATCTTTGAAGCTATGGTCCTTGGAGAGAAATGACCCCCTATTGTTCCATTATAAAAAAAATTCAAGCAGTACACCAATTGATCACTATCAATGCACCTCAACAATACACCATTTGTATCTCTTTTGAAAAACACACCATATACAAGATAATAAGCAATAGTTTGCAATATAAAATACCTTATTTTGGACCTACTCAATCCATTAGGACACTCACCATTTTGGATTAATTTGATTATGTATTATGTCTAACTTTGTAGGGGTGTAAGATCAGTTGATTCAGGGCAATCTTGATTAGCCAAAAATTCATCTTTTGGTTCATGGAGATCTAAATAAAAGTGTTCACATAAACCCTTACCTATTACCAACTTGGTCACCTTTATGTCAACATCATACTCCATGACCTTTATAATCTACCTTGCCCTCTTTTCATTAAGGTCTTTACTCAAGAGGAACTCTTTGGTACTAGGATGAGAGACCATAAGGTGAATTTTTTTGTTTGAAACCATGTGTTTGAACTTCTTCAAACCTCTTAAAATAACAATGACTTTTTTTTCACAAATGTGTATTTGGCTTCATAATCCGAAAAACCTTGACTAAAAAATGCAATAGATTTTTCAACACCTTCATCATTATTTTGCATAAGCATAGTTGAGATAGTATCAAGGTTATCAAATGTATATAACATGAATTCATTATCAAACTAAAGATTTAAAAGAGTGGGAACTTGGGTAATTGCTTGATTAATGGCTTCAAAACTATTTTTACCTTCCTTAGTCCAAGTGAAAACTTGATTCTTCTTTAGCATGGTTATGATAGGCTTCACCAAAGATGAAAAACCACGTATGAATATTCTCATAAAGTTTATCTAACCCAAGAAGATTTGGAGTACTTTATTGTGCAAGGTTAATAATAGGCCTATAATAGCCTTTATCCTTTTAGGGTTAATGGCTAGACCATCCTTGGAAATAATATGTTCGATAAGATTACTTTATGGATAGAAAAGATGCACTTATTTAGGTTAAGGGACACTCCATAATTTATACATATCTCAAAAACCTACCTAAGATGTTTCATTTGGTCATTGGCATCCTTTGATAAAATTATTACATCATCAAGGTACATTAGTAACATCTCATTGATTATGCCTTTGAAATGCATGTCCATTGCCCTCTAAAAAGTGGCACCAACATCTGAAAACCAAAGGGCATCTTCCTATAAGAAAAGGTCTCCCATTTTGTAGTAAATTTTGTCTTGAATATATCATCCTCATTCACCAAAATCTAATTATAACCAAAATACCCATCTAGGAGTGAAAAGCATTGGGAACCTAAAAGAACTTGTAAAATTTGGTCCATATGGGGTAAGGGTAATGATATTTGAGTGAAACCCTATTCGGGTCCCTAAAGTCCACACAAAGTCTAATCTCCCCACTTTTCTTCCTATCAAACATAAGATTATCTACCCAAGTTGAGTGCTTGATAGGGAATATTATCTTAAACTCAATTAGTTTGGTGAGTTCCATTCTCATGAGTTGCTCAACTTTGGGGTTAATAGGCCTTTGTTTTTGCCTAATTGGTTTGAATCCAAGATCTAATTCAATAGTATGGTGGGATAGGATAGGTTCAAACCATTTTAGATCCTTATATTCCCAAGAAAATATATCATGGAATTATCTACACAAGTCAATGAATGCTTTTTTTCAGATGGAGAACATACCTTTCCTAGTTTAAGGAGCTTGTCCTTAAAGATTAAGACCCTTTCATAGTTGTCCTCAATTGTGGACATGTTCACCTTATCTTTCTTATTTTTTTCATCCTCATTTAAGATTATATCTATAGTTACCAATGCATTGGGTATCTTATTTGTTCTCAACTATATAATCTGATCTTCATATTGATCATGGATCTTCTTCTGATTTCCTAAAGAGAACTCAGCCTCCTCTTGTAAGAATTATACAATTTATTGGTCATTATCAAACACTTTCCAAAATATATCATTATCAATAATGTAAGGCCTCATAATGACCTTGATATGTTACTATTTTAATCCTTTATTTATATCAGTAGGTGTGTCAAACTATGCCCCTATTACATCCAACCTATCAACATGTTTATTTTACTCTCTTGGGATTGGTTGTATGTTGAATGCACTAAATTATTCAAGTAAATCCCACATACTATTATTATAATAATTAATCAAAGGGTTCTTGGTGGAACTCATATTCCTTATTTTATGCATAGTCAACTCACTATCCCCATACACTTAAAAATTCTTGATTCCTTTCCTCTTTGTCCATTAAATGCCATGAACAAGGTACATTAGTAACATCTCATTGATTATGCCTTTGAAATGCATGTCCATTGCCCTCTAAAAAGTGGCACCAACATTTGAAAACCAAAGGGCATCTTCCTATAATCAAAGGTCTCCCATTTTGTAGTAAATTTTGTCTTGAATTGATCATCCTCATTCACCAAAATCTGATTATAACCAAAATACCCATCTAGGAGTGAAAAGCATTGGGAACCTAAAAGAACTTGTAAAATTTGGTCCATATGGGGTAAGGGTAATGATATTTGAGTGAAACCCTATTCAGGTCCCTAAAGTCCACACAAAGTCTAATCTCCCCACTCTTCTTCCTATCAAACATAAGATTATCTACCCAAGTTGAGTGCTTGATAGGGAATATTATCTTAAACTCAATTAGTTTGGTGAGTTCCATTCTCATGAGTTGCTCAACTTTGGGGTTAATAGGCCTTTGTTTTTGCCTAATTGGTTTGAATCTAGGATCTAATTAAATAGTATGGTGGGATAGGATAGGTTCAAACCATTTTAGATCCTTATATTCCCAAGAAAATATATCATGGAATTATCTACACAAGTCAATGAATGCTTTTTTTTAGATGGAGAACATACCTTTCCTAGTTTAAGGAGCTTGTCTTTAAATATTAAGACCCTTTCATAGTTGTCCTCATTTGTGGACATGTTCACCTTATCTTTCTTATTTTTTTCATCCTCATTTAAGATTATATCTATAGTTACCAATGCATTGGGTTTCTTATTTGTTCTCAACTATATAATCTGATCTTCATATTGATCATGGATCTTCTTCTGATTTCCTAAAGAGAACTCAACCTCCTCTTGTAAGAATTATACAATTTATTGGTCATTATCAAACACTTTCCAAAATATATCATTATCAATAATGTAAGGCCTCATAATGACCTTGATATGTTACTATTTTAATCCTTTATTTATATTAGTAGGTGTGTCAAACTATGCCCCTATTACATCCAACCTATCAACATGTTTATTTTACTCTCTTGGGATTGGTTGTATTTTGAATGCACTAAATTATTCAAGTAAATCCCACATACTATTATTATAATAATTAATCAAAGGGTTCTTGGTGGAACTCATATTCCTTATTTGATGCATAGTCAACTCACTATCCCTATACACTTACAAATTCTTGATTCCTTTCATCTTTGTCCATTAAAGGCCATGAACAAGGCACATTAGTAACATCTCATTGATTATGCCTTTGAAATGCATGTCCATTGCCCTCTAAAAAGTGGCACCAACATTTGAAAACCAAAGGGCATCTTCTTATAAGCAAAGGTCTCCCATTTTGTAGTAAATTTTGTCTTGAATTGATCATCCTCATTCACCAAAATCTGATTATAACCAAAATACCCATCTAGGAGTGAAAATCATTGGGAACCTAAAAGAACTTGTAAAATTTGGTCCATATGGGGTAAGGGTAATGATATTTGAGTGAAACCCTATTCAGGTCCCTAAAGTCCACACAAAGTCTAATCTCCCCACTCTTCTTCCTATCAAACATAAGATTATCTACCCAAGTTGAGTGCTTGATAGGGAATATTATCTTAAACTCAATTAGTTTGGTGAGTTCCATTCTCATGAGTTGCTCAACTTTGGGGTTAATAGGCCTTTTTTTTTGCCTAATTGGTTTGAATCCAGGATCTAATTCAATAGTATGGTGGGATAGGATAGGTTCAAACCATTTTAGATCCTTATATTCCCAAGAAAATATATCATGGAATTATCTACACAAGTCAATGAATGCTTTTTTTTAGATGGAGAACATACCTTTCCTAGTTTAAGGAGCTTGTCTTTAAATATTAAGACCCTTTCATAGTTGTCCTCATTTGTGGACATGTTCACCTTATCTTTCTTATTTTTTCCATCCTCAATTAAGATTATATCTATCGTTACCAATTCATTTGGTATCTTATTTGTTCTCAACTATATAATATGATCTTCATATTGATCATGGATCTTCTTCTGATTTCCTAAAGAGAACTCAACCTCCTCTTGTAAGAATTATACAATTTATTGGTCACTATCAAACACTTTCTAAAATATATCATTATCAAGAATGTAAGGCCTCATAATGACCTTGATATATTACTATTTTACTCCTTTATTTATATCAGTAGGTGTGTCAAACTATGCCCCTATTACATCCAACCTATCAACATGTTTATTTTACTCTCTTGGGATTGGTTGTATGTTGAATACACTAAAGTATTCAAGTAAATCCCACATACTATTATTATAATAATTAATTAAAGGGCTCTTGGTGGAACTCATATTCCTTATTTGATTCATAGTCAACTCACTATCCCCATACACTTACAAATTCTTGATTCCTTTCCTCTTTGTCCATTAAAGGCCATGAACAAGGCCTTCATACTCAGCCAAATTATAGGTACAACTAAAATGGAATATATATGAGGATTAATAATCATGTTTATATGGATAAAAAAACATAATATCAACTCTTACACCAATATTTATCCTTCAACCATCAAAGAATAGCTCCCACATTCCACCATTCTCATCATCCTCCTTAGTAAGTGAAGGTATAGTTGTTCCTTCCTCATATAGGTAATACACCCCCAAATCAGTCTCTTCTATGAAATAATATGGGTCCTACTCAAATGTACCATTTCCATATTCATCTAAGAAGATATTATAAATACCTTCAAGAGGGGAAGATGATCTATCATCTATGGCATGTTCCTCTTGCTCATTGAAAGTGCAATTCAGACTGGAACTAGTTTCAACATATGGTTCAATGTGGAACTTGGCCAATGGTTTTGTTCTTATTGTCATTTTATCTCCATACCTCATTATAAAATATAATTAATACCAATCATCATCAACATATTCTCCTATCTTGGTAGTGAAATCTCTTGATAGGCAAATGGCAAAGTGTCCAAGTAGATCCACCACCACTATGTATTGTAGAATTGGAAAACTTGGGTAGTCATGCAAGAACACTCTCAAGCCTTTGATGAGCCTTATTGACTTGGATGGTGTTCCATAAATTTGAAACATTCCTTTTTTATAAGGTTCATACTTCAATCCCAATTTGTCTACAACTGATTTAGGCATAACTAAAGTACTTGCCCCACTATCCACAATGTAGTTATAGACCAACTTATATCCCACAATGAGGGTAAGATATAAAGTTCAAAGATTTTTAGACTTATTGGATTTTTCAAAAATATGATTAGGTGCATTTTTTAGGGCTAAAAAAATATCCTTTGTTGTTTAGGGGGAAATGAAGTTGGGATAATTGCTCTTGGATTAATTCCTTTTGACTAGGCATATGGAGTACTTCCCAAAGGGATATGCTTACTTTTATGTTCTTGAAGGATTCAATGATATTAAAAGGTGAGACACTAAAATTTTATTACATCCTTATAGGAAATGTAGTACCTTAAACTTGAGGCAATGAAGGTTTGACCACTTTTCCCAAGTTATAATTTTGAAAAGGTGTAGAACTTGTAGAGTTTTCCACACTTGTATTCATAATTTGTTACCTTAAAGTGGGGTTTTTTGGAGTTGTATCCACATATTTAACATCTCCCAAATTTATCCTCTTTGACCTTGTGTTTCCTATAACTAGGGTGTTCTAATTTAGGACAAAACTATCTTTTATTTGATAGTTCATAAAGCTTGCTCTTAAATTACTATACCCTCCAATTGGTTTTGCTTGCATATAGATATCATATTCTGATGTCAAGTAAGGATTAATCCATACTTGAGCCACAATTCTTGAACTTCCTCCTCATTAGCATTCATGAATTAACCTTGAGGTTACCCCTAATAGTTTGGCCATTCCTCTCATTGAATTAGGTTGTTATGGATCATAACCATGGCTCTTGTGGAGGCTACCATATTTGGATTGTAGGCATTAGGTGTCCTATTAAAATTAGGTTGACCTTATACTATCCATTAACCATTATGCTGAGGTGTAAATTTATTTGATTATGAAGGGTAATAGTTAGGATTTTTCTAAGCTCCAATATGTTGATTTGATTTCCTAATTAAAGCTTCTAAGGCCCTATATTTTGCTTTCGAATAAATTGCATCATTTTATTTCTTTAGAGGAGATTTAGACTTTATATTTGGATTTGGAAATGGATCAAGGATTGGAAGAGGAGTAGGAATGTTAGGAAATATAGGCATTGAGACCTTTGGAGGGAGTTTACCAGCTTGGATCAAGCCATTCTCAACTCTAATTTCCATATCATAGGCATTAGGCAAAGTATATCCTCATATGTACTAAAACATGATAGCTATATCAGTACCAATAGATCTAAGATAGGTTGGGAAAAAAAGCTTGCAGGGAGTCTCATGGGAAGTGGAAGCCTATTCCATGTCCTTCAAAACATTTCATTAAAAGCATGCATGGATTCCTTAGGCCCTCTTTGGATGACATGTAGCTTATGGATCAATGATGTATGATCACTCTTATCCTCAAATACTTGAGTCAACAACTCCCCAAATTCATCCCACATATTAATGCATCCTCTTGGAAAGGTTATATACCAATTAAGGGGTTTTCCCCTAAGGGACATGGTAAGCAATTTGATTTCTATATTAATATTTGTGATTTTATGGAAATTACAGAAGTTAAATATGTCTATAATGTGTTCATTTGGGGTAATAGGACTTTCCCCAGTAAAATAAGGGACACTCTTGGTATCATCAGGAGGGATATCATCATAGGAAACAAGGTCTATGGGATTTTTAATGTTAAAATTTGGGAAAGTATATTGCTAGCCATGTTACCTTCAATCTCTTATTCACTCTCTTTCTCTTATTTACTTTCAAAATATTCCTACTATTCAAGCTCTTCCTAAGGATTTTCAATTGTCAAGAAAGGCTCAGGGTTCTGAACTTCAAGAGGAAGATCAAGATGATGGATTGGATTTGTAGAATGATTACCTCTACTTGTAATTGATCTAGTAGTGACCATGAAGAAAAAATATGGTAACTTGGTTTGAAAATAGATTTTGTAGCTTCAATGGAGTCACCAAATGTTGAGTAAGAAACACTTATGTAGTTGTGATATTTTCAAGACTAGCATTCACCTTGATAAGAAGTGCTTAAGATAATGATCCTACTAGGCATGCCAAAACTATTATCACTAAATTTTTCACCCTTAGAGAGGTAGTTAAATCCTTGTCTAATTGAGTGAAATAATAAGATTACCCCTACACTTGTACATTGTCTATAGTGGGGGTAAACCTCTAGTTGAAAGTGTTAGCTCCCTAAATTTATCTTGATTGCTCTTTTATTAACTAGTCAGTGTATGAAAATGGATTAAAAACTATCTAATTGAAATAAAAATATAAAAAAGGGGTAATACACTAGAATATTTGATCCAATATTATCCTATAAATTAAATTAAAAGAGGTACAACTACAATCTAGTCTATGCTTCAAGAGAGAGCTTCTCACATAAGTATTTCAACTTGGAGACTATGCAAGTATAGCAGATAAGGTGAGAGTTTCAAATGACTGATAAGCTAATATTGAAACTTCCAAAACACTTAACTACAATACCACACTTCAATGTACTCCAAGTGATGTGAAAGAAGATAATATATCCATACCTACGTGTACAGAAGTAAGATAAGATCCAAGGACAAACAATTTTCTCACTAGAATTTATCAATAACTCATTCAACACACTAAAATATGAACTTGGAAAGCTTGAACTAGTTTTATTTTTATTTCTCAAGGCAAATATGAGTAACAAAAATAGTAGGGCTTTGCCTACCTTTTGTGTGGATGGATTATAATGTCAAAACTAGGCATATTTATAGCATCAATGAGAGACAGATAAATCCCATGCCAAGAATGGAATCTTAGGGGGTTAAAAGGGTAGGAAAATATTGGTTAGATTTATAATAGTTAGGAGGAATCATCTAAAGTATTTAATAGGTGTTACTTGATCTCTAATTATTTTTTAAACTACCATCATCTTAGGAGTCAGTCCTTAAGGAGTTCATAAGCCTTCTTGAAAACTGATCTGATCCTTTATAGGAAACCTCTTCAACTACCTTGAGATTTTATGAATATCTATGTACAAGGGTAGAGTGACACCTAACCAAGGTTTATACATCATTATCTACCCTTTAAATAGGCTTTATTGAAAAGGGAAGTTAACTTAACTCATAGAGTGTAGTCTATTATCTTGGGCAGCGAAGAGATCATTTGATTCTTGTTATAGAGCTTGTAACTGACCACTTTGACCTTAACAGATCTTATCACCACCTCTTTAGGTATTTTAAAGATCCAATTTACACCTTTAAATGCTTTTCATTCTTCTCAGGAAGTCAATTCAATGTTGATTATCTAGCACTAGTTGGCAGTTAGGCCTAGTTACACATGTTAGTTCATTTGAATGGCCATGAAAATTGAATGAAACTCTAAAACTAGGATTAAGAGAATGTTATTAGATATAATAAGAACTTAATCATAACCCTACCATCCTTTCCAATCTAGGTAGCTAGGTCTATCATAACCCACTTATGCCCTACACTCAATGGTGGATTGATCATGCCTATGAAATCCAGTCCCCATCAAGAAAATGGCTTATCTGCTTGAATGGGCCTAAGAGGAAAGGCTGCTTACTTTTTCCTGCTAGTTAAGTATATTTTTCATAGTTACTTACCCATTGGTGGGCATATTTTAAAAATTTAGGCCAATAATAACCTCCTCTCATTATCTCGATGGTCATGGTCCTTACAAATAAATGTCCTCCTGATGGACCATCATGAAATTCTTTGAGTACCTAAGGAAATTGATCATGCTCAATAAATCTTAACATAACTCCACTCATATCCTTTCTAAATATTACTCCATCAACAAAGACATAAGGAATGGGCTGGAGTCTATAATACCTTTTCTTATATTATTCAAGATCATATGGGTACTTGCCTATCTATAAGAAGTTGATCATGTCTTGGATCCAGCTATTGAAAATAGGTGGGTTAGCTAGCTGAGTTTCATTTTGAAAATATATTGCTTTAGATGTTGTTTTAGTAGTTCTAATATCATAATCCAATTATTCACATAAACCCTTTCCTCTTACCATCTTGGTAACTTTGATGTCTACATCATACTCCATAACCTTGGTGTCCATCCTACTCATCTTTCATTTATCTCCCAGCTAAGAAAAAACTCTTTAACACTTGGGTGACTTACCATTAGATGAATCTAATTATTGAAGAGCATATTCCTAAATTTCTTGAAAACTTTAATTATGGTATATACCTACTTCTCCATAAAACTATAATTTTCCTCATATCCTTTCAAATATTAACTAAAGAAAGATATTGGTTGCTCCAATTGTTCCTCATTTTGTTGGGTTAGAATAGCCAAAATTTTGCCTTCCCCTCCAAAAGCATAAAGAATAAAATCTTTATTTTAGTTGGGGTTGACTAGGGTGGGACCCTGAGAAATAGCTCATTTGATGGCCTGAAATCTATCTCTCCCATCCTGTGTCTAGATAAAAATGGTACCCTTCTTAAGCATTCCAATGAGGGGCTTTACTAGAGAGGAAAATTTTGGGATAAATATTCTCACAAAATTAATCTTTTCAAGAAAACTATGTATTCTTTTCTTATGGCTTGGTAGTGCTAATGTATATATAACACTAACTCTTTATGGGTCTATTATAAGACCTTCCTTTGACACTACGTGCCCCAATAGCTTTCCTTCATAGACCACAAAATGTACTTATTTTGGATTAAAAAAACCTTGAATTCTCTACATATTTTTAAAAAAATCTAAGGTGGTACAGGTGTGCTTTAGCATGCTTCAATTAGATAGTGATATCATCCATATATACTAAGATCATTTCATTTATCAAATCTCTAAACACCATATCCATTGATCTTTGAAATGTCACACCAGCATTAGTCAAACCAAAAGGCATCTTTTTGTATGCATGCATGCCCCATTTTCTCATGAAGGTAGTTTTGTATTGGTCTGACTCTTGTACTAGGATTTGGTTATATCTAAGATAACCATCTAGAAGGGAAAACCTTTCATATCCTGATACAATTTGTAAAATTTAATCCATGGGTGGGAGAGGATAATGGTCCTTTAGAGATGCTTTGTTCAGGTCTCTAAAATATACACACAACCTAATTTCACCATTTTCTTTCTAATAGGGACCAGATTAGCAACCCAAGATGAGTGCTTAATAAAAAAATTATATTAGCCTCTATCAATTTAGAGAGATCACTTTTCATCAGGGGTTCTTTTTTTGGACTAATGGGCCTCTACTTCTATCTAAAAGGCTTAGTGTTTAGATCTAACTCTATTTTATGTTGGGTTAAACTAGGTTCAAACCCTCTTAAATCATGATAAATCCAAGTGAAGTTATCATCAAATTCTTGGCACAACTCAATAAAATTTTACTTCTCAGAGTTGTTACATACCTTTCCTAGCTTCAGAGTTTTGCCTTCTAAAATGACCATCGGCTCGTAGTCTCCTTCATTGATCAAAATTTTCTTCTTCTCGCCTTTCAGTTGGTCATATAAATTGAAGATGTTCTCTAGTGTAATAAGACCCATAGGTAGTTTATTTGTATTTATCTAGATGATCTGATCTCCGTATTGATCCTAGAGTTTTGGTTGGTTCCTATCTGAGATTTTAAATTTTTCTCTTAGAAAAATTATAATCTGTTGATCATTATCAAAGACTTGACAATTAGTTACATTATCAAGAATAGATGGTCTTACTACCAATTTTACATATTGGCTATTTTCTTTAGTTATTTCCTCTGGTAAGTTATATTAGGAGCCCACTGAGGCCATACAATCAGCATCTTTGTTATGTGATATTGGCACTACTTGAATATGCAAAGTGGTAAAATCTTTAAATAGGTCCCAAACCCTATGCTTATAAGATCTCAATAAATTATTCTTAGTCATGATTTTAGATCTTACTTGATGAATAATCATCTCACTATCACCAAATATTTATAGGGATTCTATCCCTTTCTCTTTGGCCAATTTTAGTTCTTGAATCAAAGCTTCATATTTAGCTATATTTTTAATGTAGCTGAACTGAAGTATGAAAGAATAGAAATAACTCTCCTTTTGGGGACAGATCAGGACAACACTTTCACCCACTCCATTTTTAATTCTCAAACCATCAAAGAATAGTTGTCATATTCCTTGAAGATATTTAGTTGGTTTTAGAATATTAGGAATGATTGCATCATTCTCATGTATGTAATAATTACCTAGCCCAGTTTCTTGTATATGTCATAAAGATAAAAATGTAGAGTTGATCCCCATTCATCTAAGAGAATATCTATAATATCTTCTATGGTGGTTACATCTCCATGATTTATTTCCTCTTCTTGATCTTGTAGTATACAATTCATGTCCATAGGAGGAGGAATGTATGGTTCAAGATGGTCCTTAGTTATTGGCTCAACTCTTATTATTACTCTTGTCCCATACCTAGTCCTAAGCAATATGTGAGACCAATTCATAAACAAACATCCTCCTATTTTCATGGTAAAATCTCATAAAAGGCAAATGGAAAAATAAGGGGGAAGATCGATAACTAAGGTATCTTGAGAGATTGGCAAGCTTAGACAAGTGTGGATAGTGAGAATTAAACCTTTTATTATTACTACTATCTAAAGAATAATCCCATCCAATTGAACCATTCCCTTATTCATAGGTGTATATTTTATGCCAAGAGCATCAACTATCTTTTTGGGCATTACAAAACTACTAGCCCCTGAATCTACCATAAAATTATTAACTAAATGCTTCCCTACTATTAGTGAGAGATAAAAAGGGGGAGGCTTACCACTTTTGCCCATCTTATCTTTAGTTTTTGGTTGACATAGATTAATTATAGTATTAGGCCCCTTGGTTGGAGCCTTACCTTATATTTGGAAATTCTTCAAAGCCTTTTGTAGAAAATCTCTTTGTGCTGGTATAGAGAGTGACTCCCACATAGTGGCATTCATATTAGTCTTATTTATTTGATAAATAATATTAAAAGGGATATTACTAACCTTTTCTTGTACCTTTGCTAGAGCTATGTATTCTGTCATAATATTTGGAGTAATTACTTTTACTTTGGGTTGGCCAATAGGTACAAAGGGTGGTCTTTACACTATGTTGTTTTTTACAGGTTTTGGTACAACTTTGGAAGTTGTAGCTTGTTCCACCCTAGGGGCTGATCACTTTTGATTAATATTTTATTTTATCATGTATTGGTTTCCAATAGACCTCCACCATTTAAAAATTCCTCCTCTTGATTTACCCCATAAAAGTCCTCTTATTGCCATTTCAGAAGAGTAGCCTCTCCTTGAGCAGGTTATTGTGTATGTCTACTTGTTGGGAAGTGGACTCTTCTCATTATTTATGTGTACTTTTCAAGCCTTGCACCATAAAATATTGACTGATGATGTCATTAGGATAAGTATTCTAATTATGTGGCTAAGAACAAGGATAACACCACTCATAGTCTTGAACCAAGTTATTTTGAATAGGTACAATGTCTTTAAAAGTATTAGGTACAGGTAAGGCACAAAACTTTGGGGATTTTGGTTGCACATTTTGACCTTGTAGCTACTAATTGCCTTGGTATTATTTCCTATCTCCTTGATATGGCTACTTATTGGGTTTGTATGTTGGGTTAGCCTACTAGTAAGGCTTATAATTCTAAAATTGTTGCATTTTCATTACTACTAACTCATTGCCAAAACTCTTACGTAGTGACTTGACCTCATATAGTTCATTTGTAGGAGTGAGGTTCAAATTTGGTGCCTTTCTTATAGTGGTAATTGGATCAATTTAGGTGGTATAGGAATTATTTCTAAAAATAAAGGCATTGGTGGTCTTGGGGTAATTTTTTAAGATTGGATTAAACATTCTCTACCCTTATAGCAATTTCATAAGTACTAGGGAGTGTGGTGCCACAAATAGACTAAATCATAATAGCTATATCACTATTTAGGGATCTTAAGTAATATAGGAAATCATCATTTACAGTTGTCTTGACTAGTGCCAAAATTATATTCCATGTCTACTAAAAATAGAAATTGAAATCGGTCATGAGTTCATGAGGATCCCATTGAATGGTGGTCAGCTATTCACAATATTTTAAAAGGGTAAAATACCACAAAATAATTTATTGTGAATAAAAATAATAACTATAATATCTATAAATACTCAAATAGCTTGCATACATAAGGATCTCTCAAACAAGAAAGGTAAATTTTCAATTTATTTTTGTTCTCAAGGTTATAGCTTGTAGACAATACATCTAAAATACATAAATATATCAATAATAGTACAAAGATAGATTAGGTTATGGACTATACCCATATTTATACAAAAATATCTCATAAATGAGATGTATTTATCAAAACTTGAATGCCCAATAGAGAGAACCATGTAGATCTAGAACTCCATGCAAAAAGAGGAAAGGTCTTCTATTTCTAGTGTCTTTGACTTGTAGGATGGTTTGTAAAATATTATGCAAGAGATGGGCATGATATTTAGATTGGAATGGCATGGATAAAACTGAAATATCTCCATGTAATGCTCTTTATTCTTCATGCAACTGAAAATAGCTCCTTCTACAAATGGGTGGCACCCAAAATAGAACTTGACTTCTAAAATGATAACTAAAATTACCTTTGCAAAACCCTAACTTGTAAAACACGAGTATTTAACAACTTTGAAGTCATATCACTTGTCAAAATGGACTTTGCAATTTTCAATACATGCTTTTACACTTTTGGCAATTGTAACTTGTCAAAATAGAAAGTTTAATTTGTAATTATTCTTTTTACAACTTCCACACTGTCAAAAATATAAAGTGTAAAATACATGTGTCTCTTTCTCAAAAGAGCTATAAAATATAAATTTACTTTTAAAATATACAACTTATAATTTTTTTTCAAATGAAATTACAATATGTGGAAATATTTAAAGAAAAAGAGATTAATAAATATCTAAAATTTCTTTAGCCTACTTGTCTTTCTTGGCTTGCAGTTTTTCAATGTATGCATCACAAGCCTTGAGAATTTCTTATATTTGATCTTCATCTGGTCCATAGGAATAGAGGTGAGAGGTTTCACAATATACTTGAATATCAAATAATTCCTTTCTAAAAGTCTTGATTCCATACATTTATATTCTTATCTTATCTATTGCTCTATCATACCTAATAAACCTATGGATTGAACTTAGGGTAAATACTATAGTCTTTGTAGACTCTTTTTCAACCACCTCCTTAAACTTATTCTAAAATTATTCTACCTAAAATAGTTTTTATACATCATCTACTACTTGGCATGACATCATACTCATCATTTCATCAATGTCATACAACATATCAATAGAATTATCATGTGCCACCTTGGCCTTATGAGAAAATTTTGTGAGTATCCTTATCCAAAACTAAGATGATCTATGTAATTTCTCATGCTCAGCATCATTCTATAGTATCTTCTCAGAAATGAGGGTATCCATATCAATTGAATTCATAGCTATCAACTTAGGATAATATAAGTTCAAGGTTTGAATTTCTCCATATTTATTGACCTGTTCTCTCAAGACATTCTTTCTCTCTTTGAATATTTCATATTGATCTATTATTTTAGCAACAACCTTATTACCCTTAGAAATGAGTTATTCCAACCATTCTTTGGTATCCCTTCGCATATGAGCAATATCTTGAACTGAATCAATTATAGCTTGATATGTAATTTGATTGACTGGTTGCACTAACTATTGTTATCATGATGATCCATTAGGCTCTAAGAATTGGTTCAACATAGCTATAAGTTGATCTACTTTACTCTTCAATTCATCCTTGGTGTCCTTATCATGATTAATTATTTCAAAGAGGGAGTTAATTTTAGATTACACATCTTGTTTTAACCCCTCTCTTGTTGGCCATCTAAGGCAGATCTTGGAAATTTGATGATCTCCTACCACATGATTTTCCTTTGATTTGATTAGTGGGAGGACTATAATTTTAACATACCTCTCCCCTTTAACATCATTGAATATCCTTTAAAATGTCCTAAGATTAGTTTTAGACTTATTCTTGACCTTTGATAGAGAAAATTCTAATGTGTTGGGGTCAATCATTTATTTTCTCTTCTTCCCCACTAATTGTGCATAGCATCTAGTTACTTGGACACTATCACCAAAGAATCAATAGTTGATGTTACTATAATGATAGACATTATGATATTTATGGAGTCCTATGTAGAAGTTTTCATTGGTTTCCTAGTATGTGCCTTTAAAATATCACCCCCATCAATAGATTTCAAATCTATATTCACATCAAGGACTTGAGTCTCTCTAATCTCAACTGAAGGTGTTGTGGAAATAATGAAAGTGGAAGAGATAGAGGCAATGAAAAAGATTATGTCTATTAGGGAAGTGGAAGATGGATTAGACATAAGGATTATGAATTTGGGAATAGGTGGGAAAGTGGAATCCAAATCATTAAACAAATCAATTAGATGTGTAGGACCACTCAAGGTTCATGGTGTAAGGAAAGTGAGTGGGGATGAAAGTGAAACATTACTTACCCCAGGAGTTGGGATAGTCTGCAGGACTGAAGTCAGGATGACTATGTCTATGGTAATGTAATGTTGGGTGGTTTTAGATATGAATGGTGATGTAATGGAAGGAAATATGAATGGAACAGAAAGAGTGAGTGGAATGAAAGGGGAAGGTGAAATTGGAGGAAGGAGAAGTGGAGTGTAATTTTGAGGATCCACTGATGGGAGACCTTGAATATCCACTTGAATTGATTTTATTGGTTGCACTTGACTTATTATGGTAGGTAAAGTGGTAGGAATGATAGGTGGAATGGAAACCTGAGGTGGAGGTGTCAAAGATTGAAATGCTAGAGGAATGGAAATAAGAGGTGGAGGTGTTTGAGCTTCTATAATGATATACACATGAGGAGGGAGAATAGTGGAAATTAGGGTTGTCATTATGATAGATATGGGAATAGAAGCCATAGAAGATCCTATTATTATTGTGTCTTCAGATGAGATATTAATTAATTATTATATAGTTTCCCCATCCTTGATTAATTTCCCCTTTTTAGCTTTAGTCTTTTTCTTCTTCTTCTTTGGCTCCTCTGATGATTCACCTATGGTTCCACTTGGACCCTCTTCTGATAGAGAAATCCCTTCTAATTTAAGCTTTAAAATCCTCTCTCTAACTCCTAATATTTTTCTTGTTACTTTTACCCCCTTGATTTTGATCCAATTGATTATTCTATTTATCACACATGTTATTCTATCAAATACAGAAAAGGATTCTGGAGCTAACCTCCTTACTAGTGGCAAGTGTTGAGCGATGATATGTGTATAATAAATTGGGTTCACATTGGACTCATCATCCACCAATTCATTAGGGACTTGTGCCAAATCTTAATCCTTGATTTATTATAGGGTCATTATATAATGATCCCTCATCCTGACCCTCTCCTCATCCTCATAGCCCTCCCAATAATCTTCATAATATAAAATGTGAGTGTATGTTACAAGTGCCAATATGTTGGTTATATTCCCATAAACATCTTAAAATGGCTTGGACTCCAAAGTATTTAAGTTCATTTGGAACATTTTATATTCAACACATTTGACCTTGAGAAGGGAGGGACATGTGTATCTACCAATACTGATTTGGAAGTGAATTCCTACTTTGTGCTTGTTGGAAAGGAGCTTCTGGATTTCTACAAGTTGCTTGACTAGTTCCATCAGTGCCCATTTGTTGCTAACATATCTAGGAAAGGTATATGGGTAGCCACTAAAATCAACTATATAGGAATAGGTGGGCAATTAAATGAAGTATGAGCCCCATTTATTAATCTCTTCAACTGCTACTGGTGACAATCTTGTTCTCCCTAGTTATTTATCAAACATGATAATGTTGTAATAGATGAAAGCATCATTTACTCTCCTAAAATGTTGTCTATTAGCCTCTAATGTGAGGTCAAAATAGTAGTTTTATACTCTACTCATTTCTCTATGGATTGTGTTTAGGTCTAGGAAAGATCTCCCTTTGGCCAAAATGTAGACAAGGTAAAAAGTCATATCAAACTTATCAGTTATTTGCACCTCCAACAATTAATTGTGGAGGAAATCACTTATTAGTTGAGCCAAGTGAATATATTAGACATTTTTTTAGATGACCCAGATGTATTATTATATCCATTCTTGGAATCTCTTGGCATCAGAACTACTAGTAATTCTATACGATAATATAATAGTATCTCCCACCTCATCAAAAAATTAGGCATATATAAGGTCTTCGATAGTCTGGTGGAGGAAGCCTTAGGGGACTTAATCCATTGTCTATTGATCATATTTTGTCTTTAAATAATTTTTTGTATGTTTTTTGAGTTATATCAAGATAACTCATAAATTGTAGGATTGAAAATACTGAATTAATGAAGTCAGGGTCTAGATTTAGAATCATTTCCCCTCATTCATTCAAGGCTTCTCTTCTATTAAGATCATAGTGTTGGGATAGTGTGAGCACCAACTCAGGGATTTGGAATGATAATGAGAATGTTGCATATTGTGGTTTCTAGAGTCATAAATACTCTAGATCTGATCACTCTTAAACTCTACACTTATTTTGGTCCAAAAGTCTCCTAGGTTAATATGACCTAAATCAATATCTTTTATATATATTGTACTAGAATCTAAACTGAGAGTTACTCCAAGGCCTTTGGATTTGAACTTCATCTCTTTTGGAGACATAAAATCTATATTTATTTCTTGTTAGAAACTAATTATGAGGGCTGGTGGGGTTTACAGGTGTTCCAATCAAATAGAATCTCTCACAAAGATGGGAGGTGTTCTATGCAAATAAAAATTTTGGTAAAACTAGGAGGTTTTTGAAGCAGGTGAAAACTCTATGGAGTTAGTAAGTATTCTAGGCATGTTATATATCTATGGGAAATGAAAGGTGTCAAAATCAATGTGGATTCTTGTAGGAATGGGAAGTGTTTAAATTAGGTCTACTATCCACAAGGACTTAGAACTTTGTGGGTATCTTAGGTGCTTGGGAAAATGGTAAAACCCATGGAGACTTTAGGTGCTTGAGGTAATTCTAATGTCTATAGGGACCTTGGAGGTATCTTTAAGGAATATTTGTTGGTTTGAATGGGGAATATGCTTATAGAATATTTGTCTATCTCAATGAAACCCTAGATTTTGATTATGAATTCAAGAGGGAAAACTCTTGAGGTTTTAATGATGAAAATTTTTAGAGATAAAACCTTAGTAACCCTAGATTTACTAACTATAATTTTGGAGATAATGACAACACAATAAAAACAAAACTACCAACACCTAGAAAATTTAGAGAAACCCTAAAAAAATAACGTCTAAACAAGTAATGGTAACTCTAATCAAAATAACTTGAAACTTTTCATAGGAAGGGAAAGATCTTTAAAAAGCTTCAAATTTTTAGGAATAATGGTGAAAACACAAGAAAAATACCATGTAAGAATGAAAATGATGTGGAAGTCGATTTGCAATCATGGATTGAATTTGCAAGTACTTGTTTGGCATGTGGCTTAAGGGTTAGATATGTGAGAGTCATTATTAGAGCTTAAAACACACTTAGAAAAATAAATAATCATAATAAAAATCCCCAAATCACTTAGTTTAAATAAGATAACCCTTGCAATTAATGCATTAATGGTGGTTGGTGGTAGAGATAAGAGGTGCTTAGATAAAGTCCCATATCTATGATATGGGGGTGTTTGATTTGATTTAATGGTAGAAGGCAAAACTTGTGATGCATTTTTCAAGTTTTTCAACTTTCAAATTACACTTAAAGTTTTGGATCTTTTGGCTTGGGTGGTTGGCAAGAATCAAAACCTAGGACATAATTTGTAATTTTTTAAATTGTGTTTCAAGTTCTAGATCCCATGTGAAAAGGAGTGCTTTGGATTCATGGGGTCTAGAAATGAGCATGCATTTTATAATTTTGCAAATTACAAAAATGTGTGCCAAGTTCTAAATTCTACTGATTAGAAGGTTCATGAGATCTAGAGCTCAACATGCATTTTACAATTTTTAAAATTACAAAATGTGTGCCAAGTTCTAGATTCTACTAGTTTGGGTGGTTAGTTGCTTTGTAGGATCCATAACTTGTGAAGCAATTTGAAATTTAAAAATTACATTTAGAGTTTTGGATTCCATAATGCAAATGAATAAATGGGTTTTAGTGGTTTCAAGGGGTTTTTCCAAAAAAATGAAAGAGGTCTCCCTTAGGGTATCAGATGCTATGATATTTTTAGGACAAAAATATCAACATTTTTGGCAACCTCTATGAGATGATTGCCTACTAATCATTTTATATCCATTAGACTTATAAAACATTGGGAATAGATTTAATTTGTCTTAAAAAACTTTAACCTAGAAATAACAAATTGGGATTTTCCTAGACACAACAAAACAAGAAAAGATAGACAAAAAAAATAGATAAAAACAACACAACCTAAGGAAACAAAACTCCTAATAAGCTGGCCTATGCAGAAGCACTTATTTGAAAACATGACTAACCCTATTATATATAAAAAAAATTAATTCTCAAAATGAGTTCCTACCTCAAAATCAAGATTTGAGGTATATCCCATTGACTGGGATAGATAATTCTAATCCATCAAGCTTAGAGAGTTGGAATGCATTGGCTCCTTTGCACTGAGTAATAATATATGGACCGCTCCGTATGGTATCAAATTTAGTGTGCTTTCCTAGTTTAGCCTTATCTGCATCCCATTTGATAACCATGTCTCCTTTTTTGAATCTCCTTTCATATTCCATTTTATCAAAAGTATTATTCATTTGAGCCTGATTAGCTTCTAAGACTTTCATTTATTGGTTCCTAATTTCTTTGAGTTTCATGAGTTCGACCAATCTTACTATAATTACATCATTATCAATCAAATCCAATTGGTGATTAAGATCTAGAAATGGTATCTCAATTGATAGTGGTACTTGAGCTTCTCTTCCATATACCAACATGAAAGAGGAATTACCAATGGCTCTCTTAGGAGTGATCCTATCAACCTAGAGTGCTTATTTCAACTTTGTGTGCCAAGTCCTTTGATTATGCTCCATTATTTTTTTGATAATTATGATAAGGTTCTTGTTGGTTGACTCAGCTAAGCCATTACCCTAAGGGTAATAATTATAATAAGTACTTAGATACACATTATTCTTGATATCTCATTCACTCACTTGAGTGCCCATGAATGCTTTAGTGTTATCAGAGATAATGGTGTTAGGTACACTAAATCTTGGCATTATACTATCCATGAAATCTAGAAGAAATGCCTTCATATCATCTTTCAGTAAAACTAATTTGGTTCATCAATAGAAATAATATTTTGTTTTGAGGACCCACTTATTCCCTATACTCAATGATGGATTGATTATGCCTATGAAATCTAGTCCCCATTGAGAAAATCATTGATCTGCTTGAATGGGCTTGAGAAGAAAGGCTACTAACTTTTGCTTATTGGTGAAGTAAGCACACTTTTCATATTTTATTACCCATTGGTAGGCATATTTGAATAATTTAGGCCAATAATATCCTCCTCTCATTATCTTGATGGTCATGGTCCTTGCAGATAAATGTCCTCTTGATGGGCCATCATGAAATTCTTTGAGTACCTTATAAACTTGATCATTCTCAATACATCTTAACATAACTCCACTCATATCCTTTATAAACAGTACTCCAAAAAAAGTAAAATAGTATAATTACAACTCTTCATGACAATTTACAATAAAAAGTAAAATATAATATTATGTACAAATAAAATACTTGGCTACTTTGAAACACAGTTCTTGAACTTCAAGTGTCTTTGGCAATCTCAAGTGTCATCTCAATAGTAGTATTGTTATGGGGAGGGAGAGCATCATCCAAGTTCTTTACCACACCAACCATAGATCAATGATCCCCCACACTAATCCCATCAAGATATATCCCTCCCTTCATGGATGAGTAGATAGTGATGGCACAGGAATCAAGAGAGACTAGTAAGTACCCATGTGTTGTATGAATCTAAACTAAATATGCAATGTATCATAAAAATTCATTTTATTACAAGATATCACACAAACATGTGAATCAAAATCATGAAATGATAATGTCTCACTAAACATATTTTGGCCCAAATATTTATAAATAATAAATAATAATGATCTAGATCAATCAAATTCATATACACCACTTGATCGGACTGCCTTCATCTAAGATTGAAATGCCAGTAAGCTAGTGAAGTCCATCTCAATCCTTACTCTGCATTAGCAATTTAAATTGGTCAAATATAAATTCAACCACAAAATTCATCAATTTACATCCTACTATAAAATGCATCATATGACATACTATACATAGGAGTAATAATAACATACATTTAGTATGTTAAACATATGCGTGAATCTTTCATTATATTCTATCCCATATTAGAAATAATGATTACAAATATACCACACAGATAAACATATAATTAAATTGTATAATTTAACAATATAACTAGTTTATAGTTATCTACATCCTATGGCATCCCATACTAACATAGTTTAGTGTTCTAAGACTTAACTAACAGGTTTCCACAATCAATCATATAAAGTAGTCTCAAATACATAGAAATACAAGATTTACACAAGTGTGTATATATATATATATATATATATATATATAATAAAGTAAGTCATCATTCCATGGAATATAATAACATACCAATACAAAAGTTGTTAAATTCTCAAATTTTACATGCATGCATACACAAGTCTACCAGCTATAAAAATAAGCGCTATTCATAGCAAACACTAGTAGGTATATAGTATACAAACAAATGTAGCTATGAGTTAGGTATAATAAATACATTAAGTACCATTCGAATACCATATAATTTTAAATTGTAGTGCTCTATGATATCCTATACTATCATAGGTTCCTAACTACATAACAACACATAAATCAAACTAAAGATTTTCAAGACTTCACTAAATCATGTAGATAATAGCAAGTAAATAATAAACAATTATACCACCTGAGTATACTACATACCAACAACATGCACCACTATACTTAAGTATAACACACTCATAGTATGTAAGGCATACTAGTTTTCCATCCCAAATACATATGGCTAATAATCATTCACATTAACAGTGAGTCAAATAACTCGTTATCCTATTGACTCATTCACTTTTAGGAGATTATTCCATAGGTTATACTTCCTGATTCCAATGAAGATTAATTACTTATTCCAATCATCTAAATATCTACCAATAAAATCTTCACATACAAGTACTTGCACACCCAAATGTGCTCCATAAGAAGGTATTATAATGTTATACCACTTCTAACCATGGTTTAGTGTTCTAATAGTAACTACTAGGCATAATAATCAATGAATGAAGTAGTTATAAGTACACGAAACATTCCTTGCATACCACATCTAAGAGAACCATAACTTCGTGTTCTCGAAACATAAGTAATCCAATTTCACAACCAATTGATATTTAGGGAATTACAAGTAATTATTTTCTATCATTAATCCATCATTTCAATTTTTCACTAATTTTTCTCCTAAGATTATTAACTAAGGAAATCTACCCCAAATTCTAATTATGTTAATAATCATAAATATGTAACTTGGTGTTAAATTTAGCATGATAATTTTCACATAATAAAAGGGTCTACAAGCTCTGTAGGATTTAGCTCACGATAGGAGGTAGTTATGTTAAACTAATCAACTTCTATGATTAATCCAATCCATGTTTGCCAATAACTATTTAACTCACCAAATTCTAGAGATTGGAATCTCCTATAGTAGTTTTATATCCCAAGTGATATAAATAAAGATATATATATATCCAATTTAATATTAGAAAAATACATATATATATTCTAACAAAATATATATGTGAACATATGAACCATGTTTTATACTAAATTTATGACCAATCTCTAGTTGGTAAGTTAATTCTCAAAAGAAATGAATCCCGTAAGACTTTTAACGAACTTATATTATAGTGAGATATTAATAACATATCCTGAAATACAATATACATATTAATAACTTTATTAATATATACACAACTTATATCCATCCATAATTCTATATATATTCAAATATATAGATTAGTATATATCTACCCAACTTTGGGATAGGTTAGTTACCTATATAAAAACTATATTTGATATTGGTATACTATTTTACATACCCAATTATATTATTTCATAAACCTTTTTGTTCAATACCAAATAATTTGTTTATTCATAATATTCATTATACAGCAGATGGAGAATATTATATATATTACAAATTTCATATTTTTGGTTACCCTCAAGCATAATTATTCCATAAATTCATAGATTAATTATTTAGTAATCCTCTACACCACTAGGATCTAATTACTATACCCATCTTTCATATGGTGATGCCAAGCTACACAGTAATATATTAATTCTTAGCATTAATAAATGTAATAATGCAAGATCTTATTGCTCTAAAATTCCAAGCTATGTGGTTATAAGGTGATGCCTTACAAAAATACAATAATTAAAGTGTATTATTATAAAATAGAAAGGTCGATTTATTGCTTCCATACATGTTCCCAAGTCTATTATCATGCTATAAATAGCCAGTATATTGCCAAGATGTGATGTAAATATTGAGAGGTCTATCTGAGTTTAATAGAATGATACTAAGATAAAATAGAATACCAATTTAATTGTGGCACCATTTATATGGTTGGATAAGGCAAAGTAAATCAATGCTTATTTTCCAAAATAAGTTTAAATATCAGATCTATTTTTCCTTCATGTATCACCAAATCTAGAATTAAAATAAAATGCTTAAATATTGAGTAAAAAATTAAGTTGACACCCTATGCTTGGAGGTCATGTTTGTTGGATGGGATAAATAATAGCTAAAACCCAGAATTAAGACACCTGGTATAACACATATTTATTTATTAAAGTTTTTTCTATCAAATCAAGCATAAATTGATTCAGTCGAAAGTCAACTATAAAATATACATATTGAATATATGCCAAAATCATTTCTCTCTAACAGGCTACTACTATTAAATACCTTTAATTATAAAATCACTATTGTTTTCCATCATATATTGGCTGCTAAACAAGTCGTCATTTTAATTAAGAAGAAAATCATTGCATTTATTTGTAAATTTGTTGCAGTCTAGTTTATTTATTTCACTATGGCTATATATACCCAAATTATAATAGTTATTATATATTCTAATAGAATATTCTAATAGTCAAGTTACCACTTTACATTTACTTATAATATTCTCATGGGATCACTCTCTTCTTCTTTGTCCTTATAATTATTTCTGCATACAAATCACCCTTATGATTATTCTCCTCTTTCTTATAATATAACCTCTATAGAATCATTGCTTTAATAGGGTCATTGTTAAAATCAATAATTTTTATTTTATACAATTCACAATTTGGATTTAAGTATTGATTTTTTTATTGCTTAATCAATAGTTTGAAGTATTTGCTACAGATAATATATATAAAAACATTAATATGATTCCATGCACACATCTATGTTTATCCATACATATCACATATTCACACAGAATATAAATACATCACCTACCTTATAATTGTGACTTGAAATCCCTTGATATTAAAGAGACTTTCTCCATGCACAACTCTCACCTTCTCTTTTGTCCTTCCAATATTTTTTTCATCTTTTGCACCCCCTTTATTTTTTTTTACTTCTTCTTATTTCCCAGTCTAACACATCCTCCTTTTTCAAAATCTCTATTTTATATGAATATGGTGAACTTATTTTTTTTTAGGCATGATTTTAGTTTTTACTTCCATGTAAAGATTTCTACTTTTTTTTTGTGTTATTCTTTATGTTTTTATTTTAATTAATTTATTTTTTTCTATTTTTAATTTTTTTCTCTTTTTCTTTTTTTTATATTTAATCTCTATTTTTTCTTTTATTTTTATTTCTTAAATCATAGGATTTAATTAAAACTTTCCTAAAAATATAAATCTTTCCTCTTTTCTATTTTATGGACATTTCTAGATTTGCAAAGTTTTATTTCCTTTTTCTCAAATTTATCATTATCAGTATAATTATAAATTATCATTTCAAATTTTTATTATAGATTAATTATCTAAATTAATCCAATAAGGCAAATCTCAAGCATTTCTAGTCACATGCAAGACAATTTCACAAACCAAGGAAAGCAACACTCCAGAGCAGTTAATAAACATACCATGAGAAATTAAATGCATTTCTACCATGACTAACTATTGTGTGTGTAGGGTTTCACTAGCTCTCTATAAACCTTCAACATCTCCATCTACAACATCCTCTCTGATGATGTTCTCCCTCAGGTCCACTCAAGTGAATAATTATCCTACATCTACCTCACATCATGCAAGTCATTAGATCATTTTACATGATAAACATAAGCAATAATATAACTAAAATAACACATTAATATGCTTAGAATGTAAACACATACATAAACTGGTTCATAATAAACAATCATGTATTTACATCTAACTAAACAACATTCTATTATCTTGAAATAACATAAATCTCAAGCTTTAGTCAAAAATATATCTTAATCCAAATTTTTTAACTACAGATATCCATAGATAATCTAGCAAGATTGTCTAGCGATGAATCAAGATGTAACATCCTTCCCCCCCTAAAACTAGTCATCACTCCTAATGATGCTTATTCCTAGACAAGTTATTAATAAAAAACATTTCTTATCATAGCAATTAACATGATATACAATGTTAAACTAATTAAATAAATGAAAAATTACTTGAAGAACTCACTTAATTTCCTCCAAGTTGATTTATTTCTAGAGTATTGGTCACACAAGACCCCACTCAATAACATCTCCTAGTTTAGCAATCATGGTTATGAATATTACTTACTCTGACTAATTCTATCATGATTACCCTGAGCTCCAAAATCATTAAGACATGTCTATATATTATGAGTCTGACCACTTCTGTTACCTTAAAGGGTCTCATATGTCTTAGTGAAATTTTCATAGATTTTCTAAGATCACACAAGATCATCACGAATGCCAAAATAAATGACCAAGGAGAGTTTCAAAAAATATTACAACCCTCAACACATCTCTCTAACCTAGAGAGTGTTTTTTTCAATCAAAAAAAAATAAGTAGGGAATTTGGCAAGAATAATGTGTAGAAAATGATACTACCACTACTCCAAATAGTTTCGGATGAGTAAAACATTTCAATACTATCACTACTCCATGGATCTCCTGACAAGTATGATGATGAATAGTAACACTAAATATAATTATACAAAAATCATGGAATACTTATCCATAAGGAATCTTTGTCCACTATATACATGTGTATGGCTATACAATTGAATTTGATAAGTTTTGCCTATCAAATCTTAGATTTGACAAGTCCATTTTTTTATCCAACTTAGTACCACAATCTGAGATAAGTGAAGCTAAGAAATATACCATCCTATCACTTATAATTCATGTTCCCAATTCACCACTCTTCCTTTAGATCTCTAATACCTAATGATCTCTAAAATATGCACAATGTTTCAAAGAATCATAATTTTATGTTATCATATCATAGAAAGCAAAGTTGTATACTAAATGATTCTAGATATATATTTATACATACTAACTAAATCATACAATCAATCTATAATTTTATTAAGATACTAATAACCGCACATAATTAGTATCATATTTCATAGTCTTAACTTATAAAATTATATTCATAGTTAAGAGAAATTCATGTTAAAATTAACATAACATACATAGGTCAAGAATCACACTATTATTTCAACCTTATATGGAAATAAAGAAAATAATATATCCTTACTTGCACACAACAAGTTAAAAGTTTATCCCAACCTCTAGATTGACAAGATGTTCTGCATCTCCTATACCCTACTCACTTCTAGTGAAAACTGTAAAATATCTCTTTAAAATAACATGCATTAATCAAAAGAGATTAGTATCAAACAATGCAAGAGTGAATAATATTATAATAATTATAATCAACCTAAAATTCTTGGTATATAATTTAACATATATAACAAGGTTTGCCACCTTACATGGTCTAAAAATCACAACTTATATAAAGCAGTGACTCTAAAGAGTTATAAGTGAAAATTAGAAACCTATCATCTCAAAAACTCCTTTTTACCATGCCAAGGTAAAAAGAAAATATCATAATTCAATATTTCCCAAACACTACCTACTTACCCAATCTTGTAAGTATGGTATCTTAATCTATTTCCATAATCAAGAGAGAGATATGCCATCATAAATATGTGTCCACCGATCCATTCTTAAAACTTATCTCTCACCAAGAGTAGAAAACATTCTTTCACAAATTTTCAAGGGAGACTAGTCAATCAACATTCAAAAACAATTCCCATTTAAGAGAATACTAAATCAACATTAAGCATATACAACTCCTTTCATCAACATCACAATAATGTCAAAAGAGAATAAGATAATGATGACTCATCTCTAAGCCAACTAAGAGGGATGACATCACATATGTTAAGAGTGCAAATTCCATAAACAAACTCCTAACACAAAGGCAATGTAGTAACACTCTACTAAGAATATTTCCACCACCCTAGGTAGCACTAAAATAAAAATGGTCTTATGAGATTTTCCACTCCTAGGATTTATAAATACAAACAAAACTAAATCACATAAATTTATGAGAAGCATCTCAAGCTTAATAACAATCACAACACAATGACAAAGTGACTTGATAATCAAGGTCATAATCATACTCAAGGTGTTCAATCTAAGTGATCAAACTATGGTATAAATCTATTACTCATAACTCATGAACTATGTTATATACTCATCTACCCAAACCTCAAATACAACTATCACCAAAGGAACATTCGTTAAATTGATCTCCTTGATAACTCAAAAGGATACAAGTGCTCTAAAGTGTACACATTCAATGTCCCACACATATTTTATGAATGTCACAAAAATCCAATCATGGTACAACATGGTTCTAAGACACCACAAGTCCAAATTCTAGTTAAATATTTCATGACACTAGGTTTACAATGATGAACAAAAGACAAAAAAAATGTTAATGGACTCATTAGGTCCTAGAGTTCGAGCCATAACTCTGATACCACATGTAACAAACCCACTGAGTTAGACAAAGAAATACATGAATATTTTTTTTATTAAATGCATATACCAAATATAGACTACACCACAAGAATCTATAGAGGCCAAAAGAATTACACAAGATAATGACAGCAACAATAAGTAATACATTACATAATGCTAATCTTTAAGATCATGAGAGAAAGACAACTCAATATAGAAAGTAATTATAACATTTTGAACTCAACTTATTCAAATACATAATCACTCCTATCAATGTGCATCAAAGTATAATTACAACTCTTCATGATAATTTACAATAACAAGTACGATATAATATGATGTGCAAATAAGATACTTGGCTACTCCAAAGCATCGTTCCCAAAAGTCAAGTATATGTTGTAATCTCAAGTGTCATCTCAATAGTAGTACTATTGTGGAGAGGGAGAACATCATATGAGTGTTTTACCATACCAACCACAGACCAATGATCATCCACACTAATCCCATCAAGATATGGCCCTCCTTTCATGGATGAGTAGATAGTGATGGTGTAAAAATTCAGAGAGATTAACAAGTACCCATGTACTATATGATTCTAAACTAAACATGTAGTGTATCATATAAATCTATTATATTATAAGATATTGCACAAACATGTGAATCATACTCATAAAATTATAATATCTCACTAAACATACTTTGTCCCAAATCTTTACAAATAATAAATGATAATGATCTAGATCAATCAATTTCTTACACACCACTGATCAGACTACTTTCATCTAACATTGCAATGCCAGTAAGCCAGTGAATTCTATCTCATTCCTTACTCTACATTAGTAATGTAGATTGGTCAAATACAAATTCAACCACAAGAGTCATCAATTTACATCCTACTAGCAAATGCATCACATGACATGCTATACATAGGAGTAATAATAGCATACATTTAGTCCATCAAATATATGCATGAATCTTTCATTATATTATATCCCATACTAGAAATAATTATTACAAATATGTCACTCAAGTAAACATACAATTCAACAATATAATTGGTTTCTAGTTATCTACACCCTATGGCATCCCATACTACCATAGTCTAGTGTTCTCAGACTTAACTACTAGGTTTTCACAATCAATCATGTGAAGTAGTCTCAAATACATGGAAACACAAGCATTACACAAGTAACTATATATAATAAAGTAATTCATCATTCTATGTAATACAATAACATACTAATACAACATTTTTTAAATTCTCAGAGTTTTCATGCATGCATACACAAGTCTACCAACTATAAAAATACATGCTATCCATACCAAACACTAGTTGGTATATAGTATATAGAGAAATGTAGCTATGAGTTAGATATAATAACAATAGTAAGTACCATCTGAATACCATATAATTTTAAACTTCAGTACGCTATGATATCCCATACTATCATAGGTTCCCTACTACATAACACATAAATCAAACTTATGATTTATAAGACTTTACTGACTGATGTAGATAATAACAAGTAAATAATAAACAATTATACCACCTAGATATATTGCATACCAGCAACATGCACCATGATGCACCACTATACTTAAGTATAACACACTCATAGTATGTAAGGCACACCAGTATTCTATTATGAATACATATGAATAATAGTCATTCACATTAATAGTGAGTTAGATAACCCATTATCTTATTGACTCATTTGATTTTATGAGATTATTCCAAAGGTTGTAGTTCCTAATTTTTATAAATCTTAATGACTTATTCCAATCATCTAAAGATCTACTAATAAAATCTTCACATACAAGCACTTACACACCCTAATTTACTCCACAAGAAGGTATTCTAATGCTATGCTACTTCTAGCCATAGTTTAGTGTTCTAATCGTAACTAGTAGGCATAGTAATCAATGAATGAAGTAGTTATAAGTACATGAAACATTCCTTGCATACCACATCTAAGAGAACCAAAACTTCATGTTCACGAAATGTAAGTAATCCAGTTTTATAACCAATTTATATTTGAGGAATTACAAGCAATTATTTGTTATCATTAATCTATCCTTTCAATTTTTTGCTAACATTTCTCCTAAGAATATTAACTAAGGAAATCTACTCCAAATTCTAATTATGTTAATAATCATAAATATGTAACTTGGTGTTAAATTTAGCATAACATTTTTCACATAATAAAAGGGTCTACAAGCTCTGTAGGATTTAGCTCATGATAGGAGGTAGTTATGTTAAACCGATCAACTCCTATGATTAATCCAATCCACATTTGCCAATAACTATTTAACTCACCAACTTCTAGAAATTGGAATGTCCCACAGTGGTTTTATATCCCAAGTGATATAAACAAATTTATATATATCCAATTTAATATTAACAACATGCATATATATTTTAACAGAATATATATCCAAACGTATGAACCATATTTTATACTAAATTTATGACCAATCTCTAGTTGGTAAATTAATTCTCAAAAGAAAAGAATCTGGT